>CM024586.1:39666413-40022848 GCA_014182565.1 Eucalyptus marginata | reverse complement strand
ACATACCAGTGCCATACTCTACGGTAACTTCCCACATCTTAGCAAACATACCAGTGCTAAGAATCTGACATACATAATCAAAACTAATAAGAAGTTTCCAGAGAGGAAAGGAGATGCTTGAAATGAAAACCCAGTGCTTCCTTTAGCTATTTACAGGTGGTCCATCGTCACTCTTTAATAAATTCTTTTGGAAAATTATACATAAGTCATATGAAAATTTACAAATAAACATTTGTATGTTGTAAAATGGTTTCATGTATTTTTTTTTTTTTTGGGACTGGAGGAATCGTCATCGGCCGGCAGCCTAGACGTAAACCCTTAGGTGAGGCTAGCGTAGGACCCACCACCATGGCGTCACGCTTAAAAATCTCTAACGACAACGCTGGGGTTCGAACTTCTCTCTTCCGTGAGGGGGAGAGAGCCGAAGCCAACGCTGCTACTGCGGGCGGTGGTATGGTTTCATGTATTTTGTATTAAATAAAAGTCAAAGTGCATCCACTACAAAATTTGAAAGAAAAAGGAAAGATAAAACATTAAGTTGCATTTGCCTTAGTTGTTTTAGAGCAATAACCATTTTTTATTTGTTTTCACGTCGTTTGTTTAATTTTTTGAAAGTTCAAAAGAAATAATTAAATGTGAGTTTACGTGTTCGTATTTGTACACACGGAAGGATAAAAAGTTTGCAGATCATCGTGTAAAATCCAAGATTTAAGAAAAGCAAAAACTAATAAGTTAAAAACTCGCAAAGACGCCCTTCTAGTTCCCAAGGCCCCCACCCTCCCGGTTCTTGCAAAATTTTGCGAGATGCCTCCTCCGGTTCCACGACATTTTGGGCAGATTCAAGCGGAAACTCCAACGACTGTCATTCGGCCATGGTTTTGGAGCTAAGCGCTATCGGAGAACAATTCGGAATGTATATCGTGTATCCTAATGCTACCCTCATAGGAAGATTACAGAATGAGGAAAGCCTGAATATAACATGTGAAGTACTTTATAAGTAGCGTAGTTGGAAAATTCAGAAAAAAAAAAAAAAAAAAAAAAAAAAACGGGGAATGTGGGATTCGGACGTGGGATTCGTTGGCTTTGGTGGCGTATTAGAATGGATGTTGATGCGGTCGCTGGCCTTACTGTAAAGCGTGTAATTAGAGAATGATGTCTTGTTTAGTGTATATTCTCGTTGTTTTTCACTCTTTGATAACTAGTGTCTAAAATGAGAAATTTGGTTTTGGCGACTAGTGTCCAACGCGTCCCTGAGGGGGCGAGCGGCGTCCGGCGGCGTTGAGGGTGAGCGGCCTCCTGAAAGTGTGAAATCGAGTGAAGGGAAATTGTGAACACCGAACTGGTCGAGATTTGAGGCTTCTTTTCTTTCTCGACTTTGGAGCCCCAATTGGTTCCGGTTCCCATAAAAAGGAATCGGGAACCGTAACCTCCGGTTCGGTTTCCTGGGCTTCCCTGCTTCTACTGGGAACCGCGCTCACCCCTAAGGACGCACTTTTCAGTTGGATGGGAACTCATGTTTCTAGAATACCAAATGGATAAAAGCTTTACTATTGATGCCTCTCTGATCGTTCAAATTGAGCCCAAATAAGCTCAAAAAAAAAAAAAATTCATTTTGATGATTTGCTAATTTAATAATTCTAATAAATTTTAATTAGAATTCACCGACGTGAATAATTTTTTTTTAGTTTTTTTTTAAATTTTTATTATTTTTTCTATTATTTTTTTTGTTTCAACTTGGTCAGGCGAGGTTGTCACCGACCTCATTGGCCACAAGTAGGGAGCTAGCGTGGGTGAGTCGACCATGGGTGAGGACCTCCATGGTCTATGGCCATGGGTGAGGGTGTCACCTCTTACCTATAATAGTAAGATTTAGAAAATCATTGTTTTATGTCAGCGTTACTTGTCTATAGGACGCTTGGTACCGACTAGATGGTCATGACCATGACTTTGGGCCAAAATTGGCAAAGACTAAATTAGTAAATTGTCAAAAAATTTAAGGCTAATTTGCAAATTATAAAAATATTTATAAATAAATTAGTATAATTGAAATATTTAGGATCAAATCGGCACAAGTGTAATAGATTTGAGACTTTTTTAGCTTTTTCCCTCAATACATAACGATAACGATAAAGTGTTTATGATGCCTTAACTCTAATCAAGATTCCATGATACGTATTTATAAGAGCAATTAATTATAGCGATAAAAATATAATTACAAAAAAGGCATCATGATACGAATAAATTACGCATTAATAAATACTATCTAAACTACTGATTACGTAGACAATCATTTGATAGTGCAATGGAAACAAATAGATTTTCGGTGTCCGACACGACGTATGGATTCCTTTTTCATTGTTCTCGTAGTTAACCTGCCCGGTCTGACGAGTAAATCAAAAGTTTGTTCCACGTCACGACCGACGAATCAGATGGAAAACCAATCAAACCCAAGCAGACAAAGAAGAAGGAAAACAAAACCTCATTTTCATCAAAGCCTAAAAGTCCCCATCGTCCAGGGTTGTTTAATAGCAAATGTCAGTGGACTTGCCATACGACTCCGCGGTTTTACACATCTTTATTGGTCTCTCCACATTTCTGACTTGACGAATCTGCCCAAAATTTAAGGTGTGTCGTTTCACATTGGCCGACTAGAAGTCGGACTTAAACAACTCGCAATGGAAAGCACGGGGTCTTTGTCGAGAATGCTCGAGGAAAGAGAACTGAAATCGACGCGTGACAGAGAGTGATGCCATGGAAAATTGTTAAGTGCCCTATGATCAACGTCATCGGTTTTGATATCCCTATTATAATGAAGACTCTTACCTATATATTTAATACTGATTTTAACAGACTGATCGAGCGGTATAATGATAAGAAACTCGGGAGTAAAATCTAATCCCCCAAGTCCCCATGGCCTAGGCCCACCGAATAGCCCAGAAACCGTAGTCTCTCCACCGCTTGATAGATCCGCTACCATGAAGCCGCCTCCAAGAATTGTCCCCATCCTCGACGCCACTACCTCTTCGGTTCATCCACCACCAATAGAAGGACTTGATAATCAAATCGGTGAAAACTTGTCCAGTTTCATATTACAAGTTATTTAGAGTAAGTTACTAGATCCCAAAATCGAGGAGCACTGTTTGACAAGTGAGTATTAGGTTGGGTTGATAGAATTTGGACCTTGGAATATCAGATATTGAAATAGAATTTAAAATAAGTTTTTGTATTTTCTTTGGTTTATATCTTCACGCGATCTTGTGATATTCCATGGCGTTCAATGATAAGTGTATAATTTTGAATAATTAATTCGAGCTTTCATTTTATAACTATAATTTTCATTTTGTTAATGTTTAATATTCTTCGTATGTCTCAATATAAGTTATGATCAGTGACTTATGCAACAAGTGGTGGTTATTAAAGGTAATAATTCACAGTAATTATTTAATTAATAATAAAGGTGGAATCTAGGTAGACATTGAAATCTGTGAGAGGATATATACCATATTCTAAAGTATATTGGGTAGGTTTTCGAAAATAAAGAACCCATTCAATGGGTATGTTTCAGGTGGAATTTGTGTGAAATCTAACTGCTTACCTCTATTATCGATAATCCCAGTCGAGGTCATGGGAAGCTCGATGACAAAGTGAGGAGGGGGGGGGTGGGGGACAGCAGATGAACTAGATTTTGTATGCACTTAAGATTCCTAAATAGAAAAGTGACAGGATATATTATGAAGTGACAAATCGATAAAAAAGCTCGTGGTGGTGATGGTTTTGAATTGCAATTCGGTACCTAATTAGGGTTACATGACTAAAGGTACAAACTCATGGTTTAGTACATGTAGAATGCAAGACCAAAATTTAAAAGGACCAAAATTTAAAAGGTGGTTTAATTTCCTACTAATACAAGACCTACCAATTGCCATGCATTCAACATCTGATGTGTTAGGATGTGATTTGTACTCCCTATCAACACGATGGCATACGAGAGTCCTCGCTACTAGGTATATATAATCTCTTTCTTTTGTAATTATGGGATGATGAGTTTTATAATTTAAGCCTATATTTTATTGATAGTTTATGTTTGAATTTATGAATAGTTACTTGGATATATATAATCTCTTTCTTTTAGATAAATGTGGGATGCTTGATCATAGTAAAATCATCTGCTAGATATAACCTTAATTTAAGGGTGAATCGAGATATAAACTTTATGCCTCGATTTCTTTTCTCGCTTTTGTTCTCGATTTTCTTTTGATTGTACGTTGAATTCTAACAAGATGGTCGGTGAATGTCTTTCCAGAAGACAATATATCGCTTGCGCTCGAAATAGTAAGGTCGATTCATCTTATCCATTGAATCGTGTGAGTCTCTCGAGGTCCACGTGATCCAATAAATCTCATGCACCGCACCTATCCAAACCGAAGTTAAGTATTGAGAGTTAGAGATTTTTCCTACAAGAAAGTGGGCGCAGGAGGGTACATTGTACCGCGTGGCGTTGGGAAAGAAAAAATATAGAAAGAGAAAGAGAAAGAGAAAGAGAAAGAGAAAGGGGAAAAAACAAATGATTATGCAGCTTCGCCGTTGCTTCGCTTTTCCTTGGCCAAACGCGCATGCCTCTCTCGTCCTCTCGTGAAATGGCGCGTCAACTTCCCACAGCCTTCTCTCCTCCTTCACCACAGGTCATGATATTCCCCTTTCCACTTTCGATATAAACAATTTTATGGGCCCTTTCTGGGCCCTTTCTGTTGATCTTTCCTTCTCATTTCTCTCCATATATACACAAATCCACCCTCCTTCCCTGTTGACCATCCCCGCACAAAACCCACAGACATCTCTCTCTCCCTCTTCAGCGTCTACTTTCGAGTCTTCTCTGGTCCTCGGACATGGGGAATTACTTCTCGTGCACGTCCGTCGCGCCGCCGTTGATGAAGAAGGCTCGCGGATCGCGAGGGTCATCTTCCCGGCGGGGAGATCAAGCAGTTCCGGGAGCCGGTCAACGCGGCCGAGCTCATGCTGGAGTGCCCCGGCTACTTCCTCGCCAGCTCCCGGTCCCTGCACGTCGGGCGGCGGTTCGCCGCCCTCGGCGCGGATGAGGAGCTGGAGCTCGGCGACGTCTACCTCATGTTCCCCATGAGGAGGGTGAACTCCGTGGTCAACGCTGGCGACGTGGCCCGCGATGTTCGTGGCCGCGAGCACGGCCCCGAAGAGGATATCCGGGGCCAAGGTCCGTGTGTCGCCCGAGTCCGCCGGCGAATCGCCCGAGGGAACCGCCGCCGCTGCCGCCACAGGAGAGAGCCTGCAGAAGGAGGACGAGACGAGGCCGAGGCTGGAAGAAGCCGAGGGGTTCCCCTTGGCGGAGTACAAGCATAGGCTGTCCGTGTGCAGGTCGAGGAGGCCGATGTTGGAGACCATCACGGAGGAGGCTGCTTTTTCAAGGTGAAGAAGCCATTTAAAGATTTTACTACAAGTCTTGCAACGCTCTCGTGACCTTTTTGGGCTAGCTAGAGAGATGAAATTTTACTCAGGTGGGACTTGGGAATCAATCTTTGTCCATGTACATGTAAATTTTCTTGGGTTGTGATGCATAGAGAGTAAGGGAAGAAACTAAGATGTTTCGTGTGTTGTAATTGGATAATCGAACTCCAATTTAATCAAATGATATCATCGTTCACTCCTTTGTTGCTTGCTTGCTGAAGGCTCTTTCCATTCTAATTCGTCTTTTTATTATCTAAAGCCCCAAAAGGAAGAGATTCCAATTCGTTGTATTTTTATTTATTTTATTGGGGTTCTGGTTAACGTTTTTGATAACGAAACCCCTAGACTTTTACGAGAACGGACAACGGAAACACGGTTGTGACCCGAAAGATTGTACGCGAGTTGTCCGAATTGACCGTGGAAGGAAGCTTCGGTTAGGTTAAGGACCACGCGGGCGGTACCCGGAGGAAGTCCCACTTGCTTTGCTTGGAGGCTTTGACGAGGATCGACCAGACCCGTGGTCGGAGCACGCGGTCGCGCCGTTGACCTGCAAGAAAAGTAGGATGTGAACATTTAGAGAATTTATTTGGTACTGGAAGTAAAAACTTCTTCTATCGCCCAGATAGAAACTTTTATACATTAGGATATCGAAACCCTACACTTTTAGTTACGAAATCAATTGACCGAACAAGCCTGATTTTTTTTTTCCCTCGAAAGCATTCCATCGATGGGCTTTGTGGGTCGAATTTATCGTTGCGACATTTGTGATCGATGGGCTCGTTTAAGCATTTTGTTGGGTGGGTCTTTTATGGGTTAGTTGTATTGTTATAACTTGATTTGGGTCATTCGCTTCTTATGTTTAGGCTTATACTCTGCACTCAGTGTCAATAGGTGGTAAGGGTCAGATTGTGAAAAGTGGTAAAAAATATGTCAAAAAAATGATTTTCGAGGACAAAAACAGCCTCTCGTCAGGCTTTGGACAAGCTTTTAAAATTGTACTTACAAGTTACGTAATTTCATCCGGATCAAAAGTTATACTCCTTGAAGTTGAGGCACGACAAACGAGAAAAGTGTTAAAAAAGTCTTAAACCTTTTACATTTGTGTCAATTTAGTTATAAACATTTTTTTTTTGTGTCAATTTAGTTTTAAACCTTTCTACTTTATGCCAATTTAGTCCTTCTGCCCGAATTTTGGCCGGGCTAGACGTGACCAAATGCGCGTGGCACGATTAGCGTTTGACATAAACAACTTTTTAGTAATATTTTAATATTTTAATATTTTAGATTTTTTTTTTTGATTTTTTTTTCTCCCTCCTCCTTCCTCCAGGTGTCGCCAAACCTCGGCGACCGGCCATTGGCGAGCCTCGCTCTTACCAGATCTAGCGAGGGTTGAGTCTCGCCCATGGCTGACGAGGGCAAGCTTCGCCGCCGCTTAGGCCTCGAGGGTGGCCTCATGTTGGGTGGGCGAGGCTCGCCCTTGCCCAATCTAGCGAGATCGAGCCTCATCCATGGCCGGCGAGGCTTGACCCTCACCAGCTCGGCACGAGGCTGGCTTGGGCGGCCTTGCGCTTGCAGCCACCAGTGAGGTGGTCAATGAGGCTTGCCAGTGGTCGCAAGGAGGTCGACCTCGCCGGGCCGTCGCCTTTGGCTGGTTGCTGAGGTTTGGCAAATGGCTGGAGGAAGGAAGAGAGAAGAAAAAGAAAAAGAAAAAGGAAAAAATAAAAATTCAAAAATTCAAAAATATAAAAATATTATTAAATATTGTCCATATCAGCATCGATTAGGCCAAGTTAGTTAGCTACGGCACCCAGTTAGCAAAATCCAACCACAATTGGCCGGAAAGGACTAAATCGGTACCAAGTAAAAATGTTTAGAACTAAATTGACACCAAAAAAATGTTTAGAATTAAATTGGCATAAATGCAAAAATGTTTAGGACTTTTTTAATTCATTTGTTCAAATTTGTGGATATGAATGCAGTAATATATTAATAAGGTTAGAACTATAATAACAAATATGGTATTTTTCATTTCTGATAAGAAAAATAAAAAATCTGTACTAGGTCTGAACCGAGCCGGTATAACTAAATCTGAACTGCTCTTCGAATGGCCAAGCTATGTTTGGAAATCCGAGGCCTGGTCTTTTTGCATCATGCCGAAAAATACCTCGAGGTTTGGCCCATGTACTCCCTAAAGTCACAATCACATATTCACGGATCTGTCAAACAAAGTTACCTTGCCAAATATTCGCTTATATCTCATTATTAGGAAGCATTACAGCCTCCTCAATTTACTTACATGCCTGTCTTTTAAGCTGCCTTCCCACTATTTCTGAAACTCGAACAAATATAAATATAAGTATCTACATCTACATGTAAGTTGATTCAATTTTTGAAATCTAATCGAGAATGAACAGATACGAGATGAGCCAATTTCCAGGTCCCTTTGAATTTACTAAGCAAGTCACCTCATAGTCGCTAAATTTGACCTACCATTTATCAAGGTTTGCTCGCATCTCCACCTCTCAATCTCCGCTTCTTGATCTCAAAGAAACATGCAGAAAAGACGATAAAAATCTTTGCTCTCAATGATGTCGTCTGAATTCGTTGGTGTTCCTTGACATTTACCTATTGTGAAATACTAAGCAGACTACTAGACCTTCCAAAGATGTTTTTATTTTCCTTAGAAATTATTTTTATTGAGAAATAGTATGTATTTGACAAGTGCGAATCATTATAACTGTCATTCTACAATAAACAAGTCGATTATGTTTCTACTATACTATAGCTATTGATTGTTTGAAAAGATAAATTATTACAATCATATTGCATGAATATCAATAAAATTTCGCACGGAGAGCGAGTAGTGTGAAATGAGTCAAAAGACTGATCTTCTGCATCACCGCATTTGTTCTTGGACGACGAAGTTATCATTTCCCCCGACATTTCATTGTCATCGACGCTTCTCTGTTGTCCACAGACAAGCGAACCATGTTGGCCAAGCAAGTGCGCATGCATGAAAAGGGAACCGAACGGTCGGTAATTTGAACGTCACCTTGCATTCTTGGAGCTCGTTCTAAACGACACTCTTAAAGCCTCGCGGATAACCTCACAGATGGTTTGTTGCTCAGTTAATGTTGTTTAGCAGATTCTCATGACTCGTTAATATGCGTGCGTGGTTAATTACTCCCTGTTTACTTTCCTCTGTTCCTGTAAATCCTCTTATTCCTTTCTTCCATGCACGCATGCATAGAGCTTTTATGACGGTTGAATCTTCGAGGATGACCCAACAGACGAAGAAACCACAATCACCAAATTACTGACCGCGGCTCTATAAATAGCGGCTCATACGCTTGGCCTCTTCACCCATTCGCATATAATCTCTCTTCAAATTCCACAGACGATCCCAACTAAACCAGCTAGTCATCTCATCACCCGATACAAGAAGACATGGGCGGCGGCGGAGGCAAGGGCGGCGGAGGAGGAGGTGGCGGAAAGGGCGGCGGAGGTGGCGGAGGCGGAGCGAGAGGTGGAGGTGGGGCCGCAAAAGGAGGTGGCGGAAAGGGCGGCGGAGGTGGCGGAGGCGGAGCGAGAGGTGGAGGTGGGGCCGCAAAAGGAGGTGGCGGCAGCGGAGGGATGATGGTTGCGCCGGGAACTGGGGGTTCGGCGTATATTTCGCGGGGTTCGTTCGAGGGGAACCCGCAGGGCTACTTTGCGGGGCTCCACGACAGCTCAAGGGGGCAAATGAGAGAGCTTTTTCGATCATGATCAGTTTGAGTGAAGTTTGATCTACCAGTGTTGGAACGAGTTTGACTATAAATAAAAGACCTTTTTATCTTTTAATCACGGCCCTCTCTCTCTCTCTCTCTCTCTCTCTCTCTCTCTCTGTGTTATAGGGTTCATCAAGCTTGCTATTTGCAATTAAACGTTTCATTTTCGTCGGCCGAGTAATATGCAATGTAGGTGGTGGGATTGTTTTATCGGTTTGAACCTGAGTTTTTGAGCATGGACTTTAAACCCTACGAAATTAATTTAAAGTTTTGACCGATATAAAGGGAATTTAATAGTTAAATATTCATGCACAAAATCCATGTTCACTTAAGAATTGGATCGGTTAGTGATTATGGGATTCGCTAATTGGCGGAATGGATCAAACCTTGTTGAGATTAATGATTATTATCCTTTGTTATCAGGGTTCTTCGAAGATTAAACGATAATCTGAAGAGCACAAAGTTGACAAGAGGCTGATTTTCCTATGGATCATTTTGTTACAAAATTCGTCAACAAGTTGTGTCCGACCTCAAGGCTCGGTCCAATATGAGCCCGTTCAAAGATGACCTTAAGTGGAAAAATGTTTTGTAAATCCATGCCTAAGTTGGCATACCACACACGTCCAATATTTTTAAGATTTCCTAGGTAAAGAAGTAAAAACATAATTTAACGCATTGTTGGAAATTATTCTATATCGGCTGTCAAAACCTTACACTTTCCATTACCAAGCCAATCGGCCTAATAAAGGATGAATTTCTTTTTACTTGAGGTCGCCAATTACTAGCTTGATTCAGTATTAACTTTTCATCGTCAGGACCATCTAAGCCGCCTCACTTAACGTGGGCTCAATACCTTGATGTATGACCGAGGTTCGGCTCATCAAGAATGGGTTTCTCTTATCTATGGCGTTACAATATACACCACATTTACCTCGTCACAATCACGATCTGGATTTGCAGCAGAATGACATATCCATATCAATTGAAAAAGGGGATTGGAATAGACCCTGGTCGGGATTCTGGGCTCATTTAATTTTTCTTATCCGGGTCTTCGGGCTTGCACATCTTCAGGCCCAAAATGGCCCAGACCCTCTCAATTTTTTTTTTAAAAAAAATTCCTAACGTATAACTATTGTGAACTAATAACCAACTATTAAACCTTCTAAAACTGTTTTTATATTCCATATCGAATTATATTAACTGAGAAAATAGTTTGTATTTGACAAGTTATGCGAATCATTGTAACTGTGATTCTACAATTATGTGGTTGATTAATTATCGAATATACTATTGCAGTTGATTATTTCATAATATATATTATTCTAGTCATATTACACGACTATAATTAAATTCTGCATGAAGACCGATTTTTTTTTTTTTTAAAGAGAAGAGGAAGTTTAGTGGCTAGCTGGATAACGGCCTTCCAATTTTCAGTGCGCAAAAGTTAAAAGAACCAAATTGAGAAAGTGATGTACTTTATATAGAGGATAAGAATTATATTGACGAGTTTCAATGCAAAATATATCGTTCCAAATCTCAATAAGAAGTGTCGCGACCTGATTTTTTCGAAAGGTGAATCACCTAAAACTAGGTTAATAGATTACTAAGTCCGAAGACTTGGCGCGGACTCTCCCAAGCCCTACCAATCGCGACTTGATGTTAAGAAAATGACCCATTAAAACATGCAAATTATATATCAAATTGGAGCCGCCACTAACCAAATAGTATTGATTAGAAACCCAGGTAAAGTATGGGAGAATACTTTACCTTTTATGAACCAGAGATTTAATGGATTCGGGGACATGGTTACGCTAGTTAATCTAACGCCCTTTCTCAGTACCTTAAAAAAACATTTTTGCGGGCGGTCTTGATTAATTTTAACCTAAGATACTAACATGCAAATGGTGATCATGCGGGTGCACAAACAATTAAATAACATTCAATAAATCAAAATGCTAAGAAATTATAAACCACAACTTTATTAAAGTCCACTCTCTAAGAAAACATTTAAAAAAAAGCTAATAAAAATGCATGCCCTAAACATGATTTTCTAAATGACATGATATCTAATTAAATGCATGATATCTAATTAGATGCAATCTTAATCTAAACCTAATATGCACAAATTTTACTTTAATGATATGTGAAATGCAATTTATATGGCCTAATTTGAACTATATGTATACAATCTAATTTATACAATCCTAATGTGCATATAATACATGACATGGGATGCATGACATAACAATTCTATATGCATGCTCTGTTTGTGATTTTTTTTATGTATGCAACCTACACTAAACAATGATGATATGAAATGAGATTAATTATGAACTAATTTATTAATTAACCAAGTAAATGATTTTTTTTGTTTTTCTTTTAAAAAAAATGTTAATTATATGCAATTAAAAATTACACGATGGGATTACTAAAACATGATAATATGATGCAATCCTAATTTATTAATATGCAAACTCTAATTAAATGTGCTTACTATGCAAACTAGTTAATATGCACCTATTATTTTTTATTTTTTTTTTATATATCATGCAAACTTTTCCTAAATAAAAAAAAAAAAAATGTTTAAATCCAATTCTGACTAAAAAAACCTATCTAAGGGTGACATTCTAAAAAAAAACCTAAAGGTTAATTTAAACCTACGTGACCTACATGCTCATGCAAATTTTAATTTTTTTTTTTTTTACTATTCCCTTTTTATAATGCTTTTTCATTTTTTCAAACAAGTAATTATTTTTACGAAAAAAGACGAGTAATTATAAAAACTAAGAGAAGAATTAAAATAACAGAAAAGATAATCCGTTGTCTCACGGATTAAATTAACAATTATTTTAACTCTATAATCACAACAAGGAAATCAAAATAATTACAAATTTGGTCCGAAGTCTTACGGACCAAATTAAATAATTATCGTGATTTAACAATTGAAATTCTACCACGAAACCAAAAATTATTATAATTAAAAAATGATTCGACGTCTCTGGATCAAATTAATAACCATAATAATTTTAGTAAAATCTAGGATAAAGCATATATCAACACCAAATATTTAAATAACTAAACCAAATATGCTATCAAATAAACAGCAAAAATAACATAAAAGATAAAGAAATAACCTAAACTACCAAATAAAAAAAGTAAAACTAAAAAAAAACTACCTAAGGAAAAAAACAGGGGCAGCCCGTTCGTTGATCCGGCGAGGGTGTCACCGGCGTTCGGAATTCCGGCGAGGGTGGTACCGGCGTCGGATCTCAGGAGAGGCGGGTTCGGGCGGTGATCGGAGCTGAGGCGCGGCGGGCTGAAGGCTGTCTCCGGGACCCCTGGGCGTGAGGGGAGCGCGGAGGCGGAGGCGGCGGCGGATGCGTCGGAGGAGGGCGGCTCGGCGCAGCGGCGGTGCTGGCGACGGGGCGGCGAGCGGCGGTGCTGGCGACGGGTCGGCGCGAGGGCTCCGGCGTGAGTGAGCGGCGGGAGGAAGGACACGGGCTACGGATGCTCGAGGAAGAAGATCTACAGTGCTTTTCCCTTCTTCTTTTTTTGTGTTTTTCTCTCCTCTGCTCCTCTCTCACGTCACTTTCCCCTTTTCTCTTTTACTTTTCACCTTTTGACTTTTCTTCCTTTCTTTCACGCTGTTGCTGCTCTCACCCCCCTCACAAGTCACTCTCCTCCTTTTTGTACGTTCTCTGCTACCACTCTTCAGCAAAAAGGAAAAAGTGCTCCATTTTGCTGATTTTTTTTTAAAATAACAGAAGGAAGCTTTTCTTTTTCTTTGGAAGACGAAAACTCAGCCCCAACAAACGAAGCAATTTTCTTTTCAAAATCCCTCCCCCTTCGTACAAAGAGAAACCCCTTTTATAGTGCAAGACTTCCACTTAAAATTGGAAAGTTAACCCGCGCGTCTTTCGCTTTGATCGTGGGGATTAAAATTTACCCCGATTTATTGCCGTAAATCCTTTACTTTCTTTCGCAATTCATTTATATTCTCACGAACACGTCCCGTATTCACACCCAATCTTCGAAATGAGTGTCCATTCCTTCCATATTGCTAGTCAAATCCCATTAATTCCTCTTATTAATTTCGCTTTTTTTTTTCAAATTTTGAAATGAAGATATGTGTTCAACAATAAAAATGCTTCATCATTCAAAATTTTTTTTTTTGAAATCTCCCGCCACAAACCCAAATGCTTTATTTTATTTATTACCTAAAATAAAAAATTTGGTCCTAAATTAGGTGTCAACAGTTGCCCTCTTTGAAGGGAAGCTCGTAGAGGTTTCCTTCAAAGATATATGACACCTAAAATTAAACCATGTACAATGAAATATGAAATGCATATGCAAATGTTAATGACTTGACTCTTTTTTTTTTTTTTGAAAGAAATGGACTCAAATTAATTTAACTCCCTAAAGAATGCCATGTAAATGCAATGATTCGGTCAGGAACATAGATCTCTATGTGTCTATGACCAATGAAATGCAAATGCAAAGAAGAGCATGTACCTGTCATACCCGTTTGGGGATTTAGGTGTGAAATGATTCCGATGAGACACTGTCAATCATCCGGAACTCCCTTCGATAATTGAAAGGCTCAAAGTCTTTAGGGATCTGGAATTCTCATCGATTCTAAGCACCTGAAATTGCGTCAAGTACTTGAAACTTCAAAAATCTGATTCTTATGTCGGACATTTGAAAACATTTACTAAACGTCCGGAAATCACATCAGATGTTTAGAAAGACAAACACTTGGAAATCACATCAAGCGTTTAAAGGTTCAAATATCTGGAATTCACACTAGACATTTGAAAACATTTTATAAATAGATACTTGGAATTCTCATCAAGTACAAAGATGACTGAATAAACTCAGGAATTCAAAGACAATTTTTTTGGTCTTTGAGGAAAAATTCAATGAAAGTCCACACATGATGGCTTTATCAAGCTTCTACCGGAAAATTATCACCAGGACAATTTAGACCTAATTTTAATTATGCACATGCACTAAATGACTTTTTGTTGGAAAATGAATTCCTTTTTCCCTTTTTTTTTTAATGCAATATATATGATGCGTGGAAATGCTAATGCAAATGATAAATGAATTTACCCGAATAATTTACCTTCAAGGAGGGTAGAGTAACTCAAGATAAATTGGTGTTACACGTCTAGGACCCATACCATTCTACGGTCGCCCAGAATAGTAACATGACTTTATAAAGAAAACTGCTTTCCTAGGACCCGTACCATTCTACGGTCGCCTAAACGGGGATTTACCTTCCAGGGCTCGTACCATTCTACGGTCGCCCGAATAGGGAAATAAGTTTTGTCTAGGACCCGTATCATTCTACGGTCGCCTAAACGAGGTTTTTCCAAGACCCGTACTCATTCTACGATCGCCTAATAGGGAAATAAGTTTGTCAAGGACCCGTACCATTCTACGGTCGCCGAATAGGGAAATAAGCTTGGGGACAACTCCATCGAGTGTCGGTGTAATCAAAGGGAAAATACCCGTACAACGACAAGTATTTAAGGTGTAGATAGAGATATACTTACCCGATGACATCTCTGTTCATTGGAGATATGTCTCCTGTAAATATGGGCCTTGGGCTACGAAAGCAACGCCGAGGGATAATATAAAGGGACACCGGGCTACAAAAGCACGCCGGGTCAATAAAGAGGGGACCACTACGAAAGCACGCACGCCGGGTCAATTTTAAAGGACACCGGGCTACAAAAGCACGCCGGGTCAATAAAGAGGGACTCCAGCTACGAAAGCACGCCCGGGTCAATTTTAAAGGAACAAAGACCGAGTCAAGTGTCGAGAATGGGTAGAGATATACTTACCCGATGATATCTCGATTCTTTGGAATATGTCTTCGGAACTTAGATATCCCGTGGAGGCCTCTCACCTCCCGGTAGAAATAAATTTTGAAACATTAATGATGCACTTTGAATGCTCATGATGGTTTCTCATCTCCTCATATCATGAGGCATCTTGAAAGAACCTGAATGTTAGAGCTCTTGGGTCTTTAAGAAAAAATTATCTGTCGACATGATTAGAGCAAAAATGCATTCACCAAAGAAATAAGCAATTAAGGCTATTCTGGAATGCATACTTCAAAATCTACGAAGCTTTTATCAATTCAATCAAGATTCATGCATAATGACTTTTGCATCATCCAAATTTCCACTAGAGAGAATTATCGTTCGGGACAATTTTCACTCATGACATGGATTTCTTAAGAATACCAAATGAGAGACTTTCGGTTAGAAAGGACTTTCAACTCACTCTCATTTAGAATGGCTATTTTATGAGACTCACTCAATTTCATCATATCGACATGGGTCCGAGTATTCTCGCAAGCGCACGATCTTACCAATCGAGGGGTCTTTAACGGGGACCAAAATGTGGGCTTGGCCAACGGCTTAACAAATGGACTCTTTGAGTCAAGGATATTGAATGAACAGTCTTGTAATCATTTCCGGGTTTATAAGTCAAGAACCCCCGCAAAATGAGAAAGAAATAATCTGCTCGCACTTCTTCGAGCGATGCTTATAAACATATGAACTCCTACGTTAATTCAAGTGCCCTAATCAAGAGACTTTGTAAGGGACGTAACGTAGGTTGGGTTCATGGGTTGAGAAATGAAAGGATCATTAGGCTCAAAAAGTGTGTAAAGGGTGAGAGTTGATGATCATCTTGGCATTACCGCCAGTTTTCTTTTTCACCATCGGGGATTGTCTTCATGAAGTGCCCCCATTGATTGCAGAAACTCGACATTTGAGTTCTTTGAGTATTGCTCCCTTGGGATTCAATTCTTGCAATTGACAAACACTTATTTTGACTTTCTTTTTCATCTATGGGCATTGGCCTTGCTTTTACTAGGCACATTGCTTTTTATGCCCCTAGTTCTCATGCATTTTTCTTCACTTCTTTTTCATGGGCATCGGCCTTGCTTTTACCAGGCACACTGCTTTTTATGCCCCTTAGTTCTATTTTGAATTCAATTCTTGCGCATAATGCATGCGTCAAGCAATGACGCTCAAACTTTTCAAGAGTCTTCATCTGCCTTTTGCCTTGCCCCAGTGTGGGGATTGATCATCAACTGGTTTTGCCTTGCCCCAGTGTGGGGGATGATCATCAACTGGGTTTAAAGAAATGAAATTGCAGGCTCAAGTGGGCTATGCAAAGGATATAAGTGTATAGGATAGAGAAAAAAATGCTCTTCGTCATCCTAAGGCACTTAAATTAACACATGAATTCAATGTAATAGCATAACTTGAAGATTGATGCAAGTGCGAGCAAGAAAATTTCAATTCATTTTCCTGACCTCATGATGCCATTTGATCTCTTAGTTGCCCCGATGTGGGGGTGGTTCTTGACAGGGATAATTTGAAAGAATATCCATAAGTGTATAGGCTCAAAAAGGTTAAGCAATGGATCACCTGTAGTGTTTGGGATAGAAAATGAATTGCCCCTCATCATTTCGGTCATCGTACCTTTTTGCGAGGAACTCTTTACCTTGCAGATATGGAACTTCCTACACTCATCTCACAAGTGTATAAGTATGGGACTGTATATAGAATAGGGCTTGCCTTTCATCATCCCGACTCATCTCATTCGCAGGCTCAATCAATTCCGCATCATTCATTAAATCAATCCATCTTGATGTTCTTTAGTGGAATTGGTGGATAAAACATGTAAGAGTCATCATGCAAAATCCCTTTTAAAAAAAAAAAAAAAAAAAAAAAAACTCAACAGCTTTAAGCATGTCAACTTCAAACAGTTTTCTATACTGCAAAAATGGTTTTAAGCATTCATTCAATGATCCCTCTACAATGGGAATTGCCTCAGCAGTTGATGTCTTTGGATTGTCGCTATCATTCAAGGCTGAAAATCCACTTTTGCCCTTGCACAAGCGAACGTGCATCAATATGATATTATGCAACATCAAAGTAAATTCAAATTGCATGTCCATTTTGGCTCGATTGAGACTTTATCCCAGTCAGGTTACTACCAAAATCTGTCATGCCCACAATCTTGTCATATCAAATCCTCGAAATGTATCTTTGATAGTTGGGCCAATTGCAACCTGGTGTACTTTTTCAAATGCCTTCTCATCAGACCGAAAAGGTAATGCTCTGAAACATGAAGTAAATGAGTCAGAAAATTAAACGGACCTAACCTAATGCATGCTTTTGGAAATGGCTTGAAAATGATTTTTTTTTTTAAAACAATGAAATGTTTTTTGTTTTTGAAAAAATTTTAGGAGGAAGCATGAGAAAGTCCAGCCCTCAGAATTTCTCCGTGGATGATTTTTTTTTCATGGTTGGATATCGTCATTGGACTGGTTTGGTATACCCCATCATGTCCTCAAAATTGAAAAAAAAAATTGTAATTTCATTGAATAGAATCAAATGAATTACATTATTGGAATGGAAATTGCGATTCAAGCACTAGAAGAAATTTAAACCAATCCTTGAAAAGCATAAGAATTCCCACGCAATGAAAGGTGCAACCGAACATGCCCCTACTTAGGACCATGAATCATGTGTGCTTGAGTTCTTCACCCTCCTTGATCTTGTGATGTGAACCCTCTAGGTCGGAGATTCTTCCTTCTAGATATGACACTAGTCTTTTCATGGTGGCATCAAATTCTTTTGGTTCTCTTCTTTGAGCTATGTCATCACAGCCCTTTTGCTTGACGAGAAAAGCCACGTAACAGACAATTCATCGACTTGACTTTGGAGGTGTGCAATTCACTTGTTTATATTGTCAATGATACGATCCAGCACCTTGTTTTGATCCGCCATTTTAGCTCTTGACCGTGTAAGGATGGGTGAGCGAGATTGCTCCATAATCACCTAATTCAAATAAATGGGAATATGTAAGCATGAGGTGTAAATGGGAACATGTAATCTAGTCCATGACAACAATCTAATTGATTTTTTTTTTATTCATGAAAAGTCTTTGCAAGAAGGGAATTACCTAAAAATAACTAGAAAAATAAAAATAAGACACCCTAACAAGAACCAAATTTCCTAAACACGAATTAGAAATGATCAAAATTTAAAACTCCCTAAGGAGAACAATAAAGACATGAATTGAAAACAAATTCTCTAAAGTTTTTGTTATTTTCCAAATGATTCATTATATGGCAATTTCCTCATTTCATTTTTAATTGACAAAAGAATTAAATCAATGATTAACCTAAATTGTCATGAACCAACCCAAAAGTATAACAAAATAAATTGCATAGTACAAGGATAGGAGACTTACTTTACCAAAGAAAATCAATGTCAATCACATAGACATGCGCATGAAATGTGAGGCTCGATTTCTATCTAAATGGCTTAACAAAGTGGAGCTAAGAGGGTGATCGATCGTTGCGGTCTCGCATTAACTTCGGGTCCCCTTAACTCCGGGCTCGGTCGAATGGAATGTCCAATAGTCACGCGGTCTCGCGGATATGGACAAAACACATTTCGACACCATGAAAAATTTTCGGGAAGAGAAGGTCGTCACCTCTACATGCGGTCTCGCTTTGGAGGAAGAATACTTCTCAATACCATCATAGAAATCCTATCGCAGCCCAGGTCCGACGGCAGGTTGTGTGTGCAATGTGTAGTACTAAAACAATTTAAAAATCATGTACAACAATTTATAATACAAACAGCACTTCTAGTTGGGAAAATAAATCATTCATTCCACACTCCATCCTGCAAGACAAAGGTTAGCAAAGACTACTCCCCTTATACCTCCCATCTGCAAGAACATTTAACACCTTAAAATATTAGGGACGTACCTGGGATCCTCGCTGCCAAACAAAAACATTTTTAAAGAAAAATTGGCCTAAGTCCACTAAGTGTTTTAACACAACTCCCCAGCGGAGTCGCCAAGCTGTCGCGACCTGATTTTTTCGAAAGGTGAATCACCTAAAACTAGGTTAATGGATTACTAAGTCCGAAGACTTGGCGCGGACTCTCCCAAGCCCTACCAATCGCGACTTGATGTTAAGAAAATGACCCATTAAAACATGCAAATTATATATCAAATTGGAGCCGCCACTAACCAAATAGGGCTGATTAGAAACCCGTGGTAAAGTATGGGAGAATACTTTACCTTTTACGAACCAGAGATTTAATGGATTCGGGGACATGGTTACGCTAGTTAATCTAACGCCCTTTCGGTACCTTAAAAAAAAAAAACATTTTTGCGGGCGGTCTTGATTAATTTTAACCTAAGATACTAACATGCAAATGGTGATCATGCGGGTGCACAAACAATTAAATAACATTCAATAAATCAAAATGCTAAGAAATTATAAACCACAACTTTATTAAAGTCCACTCTCTAAGAAAACATTTAAAAAAAAGCTAATAAAAATGCATGCCCTAAACATGATTTTCTAAATGACATGATATCTAATTAAATGCATGATATCTAATTAGATGCAATCTTAATCTAAACCTAATATGCACAAATTTTACTTTAATGATATGTGAAATGCAATTTATATGGCCTAATTTGAACTATATTTAGATTGCAATCCTAAATGTGCATATAATACATGACATGGGATGCATGACATAACAATTCTATATGCATGCTCTTTTTGTGATTTTTTTATGTATGCAACCTACACTAAACAATGATGATATGAAATGAGATTAATTATGAACTAATTTATTAATTAACCAAGTAAATGATTTTTTTGTTTTTCTTTTAAAAAAATGTTAATTATATGCAATTAAAAATTACACGATGGGATTACTAAAACATGATAATATGATGCAATCCTAATTTATTAATATGCAAACTCTAATTAAATGTGCTTACTATGCAAACTAGTTAATATGCACCTATTATTTTTTATTTTTTTTTATATATCATGCAAACTTTTCCTAAATAAAAAAAAATTTAAATCCAATTCTGACTAAAAAAAACCTATCTAAGGGTAACATTCTAAAAAATCCTAAAGGTTAATTTAAACCTACGTGACCTACATGCTCATGCAAATTTTAATTTTTTTTTTTTTACTATTCCCTTTTATAATGCTTTTTCATTTTTTCAAACAAGTAATTATTTTTACGAAAAAAGACGAGTAATTATAAAAACTAAGAGAAGAATTAAAATAACCGAAAAGATAATCCGTTGTCTCACGGATTAAATTAACAATTATTTTAACTCTATAATCACAACAAGGAAATCAAAATAATTACAAATTTGGTCCGAAGTCTTACGGACCAAATTAAATAATTATCGTGATTTAACAATGAAATTCTACCACGAAACCAAAAATTATTATAATTAAAAAATGATCCGACGTCTCTGGATCAAATTAATAACCATAATAATTTTGGGTAGGACCTACGGATAAAGCATATATCAACACCAAATATTTAAATAACTAAACCAAATATGCTATCAAATAAACAGCAAAAATAACATAAAAGATAAAGAAATAACCTAAACTACCAAATAAAAAAAGTAAAACTAAAAAAACTACCTAAGGAAAAAATAGGGGCAGCCCGTTCGTTGATCCGGCGAGGGTGTCACCGGCGTTCGGAATTCCGGCGAGGGTGGTACCGGCGTCGGATCTCAGGAGAGGCGGGTTCGGGCGGTGATCGGAGCTGAGGCGCGGCGGGCTGAAGGCTGTCTCCGGGACCCCTGGGCGTGAGGGGAGCGCGGAGGCGGAGGCGGCGGCGGATGCGTCGGAGGAGGGCGGCTCGGCGCAGCGGCGGTGCTGGCGACGGGGCGGCGAGCGGCGGTGCTGGCGACGGGTCGGCGCGAGGGCTCCGGCGTGAGTGAGCGGCGGGAGGAAGGACACGGGCTACGGATGCTCGAGGAAGAAGATCTACAGTGCTTTTCCCTTCTTCTTTTTTGTGTTTTTCTCTCCTCTGCTCCTCTCACGTCACTTTCCCCTTTTCTCTTTTACTTTTCACCTTTTGACTTTTCTTCCTTTCTTTCACGCTGTTGCTGCTCTCACCCCCCCTCACAAGTCACTCTCACTCCTTTTTGTACGTTCTCTGCTACCACTCTTCAGCAAAAAGGAAAAAGTGCTCCATTTTGCTGATTTTTTAAAATAACAGAAGGAAGCTTTTCTTTTTTCTTTGGAAGACGAAAACTCAGCCCCAACAAACGAAGCAATTTTCTTTTCAAAATCCCTCCCCCTTCGTACAAAGAGAAACCCCTTTATAGTAAAGACTTCCACTTAAAATCGGAAAGTTAACCCGCTTTCCTTTGATCGACGGGGATTCTTACAAATCTTTACCCCGATTTATGCATCGTAAATCCTTTACTTCTTTCGCAATTCATTTATATTGCCGCGAACACGCCCGATTCACACCCAATCTTCGAGTGAGTGTCCATTCCTTCCATATTGCTAGTCAAATCCCATTAATTCCTCTTATTAATTTCGCTTTTTTTTTCAAATTTTGAAATGAAGATATGTGTTCAACAATAAAAATGCTTCATCATTCAAAATTTTTTTTTTGAAATCTCCCGCCACAAACCCAAATGCTTTATTTTATTTATTACCTAAAATAAAAAATTTGGTCCTAAATTAGGTGTCAACAAGAAGCATACTGTTTACGAGAAAAACCCTTTACATAGAATGAATGTGGACACGTACGAAGCAAGATATATGGATGTGAACAATATAAGAAAGGCTATTTTTCAAAAAATGTTATGGTTTATGGAATTGCGAGATTACGAATGAAATGATGAAAATACTATTAACCCTATCAAACTCATCTCCTACATCACCACATATCCTCCCCCAACTCCGTCCACTAACTCCCCCATATCTTTATGGACGATGACATAGTCATCTTCCCCGACATCTTTCTATCGTCGACCTTCCTCTTTTGTCCTGCATGAACCAGGTATTTTTTTCAGAGACGTACTCCAGCAGATCTCCGGACAAGCGAACCATGCGGGCTAAGCAAGTAGGCACGCATGCAAAGGGAACAAATGGCATCTAATTTGACCGTCACCTCGCATTCTTCGAGTTCGTTCTAAATGACAGTCTTAAAAGTCTCGTGGATAGCTCCACAGATGGTCGTTGCTCAGTTAATGTTGTTTAGCAGATTCTCATGACTCGGTACACCATGCGTGAATAGTTAATTACTCCCGTTTTCCTCTTTTCTATGCCCGCATGCGCAGAGCTTTAATAACGGTTGAATCGTCGAGGATGACCCAACAAACAAAGAAATGACGATCCCGAAATTAGGGACCGCAGCTCTATAAATAGCCGCTCAATGGCTTGGCCTCTTCACTCATTCGCAATATAGTCTCTCTTCAGATTCAACACAAGATCACAACTATCTAGTCGTTATCCGGTCGAAGGCATGGACGGCCAAGTAGGCGGTGGCGCTAAGGGCGGCGAAAATCACAACTCTCTCCCTGTTATAGGGTTCAGCAAGCTTGCTCATTTGCAATTATATGTTTCATTTCTTTTGCGGAATGAGATGCAGAGTAGGAAGTGGGATTGTATTATCGGTTTGAACCTGAGTTTTGGGCATTGCCGTCAATGCTGTGATATAAATTCTAACTTTGACCAAAAGAATCTCAAGCTCAACCTAAATAATCCCATCTATCACTCTAATTATATCGTAAACAATGAATTTATATCGTAAACATTGAATAATTCAAAAACTCAGTTTTGGGCATCGTCTTCAATGCTTACTTAAATAATCCCATCTATCACTCTAATTAACCCTTGCGAACAAAGTAAGAAAGAGGCTACAACCTAAATAGACATTCCACACATGAGATTTATGATGCATATATAGTATGAAGATTGAACATATACCGTGCATTTAAACTATTTACATGTCTCCTTAATAGCTTGGCCCGACGCATGGCAATACGAGGTAAGATATTTGCCAAATTCTGAGCCTTGGTGATGGTACCATCTAGAAAGAATATGGCGTCATCCACGAATAAAAGATGTGATAGAGTGGGACAATATGGATTCAATTTAATGCCCTTTAAGCTGTCATCTGTTGTAGCTTTCAATATCATGGAGGATAGAACATTGGCCATAATGATAAATATATAGGGAGATAAGGGGTCTTCTTTTTTGATTCCTCTAGGCGGTATGAAATACTAACATTATTCTCCATTAACTTTGATGCTAAAAGACCTGAGGAAATTCATTGTTTTACTAGGGAAACCATTTCTCACAAAATCCCATTTGTAACATGCAATTACATAGGAAATCCCGTTCCATCCTGTCATAAGCTTTTTACATATCAAGGTTTAGAACTGCTGGAAATTTTCTCTTTCTTTTCCTCAAGATGAAGAACCTCTTGAACAATGAATATATTGTCTTCTATTGGAAATTTTTGACGAAACCATTAGATTTCTTGAACAAATTTCAATTTTTGAATTTAATGTTTCCTTATTGTAAGCTCAAATTTATAGACAAAATCAGAAGAGAGCCTACAGAACAAATTTTCTTGAATATGAAGAAAGAAAAAAATAAATTAATACTGAAACAGAAATAATCATAAATAGAAAAATATTATAAAAAAAATTAAAGTAAAGAAAAGAAAAAAGAAATATAAAATTTCAAAATTTATTAATACATTATTTTAAAAATGTCATGTCAGCACCGGCCGGTCAAAATTGGCCGGATGGGTTGAACTGACATAAATCAAAAGGTTTAAAATTGAATTGTTAAAAAATTAGGATTAAATTAACACAATTGTAATAAGTTTAGGTTTTTTTTAATAATTTTCCCGACTGACACATGTTAGCCATTAGTGAGCGCAGCAAACGATGGATGCATGCTTGGGAGCAGACCATCCGCATCCAGGAGAGAGGATGGTGAAGAAAGAGGGAAAAGAGGGAAAAGAGGGATGACCGATGCTAAGCATGTTCTGCACAATAATTGACAAATTAGGTAGAACTTCATTAGATATTAAATATAATCTTCTCATTTCAAGTCTTCACTTGCTACATTTTCTAACAGTCTTTGATAGGAAGGGCTGAAGTTTAATAATGTCGAGCAATACTTGGAATTTCACAGCTGAAATTAATAAATGAAAACAGCC
Source organism: Eucalyptus marginata (assembly GCA_014182565.1). Taxonomy (NCBI): domain Eukaryota; kingdom Viridiplantae; phylum Streptophyta; class Magnoliopsida; order Myrtales; family Myrtaceae; genus Eucalyptus; species Eucalyptus marginata. The sequence goes on along the minus strand of CM024586.1, from coordinate 39,998,535 downwards.
CACTAATAAGCCTTTTCCACTATTTTGTTTTTCCATTCACCGAACTCTTATTCCAGCCAATATATTTTTTTTCAAAATTCTTCCGGAGAATCATCTAATTGTAGCCATTACCGTGTACATATAAATTCCGAATTCGCCCAAAAGAAAAGACGCTCCATTTGCTCGAGCATCAGCCTTGAGCTCACTCTTCCTCTTCCACATTCGAGAAGAGTGTGGCCCCAACTATCGTCGGCGTTAAAGTGACCTGTGGACATGAGCTTTAGACCTTCCGCTGTCATTATCTCAAGCAAAAATGAAGTTAATTTGATCGGGAATTATTCTGAATGGACAAAGACAATAAGAGTTGGTGAAATTACGACATACGAGATTGTTTTTTTTTTTTTTCAATGGACGGTTCGTAAAAGGATTCCCTGGCTCCTAAACTGGCATCAAATTCAAAGGGCTTTCTCGGCCTCTTCTGTTCATCTTTTCAAAGTTATTTTTATGTTTCTCAGTTACCTTCTTCTTGGTCAGCAGCGACAGAAAAACAAGAAGATAAAAAACACAATAATCTAAGTTTTATGGTCGGCAAATTATTTTTATGTTTCTCAGTTACCTTCTTCCGTAGCAAGACTTGATGCTATATAATGCGCGACTTGACCTGGGCTTGGAGAGGGGAGAGAGACGAACAGAGAATGGAGGATGAGAGGAAGATTAGGATCGCTGAATTGGTGGCCGTGAATGGAGGTAACGGACCTTACAGCTGCGGCCAGAACTCCTCCTATCAGGTACTTCCTATTATAAGATGGTTTTGTAGCGGTCGCTCGGTGAATCGAATTTCGTTAAAAGTTTTAGCACGCTGAACATTTCTCCTACTAGCTGTGAAAAGAATACGAACTCGTGCTCACATTTAGCATACGCTGAAGAACTAGAACACAAAGCTCATGTATAACTGGGTTCAATGACAGAGCACATCTATATGCGTCCCAGCATATCACTGTTTTGATGATATATCTTTCAAGCAGTAGATGATCCTTTCCCCCCGCTGAAAGATATCAATGTGACATTACTAGCATGGAGTATTAAGCGGAAAATAGAAAAAAAAAAATTGTGTTCGCTGTTGAATTTTGGATGGGTAATGGCGAGTACATTGGCTTGTCTACCACAAAGTTCCCTTGATCTAATAATTCCATGTTAATTTCATAATCAGATTGTTCTGTCTCCCTTTCTTCCACATCGTTTCCACTTTTGCTTTCTTTTCAATGGTGAAGAGCGAGACTGTTGAAGTTGGACAATTGCCCAATCTTTGTTCGAGTGACTTAATACTGCTTTCCGACTAAGTTACCCACCGATTGAGTCACTAACTTTTCTTTGGGTTGCTTATTAATAGAATTCAATTAATTTTTTTTTTTATCTTAGAAAATTTTTTTATCGACTTACCCACTTTTATTTGCCTTACTTGTTCATTTTTTTAAAAAAATTTGCCAACTTTTAGCGGGACAAATTACCAATTCAGCCTCAAACTTACTATAAGGATGCCACTTAAGTCCTAAACTTTTCCAATGTAGTCTTAAATATTTGCACGAAATTTCAATATAGTTATTCTAGTCATTTGAGATGATGTAAGGATCCACTCATTGTCAACCATCCTACGAGGCATAACCTTTGACATGTATAATTCAATTATGACCAATCGAAAGTAAATTTAACAATAGTGGTTGCATTTGGTTAGGCTTTTGGAGAAATGCAAAGTGCTTTCGGTTCAAAGGGTATTTGAAGTACAAATTGCGTTTGGTAAAATGTAATATGAAAGTACTTTGAGAAGCAACTTCGATTTAAATGATATTTGGAAAAACACATGTATAAATAAAGTACTTTTGTTATTTTTTTAAAACAAAAAAGAACTCAAACCCTTTACTAGCGAACCAAATCTGGCTTGTTGGCGATCACATCTGGTGTCACCAACAACATTGCATGAGGTGGTCGGTGGTGAGGGCATTTTCGCAATTTTGAAAATTTAGTGAAAGCAAAATTGAAAGAGTAAAAAATGTAATCGCATTTCGAAAACGCAAAAGCTCAAAATTACTATAGAACTTCATCGAGCTAAGAGACAATGGGTGGATCCGGTTCAACTTTGCAAATGGACTTTGGGTGTAATGCAAATGCTGAAAAATAAAGTCCTTTGGAGAAATACAAATTATATTTGATAAAAACTCTTTGTAAAGAGACTCTAAGTTCAAGTAGTGTTTGGTAAAAAAACTTTTCTAATAGGCTTTGAATGTACTTTATATATATTATCAAAAAAGGACCCAAACCCTTTGCCGGCTTCGGTGAAGAGCTATGGCCGTTGGTGACTAAGGTTGCCCCAACCTCGAGCAACCTCCCGTGAGGGCAACTTGAGGCCATGCAACCTCAAGCGACCCTCAACGAGGCTCTCACAACCCAAGCAATGAGTGACCTAGGTAACCACTACTTGGGTCTCACAAGGGTCGCCTAGGTCACACGACCTTAACCAGCCCTTTGCCGATCGTTTGCCGGCCCTTCGTTAGCTAGATTTGGCATTACCGGTCACTTGCTGACCAAGTCTAGTCTTGTTGGCCGCCCTCGTGCGAAGAAGATGAACAATTACAAGGAGGGGGTAAAACTAGAATATTATAGAATTGGTGATGGTAGTTTTAGAAGAAAAAAAAAATTAATCCTAGTTTTAGTATTCTACAAATGCTACCACGGAAGGCTGGTCGAGAATAACATTGGGTTTTCAACATTCTAAATGCAAGCATTTAGCAAAAAGTTATTTCAAAATGTTTGCCAAACGCTCTAACATTTCCTCAAGGAGTCTTAGGGCGTGCATGACAAAATTTCTTGCTAGAAATTGATTTCTCAATTTCTATTCCATGGATGAGTTTCTGAGTAAAGAAACGCGTTTGATAACAATTCAAAATTTATATTTCTAAAATAAAAATTCGTATGATAATAGAATAAAATTTATATTTCTAGGAGTGGCAACGACTGGCATTCGATGGTCAGAGTCCGACGTTCGGTGACTAGCGTTCGGCGTCCAGTGACCGGTGGTGGGCGGTTGAAGTCCGAAGTCCGACGTTCGACATTCGGCGCCAAGTTCGATGACCGGCGGTAGGCGGCCAAAGTCCGGAGTTTGACACCAGAGTTTGGTGACCAGCAACCGGCGTACAACGTCCGAAGTCAACGTTTGACGTCCGACATCCGAAGTCCGATGGCAGGAGGCCGGTGGCGGGTGGCTAGTGGCCGAAGTTCGGCGGTGAGTGGTGGGCGGTCGACATTCGACGGCCGGTGGCGAGCGGCGGCCGGTCGTCGATGAACATCTGGTGGTTGGTGATGAGCCTTCGGCATCTAATGATTGGCGATGAGCAACCAACGACCGGTGGACGTCCGGCATCTGGCGACCGGCGGTTGGCAACGGGCGGCTAGAGTGCGGTGGCCGGCGGTCGATGTTCGGTGGCCGGCAGTCAGTGGCTAGGGCCGGCGGTCAACGGCCGGGGCCGGTGGCCGACGGTTAACAACCGACAGTGAGCGTCTAGCATTCCACGGGTAGCAAGTGGGCGACGGGCGGTGACAAGAGTGAACGATGAGAAAAATTTTTATTTCTCATTTCTGTTTCAGAAATAGAAAAGCTAAAAATTTTAACTTTTGATTTCTAGTCCAAATCTATTTTTGGAATAGAAATCTATTCCAGAAATAGTTCTACTCCAAATCTATTTGTGGAATAGAAATCTATTCCAGAAATAGTTCTACTCAAATCTATTTTTGGAATAGAAATCTATTCCGGAAATAGAAAAATGAAATTGCATTATCAAACGGATTTTTGTTCCAAACCTGTTCCAAGGAACAGAAAAACAGAGAAATAGAGAAATAGAAATTTTGTCATGCGCGCCCTTAAAGGTTGAAACCCCCTTAGGAAAGTTGAACTAAATGCACTCTATAAAGTACTTTGGACATGTTACATTTCCTCAACTCTCTCCAAAAATTTTTGCCAAAAACTTTAACATTTGGCAAAGGACCTTTAAAGGTCTATAGGCCTTTGGGAAAGTCACTACCAAATGCACAACCAATTTCCGTGAACAAAATGCTTTCTAACTTTATTCCTAAAACTGGATGGCTTAGTAATTGTGGGAAACACTTACAAACCTCCTGTTCAATTTCACCTTAACTAAGACTTGTCCTGGTTATGTGACTTGGCAATAGTCGGATCTGGTCGAGGTTAAAGATAATCATCCTTTGTTACGTGGTGTTGTTAATTCAAGATCAAACAATTATCTGAAGAGCAAAAAGCTGACTTTCTCTTGCTTATATATTTGATTACTAAAACGGGGTTTAGTATTTTTGTGCATGGCTAGCCTGATCTTTATTTCGAGTTGGTATTTGGTAGCCTCATTTGCTGAATATGGTAAGCTCTAATGCACGTTTCACGTTCTTACCTTGACTTTGATGTCCACCTACCAAATCCGCCTTGAAGTAAACTTGAATTGTCGTCGTCGGCATATTAATGATTCTTTTAGTGAAGATTTTGACCAGATACGAAATAACTGGTGCTCAATCTAATGTTGGTCTTGGGAGGATTCTCTTTATCGATCAAGAATTCCCATTTATGTCGCGCAATTCCTTTTCAGGCAAATGTAAGACGGACGGCCGCCTAGACAGGTGATAGGGTAGGGTGAGTGGTATCGCGCATATTGTGGCCAATCTTCCTACCTGTGCTTGCGCTTAGATTCGATACTATCGCATGACTTGACCTGAGGGTGTGTGGGTGTGAGAGAGAGAGAGAGAGAGAGAGAGAGAGAGAGAGAGAGAGAGAATGGAGGATGAGAGGAAGATGAGCATCTCTGAAGTAGTGGCCATGAATGGAGGGAACGGACCTTACAGTTACGAGCAGAACTCTTCCTATCAGGTACTTCTTATTACAAGATATACATACATATAACAAGATATATCATTTTAGCTTTTCTCTTTGTACTAGCGGTAAAATCCTTGTCGCATGTAGTCTATTCCTTAAAGTTCCCTGCACTTACAAAGATAATCTCATGTATCGCTCTAATTAACCCTTATGAATTAAGAAACAAGCTGTAACCTAAATAGACGATCCAAACATGAGATTTTACGGTGCATATATAGTGTGAAAGATCAAATATATGCCATGCACTTAAACTATTCACATATCTCCTCAATCTTCAAGTAAACCAACATGTTTAACTTCTCGCATGTAATTAACCAAGTTATCAATCAAGAATTGAAATAAAGTTGGTCTGCAAGTGCTTTTGTGCATATTTAGCCTGATCTTTACATGGTCAGTAATTGTACTCTTGGAAATCTCTTCTTTGCTAAGAAGCGTAAGATCTAATGCACGTGTTTCCTGTTTTCACATTGACTTTTGATGTTCCCCCACCTATCCACCCCATTGTCTGCACATTAATGATTCTTTTGTTGCACAACTTCATGCTATGTATCTCACGGCATAACCTGCGCAGAGAGAGAGAGAGAGAAAAGAGGATGAAAGGACACATAGGGTATGTTTAGACCTTGTTTGGTAACCATTCCTAGAAAAACTGATTTTATTCTTTTGTTTTCCGGAACAAAAAAAAAAAAAAAAAAAAAGATCCGTTTGGTGAAATTTTTGTTCATAAGTATAGATTTGAAACATAATTAAGAAGTAGAAAAAAAATTGCGTCTTATTCTTGGGAACAATTTCAAGAATCAAGTTGAACTTTTTATTTTCTTTCTTTTCTCCTTCTATCTTCTTCTTCTTCCCCCTAGTCCAAACTAGTCACCAGCCACTGTCGGCCCCCAGTAGTGGTGGCTGGAAACCGATTGGGCGAGGTCTGGCGAACTCGCCTGACGACGGTGAGCCTCGGCCTTGCCAGATCTAGGTGAGGCCAAGTCTCACCCAAGCGGCGTGAGGTCGGCCTCACCCTGGCCTGGGAAGGCCCAACCTTGCATTTGCTGGCAAGGTCTAGTGAGGCCTAGCCTCGCCAAGCTAGGGCAAGGTCGATATTGTGTTGCTTGGGCGAGGTCGAGCCTCACTTAGCCACCAACGAGGCTCGGCCTCACCTAGATCTGGCGAGGCCGAGACTTGCCATGGCCAAGTGAGCCTTTAACGAGCTTGCTGGACCTTGCCTAGCCATTTGCTGGCGGCTGACAATTGACCACAAAGAAAGAGGAAGAAGAAGAGAAAAAAAAAAAAAAAATATAATAAAAGTATTAAGAATTAAAAGAATTTTTTTTAGAATTCTACCAAAAGTATTTCTATCATAAGAATAAAAATTTTGTGCAATTACAAAATGTATTTTTTTGCCCAAAAATTGTTCTCGGGAACATAATCAGAAAAAAAAAATATTTCTAATAAAAAGTTGTTCCCAAGTATAGAATGGTTACCAAACACGCCCTTAGTAACCATTTTATTTCTAGGAATAATTTCTGATAAAAAATAATTCCTTTTTATTCTATTCCCGAAAAAAAAAATTAAGCATTAAAAGGCGTTTGCTATCCAAAATTTCTATTCCCATAATAGAATTTCTTTTGGCACCATCTTCAAAATTTCAAATCCAAACCATTTTCTTTTAATTTTTTTAATAATTTTATTACTTTTTTTTTTTTTTTTCTTTCTCTTCTTCAACCTTTGGTGGTTGCCGGCCTTGGGATGATTGGCGACCGATCAAAAAAGGGGTGACAACCTCGTCGAAGGGTTGCTGGCCCTCGGCGAGGCCGTGCCTCGTTGGCCAAGCCTTGTCAGCAGTTGAGTGAGGCTTGGCCGAGCCTTGGTTGGTGAGGTCGAGCCTCATCGGTGGCTGGGCAAGGCTCGGCCGAGCCTTGGTTGGGTGAGGCTTGACCTTGCCCAGATTTGGTGAGGTCGAACTTTGCCTAGCCAATGCTCGGCCAAGCCTCGCTCGGTTAAGTGAGGCTCACTGGTGGCTAGGCAAGGCTTACCTGGCCTCACTTTGGCCTAATGAGCCTCCAGCAAGCTTGTTGGACCTCGCCCAATCGGTCGCCGACAACTGATGGCGGTTGATGGCCGCTGCGATGGAAGAAGAAGAGAGAAGGAAGAAGAAGAATAAGAGAAAAGAAAAGAAAGAAATTTGGATTGGTCTGATTCTAGAATTATTCTCGGAAATAAAGAAACAACTTTTTTTTTTACTTCTGAATTATATTCCAAATCTATTTTTCAAGAACAAATTTATTTCCAAAAACAATAAATTTACCAAACAGATTTATGTTCCAAATATATTATTGGGAACAAGAGAATAGAAATTGTTACTGTTTGGCAAATTGTCAAACGCGGCTATAGCATTGTTGAACCAATGGCCAAACGAACAAAAAAATTATCCAAAAATTCTTAAAACTTATTGTACTTTTGTCAATTCAATCATTAATTTTTTAATTTTGTCAATTTAATCCTAAACTTTTTCACTTCTTGCCAATTGAGTGCACCCATCCAATTTATATCGAAAATTGCTAATGTGGCCGATCGACAACGATGTGGCATTTTAAAAATAATTTTTAATATAATTTTTAATTTTTGTTGTTTTTTTACTTTTTTTTTTTTTTTAAAGCTGGCGAGGGTCGTTGGCCGACCTTTGCTGGCCACAAATGAGGGTCAACAGCCCTTGTTAGCCATAAGGAGGCTCGACCAACCCTTGCCGGCCTTTGACAACGGTGTTACCACCCTTGTTGGCGAAAGTGAGGGCTTGTGAGCCCTTGCCCAGAATGGGAAGGCTCGTGACGCCCTCGTCGGATCTAGCTAGGCGAGGGCATTGCGGCCCTCACTCAGGGCCAACGAGGGTCAACTAGGCCTCACCTGCGGCGTGCTAGGGCTGTCAGCCCTCGATCGTGGCCGGCAATGGTCGGCTGACAACCCTCATTGGCCCTAACCCCAAACCAAAAAAAGAAGAAGAAAAAAAGTTAAAAAAAGGAAAAAGACATTAAAAATTCAAAAATAAAAAATAAAAACACCACGTCAACGCTAACCAGCCACGTCAGCAATTTCTGGCTAAACTTGACCAGATGAACTCAATTGGTAACAAATGAAAATGTTTAGGATTGAATTGGCAAACGTACAATAGATTTAAAACTTTTTGGACAATTTTCCCCCAAGCGGACCTTATAACTATGCCTAGAACTCCTTCTATTAGGGATTTTCTATACAAGATGAATTCAAATTCCAGTGTCTATGGATGGTGTTGGTTGTGTCACTTTATATAATTTTATAGCTTCACATCGTAGATCGAATTTCATAAAATGTTTTAGCACGCTTAACATTTCTTTCCTTTTTTCTACTAGCTGTGAAAAGAATACAACTCATGCATAAATGTTGCATCCATTGAAGATTAGAACAGAAAGCTTGTGTGTAACTGGCTCCAGGGACCAAGCACTTACTATATGCGTCCCAACATAGTCCTGTTTTGATGATATATATTTCAAGGAGTAGATGATCATTTTCCACTACCTAAAGATATTGATTTTTTTAAATTACTTAGTTATAATTTGGTTCACTAACAATAAAATTCCCTTTATCTCATAATTTTTAGTTTCATAATTGGACTGTCCTATCTCATCCTTTCTTCAATATCTTTTCCACTTTGCCTCTCTCTTCATACATCCACTTCTAATAACTATTATATGAAATTACCAGCTTTTATTTGGTGAATTTTCTCTCTTATTGCACAAGTATGCCAGTTTTTGAGTTGCTACTCGTGTTTGCGAATTTAGCGTCTTTTCTATATTTCATCACCCCGCTTCGGCTGCATCAAACACTATCACCGTCGTAAAGTCATGGGCAAAGACTCGATTCAGCAGGTAAGATAACCCTTAAAAGGTGTACTGAAGCGGTGAGTATTAATTATGGGGTTGGTCCGGATGTATCAATCACTTCATAAGCTAGTGCATGTATTAGATATCTAGTGAATCTTTCTTGCGTCTCGTGCATTGTTAGAGGGGCTGCACATTGGACGATCTCTCCACTAAACATATGGATGTGTTTTGGAAAAGTCTTAATTGCAATTATTAAAATTAAGTATTGCAAAAGTAATCACCACATATTGTCCGATTCTACAGAAAGGAGTCGCTGCGGCCGCCATGGATATGATCAAGGAAGCTTTACCCACAACCCTCGATCTCAACCACCTCCCGTTATCCTCTCCAAACCCCATCATCAGAATAGCAGACTTTGGTTGCTCTACAGGACTCACATCCATTCAAGCCATCGAAACCATAGTACAATGCCTCTTAGACCTCATCAAACCCATCAAAGAACCCCGATTTCGTACCCTCGAGTTCCAAGCCATCTTCAACGACGTCCCCACCAATGACTTCAACACGCTTTTCACCAACCACCTGCCAGTGAGGCGGCGCTACTATGCCACGGCAGCCCCAGGGTCGTTCCATGGCCGTCTCCTTCCGACTGCGTCCCTACACTTTGCATACTCGTCCTTTGCACTCCAATGGCTGTCCCGCGTTCCACAGGAGATACTGGAAAAGTCTTCCCGTGCTTGGAATGGAGAGAGAATTCATCACGTGAACTCACCCGCCGAGGTCGTTGGGGCTTACTCCGCTCAGTTCGGGAGAGACATGGAGGTGTTTCTCAGTGCGAGAGCGGAGGAGATGGTCAGTGAAGGATTGATATTTATGGTCGTGCCTGGTGAGCCGGATTTGGTTCATGATTCTCAGACCACTCTAGGGTCAGAATTGGAGCTGCTGGGTTCTTGCGTTGTGGACATGGCAAATGAGGTACGTAATTGCATGCATGGGCTAACACTTGATGCATGAGATCGTACGCAAGAATAAGACCAGAGAGATTGAATTATGCATTTCAGGATGATTGGCCACGCTAATCATACTAAAGTTCGCTTTACTGATACTTTTCTTGAAGGGTAGCAGTAGCGTGTTTAACTTGGATGTCCTAATTATTCCAACAAAGCACATTCACAAGAGCTATTTCAGTGGGGATCTCCTTAAATAAGTAATCGTGTGGTTTCATGGATCACTTTGAAAGTTGCAAAGCTAAGTATAGAGATCTACGCTGCAAAGAATGTAATAACTTTCGTGAAAAATAACATCTCCAAGTGAAAGCCGAGTGACATATAGTAGGTTGTTTCCGCTGTCTATCCCAGATGCAAGAAATAATTTATTTTCGATGTTGTCCATATCTCTTGGATCTGTGCAGTTGAAATCTATATATTAAACGATTAAAATTCAGTTCGAGGCACGGTGACTGTTGAGATATTGACATCGCACGTGAAAAATGGACAAAGAAAATACGAATGGCGAAAATCACTATTTGCCTCCAAGAAACAAGCAGGATTATTATCACTTTGAAAGTGAATTTTGGTTACGCAGGGGATCATAAGCAAAGCCAAAGTAGAGAGCTTCAACTTGCCAGAGTATTTCCCATCAGAAAAGGAGCTGAAACAAGTGATTAGTCGAAACAAATTCTTCCACATCGAGAGGATTCAGACTCTAAGCCACCCCAAAATGCACGTTGCCTTCTCCACCCCTGAATCGCGCTCTCTCTTCTTAAGAGTGGCATTTGAGGGATTATTGCGCCATCATTTCGGAGATGAACTGATCATCGACGACTTGTTCCACCGTTACTCGCTGAAAGTGGCGAAATCTCTCTTTTTCCTGAAGCCAGAAAGTCATGAATCCATCACATTCTTTGTGGTCCTTAAGCGCAAGAAGTCTGAAGAGAATATGTAGTGATTACACTGCTACATACTGTACTTTGTTTCATGGTGGGAAAGATGCTTTAGCTTGCTACTTTTTCTGGAAGAGAGAATTGACTTGGAGCATAAATCTGAGTTCAAATCAACGAGGCCGTTAAATGGATATCCCCAACTCAAAGAAGTATGTGCTTAATTCTCCATGTAGTGTGCTTCTTTTTCATTTGAGTTAATATTGTTGAGAGAACCCATAATATGTTTTAAAGCTGACAAAATTATTAATGAGTTATGCCGACATTGATAAATATTAGAATTGTTTATTTTTCAGCTTATATCTACGTTGAAAAGGAACTTTAATGTAATTGGTAAAATGATTCCGATTGACTTAAAGAACTTATGTTGAGCGCACTTAATCTTAGATGATCTTGGATATACCAAAGTGTCAAGTTTAGAGGGTCTATAGGAGAACGGTTGAATATATTTAGGAAGCTAAGTGTATCCGTTGCTTGAATATCAATAGGGTAATGCATGGATATTAGCAAGATACCGCATGGATATCAATAGGCTATCGCATTAATATTGGCAATGTACTGAGTGGATATGGGTGGAGCACTATGTGAATACAAGTAGATTAGCAAGTGGATATTAGCAGAATTTACACTAGATATCAAAGTTAGAATATAAGCAATGACTGTGAATATGAAAATGGATTTATAATTCTATGATAATAACTTTTATCATGAATATTATTTTGAGATAATTTTATCCCTTAGTCGTCTGTGATCTAGTTTGAATTCCTTATTTAGAAAAATTTAATTGACCGAGATTATCTACACAAAAATATTCAATCGCGCAAGATATTTGGATTGATTATCATTCCAAAGGCAAAATACATTCCATGGATGAGCTACTCTATTTTTGGAAATCAAAATTTGATTGCATAGATGACCAAATCTAGGGAGATTATGATTGAACGATTTCATATGCTCATTGTCTTCTCATTGCGGAAATGTTTAGTTGTTTAATTGGTATCGCGAGATCTGCAAATATAAGGCAATTCTAGTTCTAGAGGGTTACAATTTGTTTGGCGCTCCAATCTGCCTGTTGCGGGCGGTCATCGTGGAGGGCGGATGTGGTGATGGCGAGGGTAGGCTGCTGAGGGAGAGAGAAGGTAGGCCTAGTGATGGTGAAGCCTTCAAAGTGGGAACTAGGAAAAAAGCAAAGGTCGACGTGCATTAGCCGCTCCCCTTGTAAGCGTAGCGGGATGGAGAACGGGAGTCTTCGATGGGGAGAGGAGGAGCTTGATGACAATCAATACTATGAATTTCATAATTCGAACGAATAAATGAAATTCGCTCACCGATTAGCCTTTTTCATTTACCAAACTCTTGTTCCGATCGATATTTCTCTTAAAAAAAGAAGCTTTCGAAATATGATGTAATCGCAGCCATTACTGTGTACATTTGCTGGTTAATGTAATGAACTGTAAAAGATGCTCGATTCGCTCATAGACATAGAACCTAGATCATCTCCAATAATAATAATAATAATAATAATATGAACTCAGGCCCAGACCGTGGGCTTTAGGCCCGTCTTAATTTGGAAGCAGCACGTAGGTCAAGAGAAAAGCGTGGGCCCCCCCCCCAACAAGTTCTTTCCAACCAAAACCTGAACAAATCCGTAACTAATCAGCAATCCGACCTCCTCTCCATCGGAAAGAATCGTAGATGATAATTGTAACGAAAAGACATCGGATCCCCAGGAAAACAAACTTCAAATTCCCGATTCGGAGCCGTTTCCTCCCTCCCTCTCGCCGGATCCCTCCTCCCCTGTGAGCTCCGTCCACCGGCGGCTAGATCGGAGAAGAGAAACCTCTCTCCCTCTCCCTCTCGCGGGATCCATTTCCATTTCCATGTCTTGGATTGCTGCGATCCTGCTGCTGTTGCGTCTGGCGCCACTGGTCTTCCACCGAGCGACGGCGTCTCCGCCCTCGTCCGCCGCCGGATCGCGCTCGATCCTGCGGGCCGCCGCCGCCGCCGCCGATGGCCCCGCCGCGGATTACGCCGTCGAGTTGAACGCCACCAACTTCGACGCCGCCCTCGCGGCAACTCCCGCTACTTACGCCGTCGTCGAGTTCTTCGCCCACTGGTCAGTGCTTTCTCTCTACCCCTCGATAGCATCGTCTCGGCGCGGTCTTGTGCGTGCGTGCGTGCGTGAGTTCGGTGATGCCTCGCCGTTTGATTTGGTTAGGAACGCCGTTCGACGCGATTCATTTCCCGTTCGGGAACCTGTCTCTCCGGCGAAATGATGTGAGTGTTAGGTGATGTAGAAACTTTTCTGGTAGTTTTGAGATCGGGTTAGTTGGCGCACCTATGTTAGCTCTACCGGTGTTGCATCTGACGCGTGGTGGTAGTTTTTGAGCTAATAAAGTAGCATGTTCCTTTGTTACTCCATTGCTCATGAGCAACTGAAGACTGCGAGGGATGTCAGCTTCCGTTTGGCTGTGTTGAAAATTTATATTTTCACTTGAATTAGGTACTTGGTAGCAGGAGGAAAAAAATTGTCGTTGGGGGGAAAGCCGGTTGACTCGCGTAGGATGGCTTTTTATCCAGTAGCCAGCGTAGTGGTAGCTCTGAAGCATGCTCAGTAAACAAGAATTAAGTCAGGCTGAGCGTTTTTGTATATTGTTCTGCTGGTCATCAGGGAGACATCGTCATGACCATCTTCATGTATTGATCAGCCTTTATTTTAAAATCAATCCACCATTTCCTACCTCCCACCTCCACTATAGAACTCGTCTTCAAGGGCTTTTCTAAGTTCAGTGTATCTGAAAAAAAAAAAAAAAAAGTTCAGTGTAACTCTAGCTTTATCCATCGTGCACGAACTATTATTTTTCCCCTCGATTCTGACTTCCTCTACTTTGCCCAGTTTCGTGGCTATATTATGCACAGCATTTCCGTAATCCAAGCCCAAGAAAGGCCCAATAGATGCACCTAAAAAGGATAATGTTTAAACTCATAACAATGTTCAGGTAAGTTTGGATGTCTTATCTCGAAACTCCCCATTTGGCTTTCAATGCGTGGAACCTCATGACTCTCCCTTCAAATTTGCAAGCGAAGATTCGTTGATTCGATATTAACCATATAAAAATCTTTAAGTATATTGTCTGGATCGCTAAGGACAAGTTTGGTAACGATTTCGTTCTTGGGAACAATTTTTGATTAAAAATGATTTTTTCTGATTCTATTCTCGAGAATAATTTTTGAGCAAAAGAACGCGCTTGATAACTGTTCAAAATTTCTATTCCTAGGACAAAAATGCATTTGGTAGGATTCTTGAATTTTTTTAATTCTTTAATACTTTTATTATATTTTTCTTTTTTTTTTCCTTTTTCTTTTTCAATATCTCTTCTTCCTCCTCCTTAGTAGGTGGTCGCCGACCATTGTCGTGGCCGACGATCGGCTGGACAAGGTTCGGTGAGCTTGTCTAGCCATTGGCGAGGCTCAGCCTCACTGTGGCTTGGCATCACTAAGGGCCGACGACACTTCGACAAGGTTGTTGGCCTGGTCGGTCGCTGGCCACGGCGGAGATCGGCAACCGGCAACCGACCAAAAGAAAGAAGAAGAAAAGGGAAGAGAAGAAGAGAAAAGAGAAGAATCAATTTTTTTTATCTCTTGATTCTGTTTCAAATTTATTCTCGAGGAACAAAAATTTACCAAATGGATTTCTGTTTTTTTTTTTTTTTTTTTGCTCCCAAAAACAAAAGAACAGAATCAGTTATTTCCGAGAGTATTACCAAACAAGGCCTGAAAGTAACAAATGGAATTTGTTGTGTCATGCTCTTTTTATTTGAACAACGAGAGGTTTATCTCACTTGTGCATGAGAAGGAAAATGGAGGTGGCTTATGGGATAAAGAAAATGGAGGTGGTCTGTGAACTTCACCCTTGTTTTACCTTCTCGAGGATAACCATGACACTACGACAGTTTCATGGTCATTGAGCACGTCTCTATAAACTAGGTCTAGATCAAACCACCCAAAAGGTGATTGTTAGCAAATTTACATGAGGACTGATTTTGTTCCGCGTGTAATTCCTCCAAAAATCGTTGCCTTGATTCCAAACCAACGTTGCTCTGAAAATCAAGAGCCCTCCCAGATCTTATCCATGCACCGCGTGCACCATATCCATCAAATGAGTGGGTCGAGTTGAAAATGGTCCAATTCAAATGACCCATTTAACTCGTTTTTCACCAATTTTCATGTAAGGCAAATATACTAATCAATATCCGACCCAACTATATTGTTACAACACTTCTATATTTAATCAAATTTAGGAAAACTCAAGCGAGCAAGTGTGAGATCGAGTGATGGCAAGAGATAGTGAAGAGAGACTCATAGGGATATGTTAGGTCTAAATAAGTTGAGAACCTATTTAAAACTCATATTATTTTGGAAAGTATCTAGCATGACTGTCCATTGTAGAATGACAGTGTGATGGTTAAAGGCAAGCCATAAATAATTTTTGACGAAACCATTAGATTTCTTGAACCAATTTCAATTTTTGACTTTTATGTTTCCTTATTGTAAGCTCAAATTTATAGACAAAATCAGAAGAGAGCCTACAGAATAAATTTTCTTGAATATGAATAAAGAAAAAAAAAATTAATACTGAAATATAAATAATCATAAGTAAAAAAAATATTATAAAAAAATTAAAGTAAAGAAAAGAAAAAGAAATATAAAATTTCAAAAAATTATTAATACATTATTTTAAAAATGTCATGTTAGCGCCGGTTGGTCAAAATTAACCAGATGAGTTGAACCGACACAAATACGAAATGTTTAAGATTGAATTGTTAAAAATAAATTAGGATTAAATTAATATAATTATAATAAGTTCAGGACTTTTTAAATAATTTTCCTGACAGGCACGATGTTAGCCATTAGTGAGCGCAGCAAACGATGGATGCCTGCTTGGGAGCAGACCATCCGCATCCAGGAGAGAGGATGGTGAAGAAAGAGGGAAAAGAGGGACGAACGATGCTAAGCGTGTTCTGCACAATAATTGACAAATTAGGTAGAACTTCATTAGATATTAAATATAATCTGCTCATTTCAAGTCTCCACTTGCTACATTTTCTAACAGTCTTTGATAGGAAGGGCTGAAGTTTAATAATGTCGAGCAATACTTGGAATTTCACAGCTGAAATTAATAAATGAAAACAGCCCACTAATAAGCCTTTTCCACTATTTTGTTTTTCCATTCACCGAACTCTTATTCCAGCCAATATATATTTTATTTAATTTTTTCAAAATTCTTCCGGAGAATCATCTAATTGTAGCCATTACCGTGTACATATAAACTCCGAATTCGCCCAAAAGAAAAGACGCTCCATTTGCTCGAGCATCAGCCCTGAGCTCACTCTTCCTCTTCCACATTCGAGAAGAGTGTGGCCCCAACTATTGTCGGCGTTAAAGTGACCTGTGGATATGAGCTTTAGACCTTCCGCTGTCATTATCTCAAGCAAAAATGAAGTTAATTTTATCGGGAATTATTCTGAATGGACAAAGACAATAAGAGTTGGTGAGATTACGACATACGAGATTTTTTTTTTTTTTCAATGGACGGTACGTAAAAGGATTCCCCTGGCTCCTAAACTGGCATCAAATTCAAAGGGCTTCTCGGCCTCTTCTGTTCATCTTTTGAAAGTTATTTTTATGTTTCTCAGTTACCTTCTTCTTGGTCAGCAGCGACAGAAAAACAAGAAGATAAAAAACACAATAATCTAAGTTTTATGGTCGGCAGATTATTTTTATGTTTCTCAGTTACCTTCTTCCGTAGCAAGACTTGATGCTATATAATGCGCGACTTGACCTGGGCTTGGAGAGAGGGAGAGAGACGAACAGAGAATGGAGGATGAGAGGAAGATTAGCATCGCTGAATTAGTGGCCGTGAATGGAGGTAACGGACCTTACAGCTGCGGCCAGAACTCCTCCTATCAGGTACTTCCTATTATAAGATGGTTTTGTAGCGGTCGCTCGGTGAATCGAATTTCGTCAAAAGTTTTAGCACGCTGAACATTTCTCCTACTAGCTGTAAAAAGAATACGAACTCGTGCTCACATTTAGCGTCCGCTGAAGAACTAGAACACAAAGCTCATGTATAACTGGGTTCAATGACACGGCACATCTATATGCGTCCCAGCATTTCACTGTTTTGATGATATATCTTTCAAGCAGTAGATGATCCTTTCCCCCCGCTGAAAGATATCAATGTGACATTACTAGCATGGAGTATTAAGCGGAAAATAGAAAAAAAATTGTGTTCGCTGTTGAATTTTGGATGGGTAATGGCGAGTACATTGGCTTGTCTACCACAAAGTTCCCTTGATCTAATAATTCCATGTTAATTTCATAATCAGATTGTTCTCTCTCCCTTTCTTCCACATCGTTTCCACTTTTGCTTTCTTTTCAATGGTGAAGAGCGAGACTGTTGAAGTTGGACAATTGCCCAATCTTTGTTCGAGTGACTTAATACTGCTTTCCGACTAAGTTACCCACCGATTGAGTCACTAACTTTTCTTTGGGTTGCTTATTACTAGAATTCAATTAATTTTTTTTTTATCTTAAAAATTCTTTTTATCGACTTACCCACTTTTATTTGCCTTACTTGTTAATTTTTTAAAAAAATTGCCAACTTTTAGCGGGACAAATTACCAATTCAGCCTCAAACTTACTATAAGGATGCCACTTAAGTCCTAAACTTTTCCAATGTAATCTTAAATATTTGCACAAAATTTCAATATAGTTATTCTAGTCATTTGAGATGATGTAAGGATCAACCATCCTACAAGGCATAACCTTTGACATGTATAATTCAATTATGACCAATCGAAAGTAAATTTAACAATAGTGGTTGCATTTGGTTAGGTTTTTGGAGAAATGCAAAGTGCTTTCGGTTAAAAGGGTATTTGAAGTACAAATTGCGTTTGGTAAAATGTAATATGAAAGTACTTTGAGAAGCAACTTCGATTTAAATGATATTTGGAAAAACACATGTATAAATAAAGTACTTTTGTTATTTTTTTTAAAACAAAAGAGAACTCAAACCCTTTACTAGCGAACCAAATCTGGCTTGTTGGCGATCACATCTGGTGTCACCAACAACATTGCATGAGGTGGTCGGTGGTGAGGGCATTTTCGCAATTTCGAAAATTTAGTGAAAGCAAAATTGAAAGAGTAAAAAATGTAATCGCATTTCGAAAACGCCAAAGCCCAAAATTACTATAGAACTTCATTGAGCTAAGAGATAATGGGTGGATCTGGTTCAACTTTGCAAATGGACTTTGGGTGTAATGCAAATGCTGAAAAATAAAGTCCTTTGGAGAAATACAAATTATATTTGATAAAAACTCTTTGTAAAGAGACTCTAAGCTCAAGTAGTGTTTGGTAAAAAAAATTTTGTAATAGGCTTTGAATGTACTTTATATATATTATCAAAAAAGGACCCAAACCCTTTGCCGGCTCCGGTGAAGAGCTATGGCCGTTGGTGACTAAGGTTGCCTCAACCTCGAGCAACCTCTCGTGAGGGCAACTTGAGGCCATGCAACCTCAAGCGACCCTCAACGAGGCTCTCACAACCCAAGCAATGAGTGACCTAGGTAACCACTACTTGGGTCTCACAAGGGTCGCCTAGGTCACATGACCTTAACCAGCCCTTCACCGATCGTTTGCCGGCCCTTCGTTCACTAGATTTGGCATTGCCAGTCACTTGCCGACCAAGTCTAGTCTTGTTGGCCGCCCTCGTGCGAAGAAGATGAACAATTACAAGGAGGGGGTAAAACTAGAATATTATAGAATTGGTGATGGTAGTTTTAGAAGAAAAAAATTAATCCTAGTTTTAGTATTATGCAAATGCTACCACGGAAGGTTGGTCGAGAATAACATTGGGTTTTCAACATTCTAAATGCAAGCATTTAGCAAAAAGTTATTTCAAAATGTTTGCCAAACGCTCTAACATTTCCTCAAGGAGTCTTAAGGCGCGCATGACAAAATTTCTAGCTAGAAATTGATTTCTCAATTTCTATTCCATGGATTAGTTTCTGAGTAAAGAAACATGTTTGATAACAATTCAAAATTTATATTTCTAAAATAAAAATTCGTTTGATAATAGAATAAAATTTCTATTTCTAGGAGTGGCAATGACCGGCGTTCGGTGGTCAGAGTCTGACGTTCGAAGACTAGCGTTCGGTGTCCAGTGACCGGTGGCGAGCGGTTGAAGTCCGAAGTCCGACGTTCAACATTCGGCGCCAAGTTTGATGACCGGCGGCAGGCGGCCAAAGTTCGGAGTTCGACACCAAAGTTTGGCGACTGGCAACTAGCGTACAACGTCCGAAGTCGATGTCTGATGTCTGATGTCCGACATCCGAAGTTCGGCGGCAGGAGGCCAGTGGCAGGTGGCTAGTGGCCAAAGTCCGGCGGTGAGTGGCGGGCGGTCGACATCCGGGGGTCGATGGCGAGCGGCGGATGGTCGTCGACGAACATCTGGTGGTTGGTGATGAGCCTCCAGCATTTAATGATTGGTGATGAGCAGCCAACGACCGGTGGACGTCCGGCATCGGGCGACCTGCGGTTGGCAACGGGCGGCTGGAGTGCGGTGGCCTGCGGCCGACGTTCGGTGGCCGATGGGGCTGGCGGTCGACGGTCGGGGCTGGTGGCCGACAGTCGACAATCGACAGCGAGCGTCCAGCATTCCACGGGCAGCAAGTGGGTGACGGGCGGTGACAAGAGCGAACGATGAGAAAGATTTTGATTTCTCATTTTTGTTCTAGAAATAGAAAAGCTAAAAATTTTAACTTTTGATTTCTGCTCCAAATCTATTTTTGGAATAGAAATCTATTCCAGAAATAGAAAAATGAAATTGCGTTATCAAACGGATTTTTGTTCCAAACTTGTTCCGAGGAACAGAAAAACATAGAAATAGAGAAACATAAATTTTGTCATGTGCGTCCTTAAAGGCTAAAACCCCCTTAGGAAAGTTGAACTAAATGCACTCTATAAAGTACTTTGGACATGTTACATTTCCTCAACTCTCTCCAAAAATTTTTGCCAAACACTTTAACATTTGGCAAAGGACCTTTAAAGGTCTATAGGCCTTTGGGAAAGTCACTACCAAATGCACAACCAATTTCCATGAACAAAATGCTTTCTAACTTTATTCCTAAAACTGGATGGCTTAGTAATTGTGGGAAACACTTACAAACCTCCTGTTCAATTTCACCTTAACTAAGAGTTGTCCTGGTTATGTGACTTGGCAATAGTCGGATCTGGTCGAGGTTAATGATAATCATCCTTTGTTACGTGGTGTTGTTAATTCAAGATCAAATAATTATCTGAAGAGCAAAAAGCTGACTTTCTCTTGCTTATATATTTGATTACTAAAACGGGGTTTAGTATTTTTGTGCATGGCTAGCCTGATCTTTATTTCTGAGTTGGTATTTGGTAGCCTCATTTGCTGAATATGGTAAGCTCTAATGCACGTTTCACGTTCTTACCTTGACTTTGATGTCCACCTACCAAATCCGCCTTGAAGTAAACTTGAATTGTCGTCGTCGGCATATTAATGATTCTTTTAATGAAGATTTTGACCAGATACGAAAAACTAGTGCTCAATCTAATGTTGGTCTTGGGAGGATTCTCTTTATCGATCAAGAATTCCCATTTATGTCGCGCAATTCCTTTTCAGGCAAATGTAAGACGGACGGCCGCCTAGACAGGTGATAGGGTAGGGTGAGTGGTATCGCGCATATTGTGGCCAATCTTCCTACCTGTGCTTGCGCTTAAATTCGATACTATCGCATGACTTGACCTGCGCGTGGAGGGTGTGTGGGTGAGAGAGAGAGAGAAAGAGAGAGAGAGAGAGAGAGAGAGAGAGAGAGAGAGAGAGAGAGAGAGAGAATGGAGGATGAGAGGAAGATGAGCATCTCTGAAGCAGTGGCCATGAATGGAGGGAACGGACCTTACAGTTACGAGCAGAACTCTTCCTATCAGGTACTTCTTATTACAAGATATACATACATATAACAAGATATATCATTTTAACTTTTCTCTTCGTACTAGCAGTAAAATCCTTGTCGCATGTAGCCTATTCCTTAAAGTTTCCCTGCACTTAGAAAGATAATCTCATGTATCGCTCTAATTAACCCTTATGAATTAAGAAACAAGCTGTAACCTAAATAGACGATCCAAACATGAGATTTTATGGTGCATATATAGTGTGAAAGATCAAATATATGCCATGCACTTAAACTATTTACATATCTCCTCAATCTTCAAGTAAACCAACGTGTTTAACTTCTCGCGTGTAATTAACCAAGTTATCAATCAAGAATTGAAATAAAGTTGGCCTGCAAGTGCTTTTGTGCATAGTTAGGCTGATCTTTACATGGTCAGTAATTGTACTCTTGGTAATCTCTTCTTTGCTAAGAAGCGTAAGATCTAACGCACGTGTTTCCTGTTTTCACATTGACTTTTGATGTTCCCCCACCAAACCGCCCCATTGTCTGCACATTAATGATTCTTTTGTTGCACAACTTCATGCTATGTATCTCACGGCATAACTTGCGCAAAGAGAGAGAGAGAGAATATAGGATGAAAGGACACTTAGGGTATGTTTAGACCTTGTTTGGTAACCATTCCTAGAATAACTGATTTTATTCTTTTGTTTTCCGGAACAAAAAAAAAAAAAAAAGATCCGTTTGGTGAAATTTTTGTTCATAAGAATAGATTTGAAACATAATTAAGAAGTAGAAAAAAATTGCGTCTTATTCTTGGGAACAATTTCAAGAATCAAGCCGAACTTTTTATTTTCTTTATTTTCTCCTTCTCTCTTCTTCTTCTTCCCCCTAGTCCAAACTAGTCACCAGCCACTGTCGGCCCCCGATAGTGGTGGCTGGAAATCGATTGGGCGAGGTCTGGCAAATTCGCCTGACCACTGTGAGCCTCGACCTTGCCAGATCTAGGTGAGGCCGAGTCTCGCCCAAGCGGCGTGAGGTCGGCCTCACCCTAGTCTGGCAAGGCCCAACCTTGCACTTGCTGGCAAGGTCTAGGGAGGCCTAGCCTCGCCAAGCTAGGGCAAGGCCGATGTTGTGTTGCTTAGGCGAGGTCGAGCCTCGCTTAGCCACTGACGAGGCTTAGCCTCACCTAGATCTGGCGAGGCCGAGGCTTGCCATGGCCAAGTGAGCCTTTAACGAGCTCGCTGGACCTTGCCCAGCCATTTGTCAAGGCGGGCGACAATTGACCACAAAGAAAGAGGAAGAAGAAGAGAAAAGAAAAAAAGAAAAATATAATAAAAGTATTAAGAATTAAAAGATTTTTTTTTAGAATTCTACCAAACGCATTTCTATCATGAGAATAAAAATTTTGTGCAATTACAAAATGTATTTTTTTGCCCGAAAATTGTTCTCGGGAAGATAATAAAAAAAATATTTTTAATAAAAGTTGTTCCCAAGTATAGAATGGTTACCAAACACGCCCTTAGTAACCATTTTATTTTTAGGAATAATTTCTGATCGAAATAATTCTTTTTTATTCTATTCCCGAAAAAAAAAAATTGAAACCTTAAAAGGCGTTTGCTATCCAAAATTTCTATTCCCATATTAGAATTTCTTTGGCACCATCTTCAAAATTTCAAATCCAAACCATTTTCTTTTAATTTTTTAATAATTTTATTACTTTTTTTTTTTCTCTCTCTTCTTCAACCTTTGGTTGGTTGCCGGCCTTGGGATGATTGGCGACCGGTCAAATAAGGGTTGACGACCTCGTCGAAGGGTCGGCGGCCCTCGGCGAGGCCGTGCCTCGTTAGCCAAGCCTTGTTAGTAGTTGAGTGAGGCTTGGCCGAGCCTTGGTTGGTGAGGTCGAGTCTCACCAGTGGCTGGGCAAGGCTCGGCCGAGCCTTGGTTGGGTGAGGCTTGACCTTGCCCAGATTTGGTGAGGTCAAACTTTGCCCAGCCAATGCTCGGCCAAGCCTCACTCGGTTAAGTGAGGCTCACCGGTGGTTGGGCAAGGCTTGCCCGGCCTCACTTTGGCCTAACGAGCCTCCAGCAAGCTTGTTGGACCTCGCCCAATCGGTCGTCGACAATCGATGGCAGTAGATGGCCGCTTCGATGGAAGAAGAAGAGAGAAGGAAGAAGAAGAATAAGAGAAAAGAAAAGAAAGAAATTTGCATTGGTCTGATTCTAGAATTATTCTCGGAAATAAAGAAACAACTTTTTTTTTTTTTACTTCTGAATTATATTCCAAATCTATTTTTCAGGAACAAATTTATTTCCAAAAACAAAAAATTTACCAAACAGATTTATGTTCCAAATATATTATTGGGAACAAGAGAATAGAAATTGTTACTGTTTGGCAAATGGTCAAACGCGGCTGTAGCATTACTGAACCAATGGCCAAACGAACAAAAAAATTATCCAAAAATTTTTAAAACTTATTGTACTTTTGTTAATTCAATCATTAATTTTTTAATTTTGCCAATTCAATCATAAACTTTTTCACTTCTTGCCAATTGAGTGCACCCATCCAATTTATATCGAAAATTGCTAATGTGGCTAGTCGACGCCGATGTGGCATTTTAAAAATAATTTTTAATATAATTTTTTTTTTTGTTAAAGCTGGCGAGGGTTGTTGGCCGACCTATGCTGGCCACAAACGAGGGTCAACAGCCCTTGTTAGCCATAAGGAGGCTCGACCAACCCTTGCCGGCCTTTGACAACGGTGTTGCCACCCTTGTTGACGAAAGTGAGGGCTTGCGAGCCCTCGCCCAGAATTGGCAAGGCTCATGACACCCTCGTCGGATCTAGCTAGGCGAGGGCGTTGCGGCCCTCACTCAGGGCCAACGAGGGTCAGCTAGGCCTCATCTGCGGCATGCAAGGGCTGTCGGCCCTCGACTGTGGCCGGCAACGGTCGGCCGACAACCCTCATTGGCCCTAACCCCAAACCAAAAAAAGAAGAAGAAAGAAAGTTAAAAAAAGGAAAAAAGACATTAAAAATTCAAAAATAAAAAATAAAAACACCACGTCAGCGCTAACCAGCCACGTCAGCAATTTCCGGCTAAACTTGACCGGATGAACTCAATTGGTAAAAAATGAAAATGTTTATGATTGAATTGGCAAACGTACAATAGATTTAGAACTTTTTGGACAATTTTCCCCCAAGTGGACCGTATAACTATCCCTAGAACTCCTTCTATTAGGGATTTTCTATACAAGATGAATACAAATTCCAGTGTCTATGGATGGTGTTGGTTGTGTCACTTTATATAATTTTATAGCTTCACATAGTAGATCATGTTGGATAAATTCTCCTCAGAGATTTTGAAGTTGACAAAACATTTCTCTCAGTCTAGTCTGAAGACTTGCGACTCTACTGGGGCAAAGTCTCGAAGATCAAAGTCGAAACTAACAAGACTCAAGTTTCAAAGTCTACTCTCATGGACAGATTCCAGACCGACAAGA
The DNA here is from genome assembly GCA_014182565.1 of Eucalyptus marginata. NCBI lineage: Eukaryota > Viridiplantae > Streptophyta > Magnoliopsida > Myrtales > Myrtaceae > Eucalyptus > Eucalyptus marginata. Next base: position 39,974,358 of record CM024586.1, on the reverse strand, counting down.
TAAAAACTTCTATTCTGATTCTATATAGTTTTTATCTCAACGGCTAAGGAATATCTTTCGACTGGATTCAGCACTACAAGATTTCATATTCGTATCCGAATTTATATAAAGATTCACAACTTATTTGGAAAGTTCTACTTATGGAAACCAAGATCCTAATTGTATGGGCGAGTAGGATTGATGGGCTATCTACACTTACCTTAAAGAGCTCGAGATCTCTCCAAATTGATTCTGTCCAACGGGTTGATTGGAAGAACTTCTTTGGAAGGTGCCAACGGTAATGAAGGCATGAAGAAGTGTATAAAGAGAGACGCTCAAGTTGTTGAAGTGTGTTGGATAGAAGAATTCCAAAGTCTTTATCTCCATATTATGTTTGTGATCTTATTCTTCGAGCAATATATGTAATCAAAAGAGAGACCATAGAGTGGTGAGACCTTGAGGAAGTGTAGTAGAAGTTCTACACTGTGGACTCAAGAGCGTGAAACTGTAAACACTCTTTTTGATTCTTAGTGAAATCCAGCCAGAAGGGCTGTCCGTGCGGGAGAGTGGACGTAGGCTTGATCTAAGCCGAACCACTATAAATCTGGAGTCTTGATTCTCTATCCCTAATCCTTTTATCTTTCATTACTTTCATTTGCTGCGATTGTTGCTTTTAATTCATTAATCTCTTATTCGGATTTTATTGTTAAAATCGCTTTAGTCACCTATTCACCCCCCTCTAGGTGCTAATTCTAGTCCTAACAGATCGAATTTCATAAAATGTTTTAGCACGCTTAACATTTCTTTCCTTTTTTTCTACTAGCTGTGAAAAGAATACAACTCATGTTTAAATGTTGCATCCATTGAACATTAGAACAGAAAGCTTGTGTGTAACTGGCTCCATGGACCAAACACTTACTATATGCGTCCCAACATAGTCCTGTTTTGATGATATATATTTCAAGGAGTAGATGATCATTTTCCACTACCTAAAGATATTGATTTTTTTAAATTACTTAGTTATAATTTGGTTCACTAACAATAAAATTCCCTTTATCTCATAATTTTTAGTTTCATAATTGGACTGTCCTATCTCATCCTTTCTTCAATATCTTTTTCACTTTGCCTCTCTCTTCATACATCCACTTCTAATAACTATTATATGAAATTACCAGCTTTTATTTGGTGAATTTTCTCTCTTATTGCACAAGTATGCTAGTTTTTGAGTTGCTACTCGTGTTTGCGAATTTAGCGTCTTTTCTATATTTCGTCACCCCGCTTCGGCTGCATCAAACACTATCACCGTCGTAAAGTCATCGGCGGCTGCATCAAACACTATCACCGTCGTAAAGTCATCGGCAAAGACTCGATTCAGCAGGTAAGATAACCCTTAAAAGGTGTACTGAAGCGGTGAGTATTAGTTATGGGGTTGGTCCGGATGTATCAATCACTTCATAAGCTAGTGCATGTATTAGATATCTAGTGAATCTTTCTTGCGTCTCGTGCATTGTTAGAGGGGCTGCACATTGGACGATCTCTCCACTAAACAAATGGATGTGTTTTGGAAAAGTCTTAATTGCAATTATTAAAATTAAGTATTGCAAAAGTAATCACCACATATTGTCCGATTCTACAGAAAGGAGTCGCTGCGGCCGCCATGGATATGATCAAGGAAGCTTTACTCACAACCCTCGATCTCAACCACCTCCCGTTATCCTCTCCAAACCCCATCATCAGAATAGCAGACTTTGGTTGCTCTACAGGACTCACATCCATTCAAGCCATCGAAACCATAGTACAATGCCTCTTAGACCTCATCAAACCCATCAAAGAACCCCGATTTCGTACCCTCGAGTTCCAAGCCATCTTCAACGACCTCCCCACCAATGACTTCAACACGCTTTTCACCAACCACCTGCCAGTGAGGCGGCGCTACTATGCCACGGCAGCCCCAGGGTCGTTCCATGGCCGTGTCCTTCCGACTGCGTCCCTACACTTTGCATACTCGTCCTGTGCACTCCACTGGCTGTCCCGCGTTCCACAAGAGATACTGGACAAGTCTTCTCGTGCTTGGAATGGAGAGAGAATTTATCACGTGAACTCGCCCACCGAGGTCGTTGGGGCTTACTCCGCTCAGTTCGGGAGAGACATGGAGGTGTTTCTCAGTGCGAGAGCGGAGGAGATGGTCAGTGAAGGATTGATATTTATGGTCGTGCCTGGTGAGCCGGATTTGGTTCATGATTCTCAGACCACTCTAGGGTCAGAATTGGAGCTGCTGGGTTCTTGCGTTGTGGACATGGCAAATGAGGTACGTAATTGCATGCATGGGCTAACACTTGATGCATGAGATCGTACGCAAGAATAAGACCAGAGAGATTGAATTATTCATTTCAGGATGATTGGCCACGCTAATCATACTAAAGTTCGCTTTACTGATACTTTTCATGAAGGTTAGCAGTAGCATGTTTAACTTGGATGTCCTAATTATTCCAACAAAGTACATTCACAAGAGCTATTTCAGAGGGGATCTCCTTAAATAAGTAATCCTGTGGTTTCATTAATCACTTTGTGGCGAAAAACTTTGAAAGTTGCAAAGCTAAGTTTACAGATCTATGCTGCAAAGAATGTAATAACTTTCGTGAAAAATAACATCTCCAATTGAAAACCATGTAGAGTGACATATTGTAGATTGTTTCCGCTGTCTATCCCAAATGCAAGAAATAATTTATTTTCGATGGTTTCCATATCTCTTGGATCTGTGCAGTTGAAATCTATATATTAAACGATTAAAAATGAGTTCGAGGCATGGTGACTGTTGAGATATTGACATTGCACGTGAAAAATGGACAAAGAAATTACGAATGGCGAAAATCACTATTTGCCTCCAAGAAACAAGCAGGATTACCATCACTTTGAAAGTGAATTTTGGTTACGCAGGGGATCATAAGCAAAGCCAAAGTAGAGAGCTTCAACTTGCCAATGTATTTCCCATCAGAAAAGGAGCTGAAACAAGTGATTAGTCAAAACAAATTCTTCCACATTGAGAGGATTCAGACTCTTAGCCACCTCAAAATGCACGTTGCTTTTTCTACCCCTGAATCGCGCTCTCTCTGCTTAAGAGTGGGATTAGAGGGATTGTTGCGCCATCATTTTGGCGATGAACTGATCATCGACGACTTGTTCCATCGTCACTCGCTGAAAGTGGCGAAATCTCTCTTTTTCCTGAAGCCAGAAAGTCATGAATCCATCACATTCTTTGTGGTCCTTAAGCGCAAGAAGTCTGAAGAGAATATGTAGTGATTACACTGGTACATACTGTACTTTGTTTCATGGTGGGAAAGATGCTTTAGCCTGCTACTTTTTCTGGAAGAGAGAATTGACTCGGAGCATAAATCTGAGTTCAAATCAACGAGGCTGTTAAATGGATATCCCCAACTTAAAGAAGTATGTGCTTAATTCTCCATGTAGTGTGCTTCGTTTTCATTTGAGTTAATATTGTCGAGGGAACCCATAATATGTTTTGAAGCTGACAAAATTATTAATGAGTTACTTTGACCTTAATAAATGTTAGAATTGCTTATTTTTCAGCTTATATCTGCGTTGAAAAAGAACTTTGATGTAATTGGTAAAATGATTCCGATTGATTTAAAGAACCTATGTTGAGCGCACTTAATCTTGGATAATCTTAAATATACCAAAGTGTCAAGTTTAGAGGATTTATAGGAGAACAATTGAATGTATTTAGGAAGCTAAGTGTATCCGTCGCTTGAATATCAACGGGGTAATGCATGGATATCAATGGATATCAATAAGGTACTGCATGGATATCAATAGGCTATCGCATAAATATTGGCAATGTATTGAGTGGATATGGGTAGAGCACTATGTGTATACAAGTAGATTAGTAAGTGGATATTAGCAGAATTTACACTAGATATTAGCAGCTAGAATATAAGCAATGACTGTGAATATGAAAATGGATTTATAATTCTTCAAGAACAACTTTTATCACAAATACTATCTGGAGATAATTTTATCCCTTAATTGTTCGTGATCTAGTTTGAATTCCTTATTTAGAAAATTTTAATTGACTGAGATTATCTACACAAAAATATTCAATCACGCAAGATATCTTGATTGATTATCATTCCAAAGACAAAATTTTTCCATAGACGAGCTACTCTATTTTTGGAAACCAAAATTTGATTGTATAGACCACCAAATCTAGGGGGATTCTGATTGAATGATTTCATATGCTCATTGTCTTCTCATTGCGGAAATGTTTAGTTGTTTAGTTGGTATAGCGAGATTTGCAAATATAAGGTAATTCTAGTTCCAGAGGGTTACGATTTGTTTGGCGCTCCAATCTGCCTGTTGTTGGAGGTGACGCCAACGGAGGGGAGCAGCGGGCGGTCATCGTGGAGGGCGGATGTGGTGATGGCGAGGGCAGGCTGCTGAGGGAGAGAGAAGGTAGGGCTAGTGATGGTGAAGCCTTCAAAGTGGGAACTAGGAAAAAAGCAAAGGCCGACGTGCATTAGCCGCTCCCCTTGTAAGCGTAGCGGGATGGAGAACGGGAGTCTTCGATGGGGAGAGGAGGAGCTTGATGACAATCAATTTCTATGAATTTCATAATTCGGACAATAAATGAAATTCGCTCACTGATTAGCCTTTTTCATTTACCAAACTCTTGTTCCAATCGATATTTCTCTTAAAAAAAGAAGCTTTTGAAATATGATGTAATCACAGCCATTACTGTCTACTTTTGCTGGTTTATGTAATGAACAGTAAAAGATGCTCGATTCGCTCGTAGACTTAGAACCTAGATTATCTCCAATAATAATAATAATAATAATAATAATAATAATAACAATAATAATATGAACTCAGGCCCAGACCGTGGGCTTTAGGCCCGTGTTAATTTGGCCATTACTGTGTACATTTGCTGGTTTATGTAATGAACAGTAAAAGATGCTCGATTCGCTCATAGACTTAGAACCTAGATTATCTCCAATAATAATAATAATAATAATAACAATAATAATATGAACGCAGGCCCAGACCCCACATAGTAACTAGTAGGTCAAGAGAAAAGAGTGGGCGCCCCCCCCGCCCAAACAAATTCTTTCCAACACCCCCACCAAAACCTGAACAAATCCGTAACTAATCAGCAATCCGACCTCCTCTCCATCAGAAAGAATCGTAGATGATAATTGTAACGAAAAGACATCGGATCCCCAGGAAAACAAACTTCAAATTCCTGATTCGGAGCCGTTTCCTCCCTCCCTCTCGCCGGATCCCTCCTCCCCTGTGAGCTCTGTCCGCCAGCGGCTAGATCAGAGAAGAGAAACCTCTCTCCCTCTCCCTCTCGCGGGATCCATTTCCATTTCCATGTCTTGGATTGCTGTGATCCTACTGCTATTGCATCTAGTGCCACTGTGAAGAAGTTTATGAGCAGGAAGTGATGGAGAAAAAGAGAGAAAACCGAGATGAAAATGCTTCTTCTATTATTTCAACTTCTTGAGATCTTCATCATGAGAGTTTTCCTTTTATATCCACATTAGCTCTCTCTCAAGAATCTGTTCTACAGGTATTGAGCAGTTGAAGAAGATACAACTGCCTAACTGAAAAAGAAAACTAACTAACTGATTACCGGAAATAAAAGGAAGAATCAGAGTACAAGAACAGAGAGCTAAATAGAGAGCTCTAGCTCAGAGAGAGAGAGAGAGGGAGAGAGCTCTTGGCTTTACAAGCTTCGCAAATTATTCATATGCGACAATACAATCCGTAGCATCACCCTTATCTTTATCTTCTCTGCTATTTACTGAGCTGCTGCTATTTACTGTAGTCTTAACATCCCCCCGCAAATTGGGCAGGGGTGAACAGCCAATGCCCAATTTGAGACGAAGAGAAGAATGGGATAGTCTGGATAAAGACTTTGTAAAAATATCAGCAATTTGAGTGTTGCTAGGAACATATCTAACACACAAGGATCCAGAGGCAACTTTTTCTCGAATGAAGTGAAAATCAACCTCAATATGTTTTGTTCGAGCATGAAGTATAGGATTAGCTGTGAGGGATATTGCATATTGATTATCACAAAATAGTAAAGTTGGAGAGTGTAGAGGAAGGCCATTATCTCTTAGAACAAAAGTGATCCAAGTAAGATCAGCTGTTGTCGAAGCAAGTGCTCTATATTTTGCTTTAGTGGAAGAACGGGAAACAGTTGTTTGTTTCTTGGCTGCCCATGAGATGAGATTAGATCCGAGATAAGTACAGAAACTTGTGGTAGATTGTGTGGTTTGAACACAACCAGCCCAATCTGCATTAGAAAAACCATATAAATTGAGAGAACTTCGAGAGTGAAGATAGATGCCAAGGTGAATTGTTCCTTTTACATAACGAAGTACTCTCTTCAGTTTAAGGAAGTCACCAACAGTGGGTTGTTGCATTTTCTGACACAAGATATTTGTTGCAAATGCAAGATCAGGACGAGTGATTGTGAGATATTGTAAGCCACCTACTAAGCTTCTGTAGTCTATGGGGTTTGGAAGAAGATCAGCATCTGTTTTCAGTGTGACTAGTTTAAGAGAAAGAGGTGTGGCAATAGGTTTGTAGTCAGACATATGTGCACGAGAGAGTAAGTCAAGAGCATATTTGGTTTGACACAAAAATAACTCAGTGGATGTTCGTGTAGCTTCAATTCCAAGAAAATAATGGAGGTGGCCAAGGTCTTTCATATCGAATTGAATACTGAGAGAGTGAATAAGTATCTGCAGCAACTTATCTGAGCTACCAGTTAGGATGATATCGTCAACATATAGCAATAGAAGTACTGTCTCTTGACCTTTATGAAGTATGAACAAAGAAGGATCAGCTGAGCTGCAGAAAAAACCAACTTCAAGCAAAAAGTTGCTGAACTTGTAATACCAAGCACGCGGTGCTTGACGCGGTCCATAAAGTGATTTTTGAAGAAGGCATACATACTGAGAGTACTGTGGATGTACAAAGCCAGGGGGTTGCTCCATGTAAACTGTTTCATTTAAGGTGCCATGCAAAAAGGCATTCTTGACATCAAGTTGATGTATAGACCGGTGTTTTATCATTGCCACAGAGAGTATAATTCGAACAGTGGCATGTTTAATAACAGGACTAAAGATTTTTGTGAAATCTATTCCTTCTTCCTGATGAAACCCCTTGGCTACTAGTCGAGCCTTCAATCTATCAAGGCTGCCATCTGATGTAAGTTTAGTTTTGAACACCCATTTAGAGCCTATAACATTCAAGTCATTGGTACGGGGAACTAATAACTAAGTTTGATTTTGATGTAAAGCATCCATTTCCTCTTGCATTGCCTGATGCCATCCTGGATCTGCTAGAGCAGATTTTAGTGACTTTGGTTCTGGGGGAACTCGATATTCAGCAAGACATGCATATCGAGGATTGATTTTGATGATGCCCGATCTAGATCTAGTTTGCATAGGATGAGTAGATAGTGTACCTTGTCAGGCTATTTGAATATGAGAAACAACTTGTTCCATATCTGGTTCAGCTATTGTCTCTGTTGTGGAACCAGGTATTTCTACTTGTTGTGAAATATTCTGAGAAGTAGAAGATGCTTGATCCATAGGTAATTCGATTGTAGAAACAGGAACTGCTGGTTCTGTAGAACTAGTAAAGATTGTTTGCTCAGCTGTAGGGTCTTGTACATAACCTGTATGATGAGATAATGAAGTGTTTATGGAATATGTACTAGAAGGTTGTAAAAATTTCTCTTCTTCTGTCCACAACTTATACAAATGTGTGTAAGTTGAATAATTTGTTGCTAATTTCTGAGAGAAAGGAAAGAAGGTCTCATCAAATACCACATGTCGACTGATGTACACATGACCAGTGGTAGGAACAAGGCATCGATATCCCTTATGGTGAGTACTGTATCCTAGAAAAACACAGGTAAGGGATCGTGGATCAAGCTTGTGCTGTGCATAGGGTCGAAAGCAAGGATAGCAAGCACACCCAAACACTCTGAGATGATCATATCTTGGCTTATGCTGATATAACTTGCTAAAGGGAGACTGTATCTTTAACTTTGGAGTGGGAAGAATATTGACAATATAATTGGCTGTCACAAATGCATCAACCCAGAATTTTAATGGGAGTTTTGCATGATACAACATAGCTAGACCAAGTTCAACTATATGACGATGTTTTCTTTCGAGATATTCCATTACATTCGAGGTGTATATGGACAGGAGACATGCTGTTGAATGCCACAGTTCTGTAAATGAGTTCTGAACTTGTGACTGATAAACTCTCCTCCACCATCACATTGGAAAATCTTGATCTTACAGTTGAGTTGGTTTTCTACTAGTCTCTGAAACATGAGAAAAATATCATAGAAGTCTGATTTTAGCTTCAATGGATAGATCCTGCTGAACCGAGAGAAGTTGTCAACAAAAAATGACATAGTACTTGAAATTCTGAAAAGAGTTAACTGGAGAAGGTCCCCAGATATCACAATGAATTTGTTCTAGGGGTTTAGTAGCTGTAGAATTCGACAATGGGAAAGGTAGTGCAGTACTCTTAGCTACTTGATAACTTCTACATACAAATTGTGGTTCTATAGGGCACTGAATTAGCTTTTGATTCTTCATATGCTTCAGGATATTCTGATTTGTATGAGCTAGACGCTGATGCCGGACATTTTCTCCAGCAATCCTTTGTCTTTGAGTAAAGAAGACTTCTGCAGCATAAGGATCTACTCTGTAAAGTCCTTTAACCTTCCTCCCTAGCATCTTGGTTGTGTTGGTGATGCTGTCCTTTATGCACACCCTAGTTTTGTCAAAGACAAATGAATAGGGATAATCATCTGTTAGTTTAGAAACTGAAAGAAGGTTTTTCTTAATTTCTGGAACAATCAACACATCATTTAGAGGTAAGACATCAGCAGCAGTATTCAGCAATGCATTACCAATGTATTTAACAGGTAAGCATGAACCATTGCCTATCATGACTGTATCAGTATCAGCATTCTTAGAAAAGTTATGAAGAATACCAGCATTAGCAGTAATGTGAGCTGTTGCTCCAGTGTCTGGATACCATTCACATTTGCTTCCTCAATATGTAGTGCTAATAAAGCTGTTGGTATCTCCTCAGCTTGGTAGGAATTATCAAATCGATACCAACAGTGTAAAGCATCATGACCAGGTCTTCTGCAAATTTGACACTCTAGTCGAGTGTTTTATGTTGTTTTCTCCACCTGCAGATTGTTATGAGGAGTTAAATTTGAAGATGGATAGGTCTTGGTATCTGAATACCTTTGTGCTGAGCCATTATATGGTCTGAATCCCTGACCAGAACCCAAAGCAGAGGAGGTATTAAACTGCTTAGGCTGCTGACTTCCAGGATATTCAAAGTTTCTATATCTGTTATTGAATGACCTTCCTCTTCCATATTTTCTTCCTCCACGACTATTCCATCTTGAACTTCCAGGGTTATTAGTCTGTTGTACAAAATCTCTGTTAAACTCCTCTTTGTGTATAGCTTCAGTCTTCCTCTGGCCATAGTAGGCTAAATTTGGACTGAATTGATTCGAAGAATAGATTTGTAGCCTTGTTTCAAATCTTTTTAAATGCGAGATTACTTCGTCATATTCTGGTTGAGGCTTTAAACAATAAATTGTTGTTTTAAAGCTCTCATGCTCAGACCCCAGACCTTCCAAAATACCAAACAGTTTTGTTATTTCATCCACTGGTTTCCCTATTGCATTCAATTGATCACATATTGATTTATACTCTCTGAGATATGTTGATAGTGTTCTATCACGCTTCTGACAAGCCTGCAGTTTTCCCCTTAACTCAAACTCCTTTGCCACAGATTTTTGTGTAAACCGATTGAGCAAAGTCTGCCAAACTTCATATGCAATGTTTAAGCCAATTATCAAACTGAGTATATTTTCTGAAATAGCACCACTAATCCAAGAGGATACAAGTTGATCTGTCTTGATCCAATCATTATAATCAGGATTAGAAACCTCAGTAGTTTGACCTCCTTCTTCAACCTGCAATGTTTTAGTAGGTGGTGGAACTTCTCCATTAACAAAACCAAATAGGTCTTGACTTCTTAAGAACCTATGAAATTGGGCTTGCCATAGAAGGAAATTATCCTCAGCTAATTTGATGGTAACAAAATTCGAGATATTGACATGAATAGGAAATGGATATCTCAAACTTCTTGCTGCCATTCTACTCTTCCAGAATTTCGAACAACTTCAGTTGTAAACACAAACTCTACTAGTTTTGCAGTATGTTGCTACGAGTATATTTCTGATGATGAAGATTTAGATGTAGATGAGAAATACCAATTCACAAAACTCGGCACGAATCTGAGCTTTACGCTTCGAGCTCCCAATCAAGTGACTGATCGAGAAGAAGAGAGCAAATCCGGCAGAGATCTGAATCGAGCCACAGAGCGGGAATCGCTGTCACCACCACGGCCGATGACACCGATGTCACCGTCAGTTTCGGATCGAGTTAGATCCGGTAATCAGAAGACCATATCTAGCAAGCAGAGAACCGCTTCTACAGCTACAGCACCTTCGATTTGATTTCACAAGTGATCAAATGCTCATGCAAACTATCCAATAAGGATGATCGACCAGTGCTCTGATACCATGAAGAAGTTTATGAGCGGGAAGTGATGGAGAAAAAGAGAGAAAACGAGAGATGAAAATGCTTCTTCTATTATTTCAACTTCTTGAGATCTTCATCATGAGAGTTTTCCTTTTATATCCACATTAGCTCTCTCTCAAGAATCTGTTCTACAAGTATTGAGCAGTTGAAGAAGATATAACTGCCTAACTTAAAAGAAAACTAACTAACTGATTACCGGAAATAAAGGAAGAATCAGAGTACAAGAACAAAGAGCTAAACAGAGAGCTCTAGCTCTGTTTAGCTCTAGCTCAGAGAGAGAGAGAGAGAGAGAGAGAGAGAGAGAGAGAGAGAGAGAGAGAGAGAGAGAGAGAGCTCTTGGCTTTACAAGCTTCGCAAATTATTCATATGCGACAATACAATTCGTAGCATCACCCTTATCTTTATCTTCTCTGCTATTTACTGAGCTGCTGCTATTTACTGTAGTCTTAACAGGTCTTCCACCGAGCGACGGCATCTCCGCCCTCGTCCACCGCCGGATCGCGCTCGATCCTACGGGCCGTCGTCGCCGCTGATGGCCCCGCCACGGATTACGCTGTCGAGTTGAACGCCACCAACTTCGACACTGCCCTCGCGGCAACTCCCGCTACTTACGCCGTCGTCGAGTTCTTCGCCCACTGGTTAGTGCTTTCTCTCTACCCCTCGATAGCATCGTCTCGGCGCGATCTTGTGCGTGCGTGCGTGAGTTCGGTGATGCCTCGCCGTTTGATTTGGTTAGGAACGCCGTTCGACGCGATTCATTTCCTGTCTCTCCGGCGAAATGATGTGAGTGTTAGGTGATGTAGAAACGTTTCTGGTAGTTTTAAAATCAATCCACCATTTCCTACCTCCCACCTCCACTATAGAACTCGTCTTCAAGGGCTTTTCTAAGTTCAGTGTAACTCTAGCTTTACCCATCGTGCACGAACTATTATTTTTCCCCTCGATTCTGACTTCCTCTACTTTGCCCAGTTTCGTGGCTATATTATGCACAGCATTTCCGTAATCCAAGCCCAAGAAAGGCCCAATAGATGCACCTAGAAAGGATAATGTTTAAACTCATAACAATGTTCAGGTAAGTTTGGATGTCTTATCTCAGAACTCTCCATTTGGCTTTCAATGCGTGGAACCTCATGACTCTCCCTTCAAATTTGCAAGCGAAGATTCGTTAACAATGTTCAGGTAACAATGTTCAGGTAAGTTTGGATGTCTTATCTCAGAACTCCCCATTTGGCTTTCAATGCGTGGAACCTCATGACTCTCCCTTCAAATTTGCAAGCCAAGATTCGTTGATTCGATATTAACCATATAAAAACCTGTAAGTATATAATTTGGATCGCTAAGGGCGCGTTTGATAACGATTCTGTTCTTGGGAACAATTTTTGATTAAAAATGATTTTTTTTCGATTTTATTCTCGAGAATAATTTCTGAGCAAAAGAACGCGCTTGGTAACTATCCAAAATTTCTATTCCTAGGACAAAAATGCATTTGGTAGGATTCTTGAATTTTTTTTAATTCTTTAATACTTTTATTATATTTTTCTTTTTTTCCTTTTTCTTTTCCAATTTCTCTTCTTCTTCCTCCTTTGTAGGTGGTCGCCAACCACCGTCGTGGCCGGCGATCGGCTGGAAGAGGTTCGGTGAGCTCGCCTAGCCATTGGTGAGACTTAGCCTCACTGTGGCTTGGCATCACTAAGGGCCGATGACACTCCGACGAGGTCATTGGCCTGGTCGGTGGCTGGCCATGGCGGAGACCGGCAACCGGCCAAAAGGAAGAAGAAGAAGAAAAGGGAAGAGAAGAAGAGAAAAGAGAAGAATCAATTTTTTTTATCTCTTGATTCTGTTTCAAATTTATTCTGAGGAATAAAAAATTTACCAAATGGATTTCTGTTCTTTTTTTGCTCCCAAGAACAAAAGAACATAATCAGTTATTTATGAAAGTATTACCAAACAAGGCCTAAAAGTAACAAATGGAATTTGTTGTGTCATGCTCTTTTTATTTGAACAACAGGAGGTTTATCTCACTTGTGCATGAGAAGGAAAATGGAGGTGGCTTATGGGATAAAGAAAATGGAGGTGGACTGTGAACTTCACCCTTGTTTTACCTTCTCGAGGATAACCACGACACCACGACAGTTTCATGGTCATTGAGCACGTCTCTATAAACTAGGTCTAGATCAAACCACCCAAAAGGTGATTGTTAGCAAATTTACATGAGGACTGATTTTGTTCCGCGTGTAATTCCTCCAAAAATCGTTGCCTGATTCCAAACCAACGTTGCTCTGAAAATCAAGAGCCCTCCAGATCTTATCCATGCACCGCGTGCACCATATCCATCAAATGAGTGGGTCGAGTTAAAAATGGTCCAATTCAAATGACCCATTTAACTCGTTTTTCACCTATTTTCATGTAAGGCAAATATACTAATCAATATCCGACCCAACTATATTGTTACAACACTTCTATATTTAATCAAATTTAGGAAAACTCAAGCGAGCAAGTGTGAGATCGAGTGATGGCAAGAGATAGTGAAGAGAGACTCATAGGGATATGTTAGGTCTAAATAAGTTGAGAACCTATTTAAAACTCATATTATTTTGGAAAGTATCTAGCATGACTGTCCATTGTAGAATGACAGTGTGATGGTTAAGGCAAGCCATAAATAATTTTTGACAAAACCATTAGATTTCTTTGAACCAATTTCAATTTTTGACTTTTATGTTTCCTTATTGTAAGCTCAAATTTATAGACAAAATTAGAAGAGAGCCTACAGAATAAATTTTCTTGAATATGAAGAAAGAAAAAATAATTAATACTGAAATATAAATAATCATAAGTAGAAAAATATTATAAAAAAATTAAAGTAAAGAAAAGAAAAAAGAAATATAACAATTTCAAAAAATTATTAATACATTATTTTAAAAATGTCATGTTAGCGTCGGTTGGTCAAAATTAACCAGATGAGTTGAACGACGCAAATACAAAATGTTTAAGATTGAATTATTAAAAATAAATTAGGATTAAATTAATATAATTATAATAAGTTCGGGACTTTTTAAATAATTTTCCCGACAGGCACGATGTTAGCCATTAGTGAGCGCAGCAAACGATGGATGCCTGCTTGGGAGAAGACCATCCGCATCTAGGAGAGAGGATGGTGAAGAAAGAGGGAAAAGAGGGACGAACGATGTTAAGCGTGTTCTGCACAATAATTGACAAATTAGGTAGAACTTCATTAGATATTAAATATAATCTGCTCATTTCAAGTCTTCACTTGCTACATTTTCTAACGGTCTTTGATAGGAAGGGCTGAAGTTTAATAATGTCTAGCAATACTTGGAATTTCACAGCTGAAATTAATAAATGAAAACAGCCCACTAATAAGCCCTTTCCACTAATTTGTTTTTCCATTCACCGAACTCTTATTCCAGTAACCACTGGGGGTTCGCCCCAGTGGCCACCCTTCCATCTTGGAAGGGGGAGGTTGGTGATGTGAATCGCTGCGGAAGGATCGTTCTACGAAGGCCTAGATGGTGCGAATTGCAAACCTCGACCTCCAATCAAACCTGTGATTGGCAACCTCGGTATGAACGTGACTGTTGACGAACACGTGTCAACCAACCAACGTTATAGACGCCACGAGCAAAAGAATTCGCTATCTCGCTCGATAAGTCAAATCGACCGTCACAAGGGAATTTTGATTAGGTCAAGTCCTCAAAAGAACAGTAAAAGAGAATCTCTCAATTATTTCTCAAAGTAAAATATATCTGTCCCCAAAGAAATTCAGTCGAGTCTTATATATAGGCTTTCTAGCCATCACACAAACCCTAAAACCAACCCTAGAAATATAATGCGTCATATTCTAGAATATTCCTAAACAAGAAGATATATATATCTCTCTCTCTCTATAAATATATATCTATATATATTTGACTTGGTCAAATATTTGGTGTCCATATAATCAAATTGCGCCAAGATTTCCAAGATTCTTCAAGATTTGATCCAAGGTTATCTCCACGCTGAAGATCACGAACCATGACACCAACAGCTTGCCTAAATTGCTTGGCCCGCGCTCGAGTGATCGAACCAGTAGGAATAGACAATGGGTCCTTAGCACCTCCTCCTCGATATGGCTCGATGTCCACATCATTCCCTCCCCGTGCAAAGGATTTGCCCTCAAATCATCACGGCATCGAAAAGAGTCAAGTCAGAAACATTAAATGTGGCACTAACATCATACTTACCTGGAAGATCAAGCTTGTAGGCATTATTGTTAACTCTTTCCAAAACCATGAATAGTCCATCCCCTCGCGGTAATAACTTAGAATGTCGCTGCTCGGGAAATCTCTCTTTGCGCATATGAACCCAAACCCAATCGCCGGTTCAAACACCACTTCCTTACGCCCTTTGTTGGCTTGCCTTGCATATTGCTCAGTCTTGCGCTCAATATTTGCGCGCGTCTTCTCATGCAACACCTTGACAAATTCAGCTTTCTTTGCTCCATCTAAATCCACACGCTCATCAATAGGTAAAGGGGTTAAATCTAACGGAGTTAACGGATTAAAACCATAGACAACCTCAAATGGTGTAAATTTAGTAGCAGAATGCATGCTCCTATTATATGCAAATTCAACATGTGGTAGACAATCTTCCCAAGATTTTATGTTCTTTTTAATAATAGCTCGCAACAATACCCCTAAAGTTCTATTAACTACCTCGGTTTGACCATCGGTCTGTGGATGACAAGTAGTAGAAAATAACAACCGTGTTCCTAATTTTTTCCACAATGTTTTCCAAAAGTAGCTAAGAAATTTAGAATCTCGATCTGAAACAATCGATCTAGGCATGCCATGCAAACGTACAACTTCCCTAAAGAACAAATCAGCAACATGAGATGCATTATCAGTTTTATGACAAGGTATAAAATGAGCCATCTTTGAAAACCGATCAACAACCACATAAATAGAATCTCTACCATTCTTAGACCTAGGCAATCCTAACACAAAATCCATAGAAATATCAGCCCAAGGATGCGTTGGAATAGGTAATGGTGTATACAAGCCATGCGGTTTAGTTGTAGACTTTGATTGCTTACAAGCAATGCATCTCTCACAGACACGTGTAACATCTCTCTTCATATGTGGCCAATAAAAATGTTCATGTAGTACTTCATAAGTCTTACTAATGCCAAAATGTCCCATTAAACCACCACTATGCGCTTCTCGCACCAACAATTCACGCAAAGAACACTTAGGCAAACATAGTTTGTTTTCACGGAAAAGATAACCTTCATGCCTATAGAATTTATCAAATGCAGCGTGTTCACATGCTTCATATACTCTCCCAAATTCATCATCATCAGTATATAAGCCCTTGATATGCTCAAAACCTAGACACTTTGCTTCTAAAATAGTTAGAATCGCGTACCTTCGAGAAAGTGCATCGGCTACCACATTCTCCTTACCTTTCTTGTACTTGATCACATATGGAAAAGTCTCAACGAACTCCATCCATTTGGCATGTCTTTTATTCAACTTTTGCTGCCCTTTCAAGTACTTCAAGGTCTCGTGGTCGGTGTGGATCACAAACTCCTTTGGCCATAAATAATGTTGCCAAGTCTCCAAAGCTCGCACTAAAGCATACATCTCCTTATCATAGGTAGGATAATTCAATGTTGCTCCACTCAATTTTTCGCTGAAATAAGCTATGGGACGCCCTCCTTGCATCAACACGGCTCCAATTCCTGTACCAGAAGCATCGCACTCTATCTCAAAAGTAGCACTGAAATTTGGCAAAGATAACAAAGGAGCATTAGTTAACTTATCTTTTAGCAAATTAAATGCTTTCTCTTGCTCTTCTCCCCACGTGAAACCCACGTGCTTCTTGATAACCTCAGTTAAAGGTGCGGCAATGGTGCTAAAATTTCTCACAAATCGCCGATAAAAACTCGCCAATCCATGAAAGCTACGCACCTCTCCCTACTTGTCTTAGGCGTTGGCCATTCACGAATTGCTTTGACCTTTTCTTCATCAACCCGTATACCATCAGCACTAACAACAAATCCTAGAAATACTAATTTGTTGGTAACAAAAGAGCACTTCTTTAGATTAGCGTATAATTGTTCGGTCCTTAAAACCTGCAAGACAGCTCGCACATGCTTAATATGGTCATCAAGGCTTTGACTATATATCAATATATCATCAAAATAGACAACCACAAATCGACCAATAAAAGCACGCAAAACATGATTCATAAGTCGCATAAACGTGCTCGGTGCATTAGTTAATCCAAATGGCATGACTAACCACTCATATAACCCATACTTGGTCTTAAATGCAGTTTTCCATTCATCACCTTCTTTCATCCTAATTTGATGATAGCCACTTTTCAAATCAATTTTAGTGAAAATGCAAGAACCATGCAACTCATCCAACATGTCATCTAACCTAGGAATAGGATGTCGATACTTTACCGTAATATTATTGATTGCTCGGCAATCGACACACATTCGCCAAGTTCCATCCTTCTTTGGCACCAACAAAACAGGGACGGCGCACGGGCTAAGACTCTCTCTCACATGCCCTCGCTCCAATAGTTCACTAACTTGCCGCTGAAGTTCCTTTGTCTCCTCGGGATTGCTTCGATATGCGGGTCGGTTAGGTAATGGCGCACCAGGAATCAAGTCAATTTGATGTTCTATGCCTCGAATCGGTGGTATCCCTCCAGGAAGTTCATAAGGAAAGACGTCTTCAAATTCCTGCAATAAAGACACAATAGGACTAGGCAAACTTGGGTCAAGATCGTTAGTAGAAAACAAAACCTCCTTGTACACAAGTACAAGCATTGGTCGATCTAGAACTAAGGCTCTCCTCACTTCACTTGATTTTGCATAAAAATTATTTTGCCTCTTTTCTTTCCTCTCTTTTTTTCCCTCGGTTTTTACCACAATATTTCTCTCGGCCTCTCCTTTTCCTTGCGTCTCAGACACACCACGCAAGCCCTCGATTTCTCACCTTTTCTCTCTCTCTCGGCTTCTCGTTGTAACTTTAACGATCTTGATACACCTCACTAGGTGTCATTGGTACCAAGGTATAAGTCTTTTGATTCATCACCAATGAATAACGATTAGTATATCCATCATGATGTACCTTTCAATCATATTGCCATGGTCTTCCAAGTAAGACATGACCCGCTTGCATAGGTACAACATCACACTCTACCTCATCCTTGTATTTCCCTATCTCAAATGGAATTCGAACTTATTTCGACACCTTCACCTCACCACTATCATTTAACCATTGAAGTCTATAAGGCCTAGGGTGCTTTGTCGTTTTCAAACCCAACTTATCCACCATAGTACAACTTGCCACATTCGCACAACTACCTCCATCAATTATCATACTACGGATCTTACCATTCACCACACATCTTGTATGAAACAAGTTATCTCTTTGTTGATGATGCTCCTCCTCTTTTACTTGCACACTCGAGAGAACGCCTAACCACCAATAAGTCTCCTTTTATAGCCACTTCTCCATCACTACAATCCTCCAACGGTGGCATCTCATCATCCTCTTCTTCCCTCTCACTTTCGGACTCAACATCACCATGTCCAGTCATGATCATCACCCTCCTATTAGGGCATTGATTCGCCATATGACCCCTGCCCAAACACTTAAAACATTTAATCTCACGAGTTCTAGTGTTAGGGTTTTCGGTTTTACCCGAAGCCGGATTCGTTCCAATTTTACCGTCCCTCTCCTTCTCCTTTGAGGTTTCGGTTTTGGTGTTGTTTCCTCTCCAATTTGGCTTTTCATCTCTCTTCCAATTGGATCTCCAATTTTGATTTGAACCTCCTCCACTTTTGTGATTTCGGTCCATCTTCAATTGCCGCTCAACTTTGATGGCTTTGTCCACCAATTCCTCCAATTCAACATAGTGTTGCAGCTCCACTACCCTTGCTATGTCTCGACTCAAACCACTCAAAAATCTTGACATTGTGGCCTCACGATCCTCCACCACATTAGCACGGATCATGGCAATCTCCATCTCCTTGTGATACTCTTCCACGCTCTTATTGCCTTGTGTGAGATTTTGTAACTTTTGAAACAAATCTCGATGGTAATGACTTGGTACAAATCGCCTCCTCATCACCGCTTTCATCTCATCCCACGTCTCTATCGGTCTTTCACCATTGCGCCTTCTACTAGTCACAAGTTGATCCCACCAAATTATAGCATAATCAGTAAATTCAACAGCTGCAATTTTTACCTTTTGAGCTCGGAGTATCGTTGGCAATCATATACCATCTCCATGCGTTTCTCCCACTCTAGATACGCATCGGGATCATTCTTTCCTTGGAAAGAAGGAATCTTCATCTTGATATTGCCAAGTTCATTATCTTCTCGATGTCTAAACCCTCGGGCTCCATTCCACCTTCCAAATCGAGCATCTCGATCATCCTCCATGTCAGCCTCATCATCATCATAATGCCGATGTCTTCTAGGTTGTGTTCTAGAGGCATCTCGTTGATGCTGCGGCCTTCCTCGGGGTATCTCTCGGTCACCATCAACCCTCATGACATTCCCCATCATTCGGCCACTAAGCTCCTCCACTACGACCCTCAATTGTTGGATGCTTTCCACGAGCGCTTCATCCCTTCGTATGGAGTCAACCTCCCTTTGATTCACGCTTTCTTCACGCGACATATATTAGACCTGCAAATAAATGTTAGTCACAAAAATCCTCACCAATCACTCCCTCACGTGTTTCTCTCAAGGTGTTTGTCACTCCCCTCGTGTTTAACTCAAGTCTAGGCTTTTTTTTTTTTTTTTTACCCTCAATTAAACTCACACACTCCTGCCTTTTTCCTCTCGTATTCTCTTTTCACAAGCTCTTTATTGGACTCAAAACCTATCTCTCAACCCCCTCACGAAAATCAATCAAACTAATCGACAAGATTAGATCACTGTTGATTTTGTTTCAGCAAGTAACAATTTCAAACCAACAAGTACAACTTTCAAAATTCCAATTGAAATGCAAATCACTACTAATTTTGTTTCAATTCGGTCCACTAACAAACGAGTCGCCTTCTTGATTTTTTTTTTTTTTTTGTTCGGCTATATTTTTTTTTTTTTGCTGAATCTGTTTTTTTTTTTTTTTTCTCTTGCGCACTTTTTTTTTTTTTGTGTGTTTTCTTTCTTTTCTTTTCTTTTATTTTTTTGAAGAACTTTCTCTTCTTCTTTTTTTTGACGAACTCAGATACAATTTAAGATGCTAGGAAAAAAAAATTAAAACTAACAGCAAACAACTACGTATGGAAGCACAAAACCAATCAGATCCCTAAATTGGCTAGAACCGAAACCCTAGCTCAATAAATCTCAAGTTGCTGAATATAAACAAAAAATTAAAGATAAATAGACCTTGTAGAAGCAAGCTCTGATACCAAACTGATGTGAATCGCTGCGGAAGGATCGTTCTACGAAGGCCTAGATGGTGCGAATTGCAAACCTCGACCTCCAATCAAACCTGTGATTGGCAACCTCGGTATGAACGTGACCTGTTGACGAACACGTGTCAACCAACCAACGTTATAGACGCCACGAGCAAAAGAATTCGCTATCTCGCTCGATAAGTCAAATCGACCGTCACAAGGGAATTTTGATTAGGTCAAGTCCTCAAAAGAACAGTAAAAGAGAATCTCTCAATTATTTCTCAAAGTAAAATATATCTGTCCCCAAAGAAATTCAGTCAGTCTTATATATAGGCTTTCTAGCCATCACACAAACCCTAAAACCAACCCTAGAAATATAATGCGTCATATTCTAGAATATTCCTAAACAAGAAGATATATATATATCTCTCTCTCTCTATAAATATATATCTATATATATTTGACTTGGTCAAATATTTGGTGTCCATATAATCAAATTGCGCCAAGATTTCCAAGATTCTTCAAGATTTGATCCAAGGTTATCTCCACGCCGAAGATCACGAACCATGACACCAACAACTTGCCTAAATTGCTTGGCCCGCGCTCGAGTGATCGAACCAGTAGGAATAGACAATGGGTCCTTAGCACCTCCTCCTCGATATGGCTCGATGTCCACATCAGTTGGGGGTTCAAATCCCCACCTTCTCAGGAGGGATTGGGGTGGGGAAGATTTCATTTCAAGAGTGGGTTTCGACTCCCACGCCCTGCAAGGAGGCAAGGGCAAAAGTCTGAGAGTGAGTGTTAGAGTAGGATTAGCGTGGGAGGACGACCAAAAAAAAAAAAAAAAAAGAACTCTTATTCCAGCCAATATATATTTTATTTTATTTTTTCAAAATTCTTCCGGAGAATCATCTAATTGTAGCCATTACCGTGTACATATAAATTCCGAATTCGCCCAAAAGAAAAGACGCTCCATTTACTCGAGCATCAGCCTTGAGCTCACTCTTCCTCTTCCACATTCGAGAAGAGTGTGGCCCCAACTATTGTCGGCGTTAAAGTGACCTGTGTACATGAGCTTTAGACCTTCCGCTGTCATTATCTCAAGCAAAAATGAAGTTATTTTATCGGGAATTATTCTGAATGGACAAAGACAATAAGAGTTGGTGAAATTACGACATACGAGATTTTTTTTTTTTTTTTTTTTCAATGGACGGTTCGTAAAAGGATTCCCCTGGCTCCTAAACTGGCATCAAATTCAAAGGGCTTCTCGGCCTCTTCTGTTCATCTTTTCAAAGTTATTTTTATGTTTCTCAGTTACTTTCTTCTTGGTCAGCAGCGACAGAAAAACAAGAAGATAAAAAACACAATAATCTAAGTTTTATGGTCGGCAGATTATTTTTATGTTTCTCAGTTACCTTCTTCCGTAGCAAGACTTGATGCTATATAATGCGCGACTTGACCTGGGCTTGGAGAGAGGGAGAGAGACGAACAGAGAATGGAGGATGAGAGGAAGATTAGCATCGCTGAATTAGTGGCCGTGAATGGAGGTAACGGACCTTACAGCTGCGGCCAGAACTCCTCCTATCAGGTACTTCCTATTATAAGATGGTTTTGTAGCGGTCGCTCGGTGAATCGAATTTCGTCAAAAGTTTTAGCACGCTGAACATTTCTCCTACTAGCTGTGAAAAGAATACGAACTCGTGCTCACATTTAGCATACGCTGAAGAACTAGAACACAAAGCTCATGTATAACTGGGTTCAATGACAGAGCACATCTATATGCGTCCCAGCATATCACTGTTTTGATGATATATCTTTCAAGCAGTAGATGATCCTTTCCCCCCGCTGAAAGATATCAATGTGACATTACTAGCATGGAGTATTAAGCGGAAAATAGAAAAAAAAAATTGTGTTCGCTGTTGAATTTTGGATGGGTAATGGCGAGTACATTGGCTTGTCTACCACAAAGTTCCCTTGATCTAATAATTCCATGTTAATTTCATAATCAGATTCTTCTCTCTCCCTTTCTTCCACATCGTTTCCACTTTTGCTTTCTTTTCAATGGTGAAGAGCGAGACTGTTGAAGTTGGACAATTGCCCAATCTTTGTTCGAGTGACTTAATACTGCTTTCCGACTAAGTTACCCACCGATTGAGTCACTAACTTTTCTTTGGGTTGCTTATCACTAGAATTCAATTAATTTTTTTTTTTATCTTACAAAATTTTTTTATCGACTTACCCATTTTTATTTGCCTTACTTGTTAATTTTTTTAAAAATTTGCCAACTTTTAGCGGGACAAATTACCAATTCAGCCCTTACTATAAGGATGCCACTTAAGTCCTAAACTTTTCCAATGTAGTCTTAAATATTTGCACAAAATTTCAATATAGTTATTCTAGTCATTTGAGATGATGTAAGGATCCACTCATTGTCAACCATCCTACGAGGCATAACCTTTGACATGTATAATTCAATTATGACCAATCGAAAGTAAATTTAACAATAGTGGTTGCATTTGGTTAGGCTTTTGGAGAAATGCAAAGTGCTTTCGGTTAAAAGGGTATTTGAAGTACAAATCGCGTTTGGTAAAATGTAATATGAAAGTACTTTGAGAAGCAACTTCGATTTAAATGATATTTGGAAAAACACATGTATAAATAAAGTACTTTTGTTATTTTTTAAAACAAAAAAGAACTCAAACCCTTTACTAGCGAATCAAATCTGGCTTGTTGGCGATCACATCTGGTGTCACCAACAACATTGCATGAGGTGGTCGGTGGTGAGGGCATTTTTGCAATTTCGAAAATTTAGTGAAAGCAAAATTGAAAGAGTAAAAAATGTAATCGCATTTCGAAAACGCCAAAGCCCAAAATTACTATAGAACTTCATTGAGCTAAGAGACAATGGGTGGATCCGGTTTGTTGACACCTATTTTTACAAAAAAATCAATCAAAGGAAAAATCACAAAAAAATTAATTAATATATATATTTTTATTTTTTATTAAAAAAAATATAAATGGTCGGGTCAGGTCGGGCCGGATCTAGCTTTAGCCCGACCCGTCCCTCCTTTTCTTCTCTCTCATGCGCGCTGGGCCGGCCCAACCTCCTTTCCCCTTCGGCCCGGCCCGCGTCCGGTCTTCCCCTTCCTCCAGTCTTCGCGCAAACCTGCCGAACCTGCAAAAGAAAGAACAGGGCAGCAGAGAGCAAGAGCAACAGGGGGATCGGTGCGGCAGGCGAGCGGCATGATCTACAGGTCGGGAGCAACCGGCCGACAACTGGCTCAACCTTGGTCTTCGCGCAAGTTCCTGCAGAGATCAAGAAGAGCAAAAAGGGGAAAGAAACGAGCAGAGAACAAGGCAGCAGAGGTAGAGGATCGGCGATGGCAGGGCCTTCGGCGCGATCCGCGGGTCGGGGCAGCGGACCGATCGACCAGCTGGCACGGTAGGGGGTCTTCGCTTGGAATACCTGCAGAAAAAGAAACGAGAGAAGGATATAACCCGGGGAGGAGCACAAAAAAAAAAAAAAAAAAGCACAGAGTAGGAGAGGGGAGAGAGGGCCTTTGGCAAGAGAGCTTGAAGGAAGGAGGGGAGTAGAAACGGAGAGTGACCGGGAAGAAGGAGGCTCGGAATCCACCTTAGCCGAGCACCGCACAGCCATCCCCGACGCGAGCTTGCGCCTCCAAGCCGGAACCACCAAGCCGTGGCTTCCCTTCCCTTGAATTCAAGTTTTTGCAGTGAGTTTCCTGTTTTTTGGTTCAACTCGTGTTGATTTCCCAAGGATTCCGGCTCGGGGGCGTGCGAGGCGACCGGACATTGTTCGATCTATTGATCTCACCCGCCGTTTGCCACCCTCTAGCCGAGTAGGGACCTTCGCCGACCTTTTTCTATTTGTGCCCTGCCTTTTTCCCATTCCCTCATATTTTTGCATGGTTTACTGAGTTGTGATGTGAGTTTCAGATCCGCTTATGCTGTCCTTCGTTGATGTTGAGCATTCCTTGCCATTCTCGTTGAGTTGTAGTCTAGTTTCGAACCTTGTCATTGTCCATGGCTGCCTTGAGTTGATGCACCCTAGGTGTTTGATAAAATGCCCTTGAAGCGCTTCGGGGAAAATAGCCACTACCTTTTGCCGTTTCCGAAGCTCGTGTATAGTCGTTTTGATCACTAGTTACTGAGGTCGTCTTGCATGAAGCCTTAACTCGTTGATCATGGGTAGTGGTTAGTGAGGTTGAGCGGTGGCATTTCTTCAAGGGAGACCTTGACAATGGTGTTGTTCTCGGCAAAGAAGAGGACGTCGAAAAGAGAGCTTCAGTGAGGAAGGAAATCACGCCTAGTTAAGGGATAGTTAAATAAAGAAAAGAAAACAAGAGAAACAAAGAAAGAGTAATGAAAAGAGAGATAACATCAATACGTAAGTCATTTTAAGCGTGTGGACTGGATGGATTTTAGGAGTGTCTGTGTCATTTTCAAAGGTGTAACATTTGTCTTCTTTTTGTCCATTTTCGCGTGCATTTTGCGGATACCCGAACTTGTGGCCGTACATCGCACCTCACGACCATCTTGCGTTTTGCATTTTATATAAATTCGAGTTTGTTGGATAGTGGCGCACGCTGTTCTCGGCCTGGTATGGAATAAATATACGTCAAGATTATGGTTTTGGCACTTTGAGGTTGGGGTTGAATTCACGGGAAATTCTGGGTTTAATGGAAGCTTCGGACGGAGAAGGAAGCGTGCAGAGTGGAAGACCAGAAAAGGGTAAGAGAAAAACAAAAGAAAAGAAAGGAATAGAAAAAGTGAAAAGTAAAACAAAATATGGGAAAAGAAGGAAAAAGTCTTTAGGAAGGAGGAGCCACAGAAGCAGATGGTGCAAGGAAAAGGGGTGCAGCGAGAAAAGACAAAGGAAAGAAAATTTTTAATTTTAATTAATTTTATTTTTTATTATTATTTTTTTTTTATCTAAAGTGTTGAATCCGAGTTTGGGTTTGGTCCACGGGCCGGATCGGGTTTACCCGGTCCGAACCCATTTTCTTAAAGTATAATGATATTAAAAACTCAAAAACCGTAAAAAAAAAAATCTAAAATAAAAAAATTTCGAAAAATAATTCAAAAAAAAAAAAAACTCAGAAAGCATTAAAAAATTTCGACCTTTTTTCTTAATAAAAAAAATAAAATACAAATTTTTTTTTTTTTATTTTATTAAAAAATTAAATTAAATTAAATTAAATTAAAAATTTCGAAAATAAAAAAATGTCGGGTTTGGTTAGGAATTGCCATGTATTGCCTTTATAGTGTATTTAGGTCTTTTATTTACTCATATATTAATTTTATAGCATGTTTAATTTGCATATCTAGTTATGTTTAATTGCACGTATTTAATTTTGCTGCAATTAGGATCCTGGTAGCTATGGTTGTTATTTTAATGATTGCGCACCTGCATGATCACCTCACATGTTAGTGGATAGGTATAAAATCAATCCAAACTGCTTGCCAAAAATTATTTTGTTAAAATGAACAAGATTAGGTACCGAAAGGGCTCTAATTAGTCAATTAGTGTAATCAAGTCCCCGACCCTAGATTCTTTGGTTGCGTAGGAAGTGTGGCATACTCCTGTGCCTTATTTGGTTTTTAGCCGACCCCAATAGGCTAGTGGCGACTCCTTTTTGCAAAATTCATAAAAAAAATATTACAATGTCACGCGGGGTATGGGCTTGGAAGAGCCCAAGCTTAATCATGGGCTTTAGGTCCGTCATTTAAGCAATACCCCTAAACCTATTCCCTCCCCCGAGGGTAGGTTGCGACACGGTTCAACTTTACAAATGGACTTTGGGTGTAATGCAAATGCTGAAAAATAAAGTCCTTTGGAGAAATACAAATTATATTTGATAAAAACTCTTTGTAAAGAGATTCTAAGTTCAAGTAGTGTTTTGTGAAAAAAATTTTGTAATAGGCTTTGAATGTACTTTATATATATTATCAAAAAAGGACCCAAACCCTTTGCCGGCTCCGGTGAAGAGCTATGGCCGTTGGTGACTAAGGTTGCCCCAACCTTGAGCAACCTCCCGTGATGGCAACCTGAGGCCATGCAACCTCAAGCAACCCTCAACGAGGCTCTCACAACCCAAGCAATGAGTGACCTAGGTAACCACTACTTGGGTCTAACAAGGGTCGCCTAGGTCACACGACCTTAACCAGCCCTTCACCGATCGTTTGCCGGCCCTTTGTTAGCTAGATTTAGCATTGTCGGTCACTTGCCGACCAAGTCTAGTCTTGTTGGCCGCCCTCGTGCGAAGAAGATGAACAATTACAAGGAGGGGGTAAAACTAGAATATTATAGAATTGGTGATGGTAGTTTTAGAAGAAAAAAAAATTAATCCTAGTTTTAGTATTCTGCAAATGCTACCACGGAAGGCTGGTCGAGAATAACATTGGGTTTTCAACATTCTAAATGCAAGCATTTAGCAAAAGTTATTTCAAAATGTTTGCCAAACGCTCTAACATTTCCTCAAGGAGTCTTAGGGCGCACATGACAAAATTTCTGGCTAGAAATTGATTTCTCAATTTCTATTCCATGGACGAGTTTTTGAGTAAAGAAACGCGTTTGATAACAATTCAAAATTTATATTTCTAAAATAAAAATTCGTTTGATAATAGAATAAAATTTCTATTTCTAGGAGCGGCAACGACCGGCATTCAGTGGTCGGAGTCCGACGTTCGATGACTAGCGTTCGGCGTCTAGTGATCGGTGGCGGGCGGCCGAAGTCCGAAGTCCGACGTTCGACATTCAGCGCCAAGTTCGATGACCGGCGACAGGCGGCCAAAGTTCGGAGTTAGACATCGAAGTTTGGCGACTGGCAACCGGCGTACAACGTTCAAAGTTGACGTCTAATGTCCGACATCCGAAGTCCGACTGCAAGAGCCTGGTTGCGGGTGGCTAGTGGCCAAAGTCCGGCGGCAAGTGGCGGGCGGTCGACATCCGGCGGCTGGTGGTGAGCGACGGACGGTCGTCGGCGAACATCTAGTGGTTGGTGATGAGCCTCCGGCATCTAATGATTGGCGATGAGCAGCCAACGACTGGTGGACATCCGGCATCCGGCGACCGGCGGTTGGCAACGAGCGGCTGGAGTGCAGTGGCCGGTAGCCGACATTCGGTGGCTGGTTGCCGGCGGTCGGTGGTCGGCGGCCGACATTCGGTGGCCGGTGGCCGACGATCGGCGGCTGGGGTCGGCGGTCGGCAACCGGCAGCAAGCGTCCAACATTCCACGGGCATCAAGTGGGTGACAGGCAGTGACGAGAGTGAACGATGAGAAAAATTTTGATTTCTCATTTCTGTTCCAGAAATAGAAAAGCTAAAAAATTTAACTTCTTATTTATGCTTCAAATCTATTTTTGGAATAGAAATCTATTCCAGAAATAGAAAAATGAAATTGCGTTATCAAACGGATTTTTGTTCCAAACCTGTTTCGGGAAACAAAAAAACAGAGAAATAGAGAAACGGAAATTTTGTCATGCACGCGCCCTTAAAGATTGAAACTCCCTTAGGAAAGTTGAACTAAATGCACTCTATAAAGTACTTTGGACATGTTACATTTCCTCCACTCTCTCCAAAAATTTTTGCCAAACACTTTAACATTTGGCAAAGGACCTTTAAAGGTCTATAGGCCTTTGGGAAAGTCACTACCAAATGCACAACCAATTTCCGTGAACAAAATGCTTTATAACTTTATTCCTACGAACTGGATGGCTTAGTAATTGTGGGAAATACTTACAAACCTCATGTTCAATTTCACCTTAACTAAGACTTGTCCTGGTTATGTGACTTGGCAATAGTCGGATCTGATCGAGGTTAATGATAATCATCCTTTGTTACGTGGTGTTGTTAATTCAAGATCAAACAATTATCTGAAGAGCAAAAAGCTGACTTTCTCTTGCATATATATTTGATTACTAAAACGGCGTTTAGTATTTTTGTGCATGGCTAGCCTGATCTTTACTTCTGAGTCGGTATTTGGTAGCCTCATTTGCTGAATATGGTAAGCTCTAATGCACGTTTCACGTTCTTACCTTGACTTTGATGTCCACCTACCAAATCCGCCTTGAAGTAAACTTGAATTGTCGTCGTCGGCATATTAATGATTCTTTTAGTGAAGATTTTGACCAGATACGAAAAAACTGGTGCTCAATCTAATGTTGGTCTTGGGAGGATTCTCTTTATCGATCAAGAATTCCCATTTATGTCGCGCAATTCCTTTTCAGGCAAATGTAAGACGGACGGCCGCCTAGACAGGTGATAGGGTAGGGTGAGTGGTATCGCACATATTGTGGCCAATCTTCGTACCTGTGCTTGCGTTGAGATTCGATACTATCGCATGACTTGACATGCGCGTGGAGGGTGTGTGTGTGAGAGAGAGAGAGAGAGAGAGAGAGAGAGAGAGAGAATGGAGGATGAGAGGAAGATGAGCATCTCTGAAGCAGCGGTCATGAATGGAGGGAACGGACCTTACAGTTACGCCCAGAACTCTTCCTATCAGGTACTTCTTATTACAAGATATACATACATATTACAAGATATATCCTTTTAGCTTTTTTCTTTGTACTAGCAGTAAAATCCTTGTCGCATGTAGTCTATTCCTTAAAGTTTCCCTGGACTTACAAAGATAATATCTTGTATTGCTCTAATTAACCCTTATGAATTAAGAAACAAGCTGTAACCTAAATAGACGATCCAAACATGAGATTTTACGATGCATATTTAGTGTGAAAGATCAAATATATGCCATGCACTTAAACTATTTACATATCTCCCCAATCTTCAAGTAAACCAACGTGTGTTAACTTCTCGCGTGTAATTAACCAAGTTATCAATCAAGAATTGAAATAAAGTTGGTCTGCAAGTGCTTTTGTGCATAGTTAGTCTGATCTTTACATGGTTAGTAATTGTACTCTTGGTAATCTCTTCTTTGCTAAGAAGCGTAAGATCTAACGCACGTGTTTCCTGTTTTCACATTGACTTTTGATGTTCCCCCACCAATCCGCCCCATTGTTTGCACATTAATGATTCTTTGGTTGCACAGCTTCATGCTATGTATCTCACGGCATAACCTGCGCAGAGAGAGAGAGAGAGAGAGAGAGAGAGAGAGAGAGAGAGGATGAAAGGACACTTAGGGTATGTTTAGACCTTGTTTGGTAACCATTCCTAGAACAACTGATTTTATTCTTTTGTTTTCCGGAACAAAAAAAAGAAAAAGAAAAAAGATCCGTTTGGTGAAACTTTTTGTTCATAAGAATAGATTTGAAACATAATTAAGAAGTAGAAAAAAATTGCGTCTTATTCTTGGGAACAATTTCAAGAATCAAGCCAAACTTTTTATTTTCTTTCTTTTCTCCTTCTCTCTGCTTCTTCTTCCCCCTCATCCAAACTAGTCACCACCCACTACCGGCCCCCGGTAGTGGTGGCTGGAAACCGATTGGGCAAGGTCCGGCGAACTCGCCTGACCACGGTGAGCCTCGGCCTTGCCAGATCTAGGTGAGGCCAAGTCTCACCCAAGCGGCGTGAGGTCGGCCTCACCCTGGCCTGGCAAGGCCCAACCTTGCACTTGCTGGCAAGGTCTAGCGAGGCTAGGCCTCGCTAAGCTAGGGCAAGGCCGATGTTGTGTTGCTTGGGCGAGGTCGAGCCTCACTTAGCCACCGACGAGGCTCGGCCTCATCTAGATCTGGCGAGGCCGAGGCTTGCCATGGCCAAGTGAGCCTTTAACGAGCTCACTTTGGACCTCACCCGACCATTTGCTTTGGCGGGCGACAATTGACCACAAAGAAAGAGGAAGAAGAAGAGAAAAAAAAAAAGAAAAATATAATAAAAGTATTAAGAATTAAAAGATTTTTTTTTTTAGAATTCTACCAAACGCATTTCTATCATGAGAATAAAAATTTTGTGCAATTACCAAATGTATTTTTTTGCCTAAAAATTGTTCGAGGGAACATAATCAGAAAAAAATATTTCTAATAAAAAGTTGTTCCCAAGTATAGAATAGTTACTAAACACGCTTTTAGTAACCATTTTATTTCTAGGAATAATTTCTGATCAGAAATAATTCTTTTTTATTCTATTCCCGAAAAAAAAAATTTAACATTAAAAGGCATTTGCTATCCAAAATTTCTTTTCCCATAATAGAATTTCTTTTGGCACCATCTTCAAAATTTCAAATCCAAACCATTTTCTTTTAATTTTTTAATAATTTTATTACTTTTTTTTTTTTCTTTCTCTTCTTCTTCAACCTTTGTCTGTTGCCGGCCTTGGGATGATTGGCGATCGGTCAAATAAGGGTCGACGACCTCATCGAAGGGTCATTGGCCCTCGGCGAGGCCGTGCCTCGTTGGCCAAGCCTTGTCAGCAGTTGAGTGAGGCTTGGCCGAGCCTTGGTTGGTGAGGTCGAGCCTCACCAGTGGCTGGGCAAGGCTCGGCCGAGCCTTGGTTGGGGTGAGGCTTGACCTTGCCTAGATTTGGTGAGGTCGAACTTTGCCTTGCCAATGCTCGGCCAAGCCTCGCTCGGTTAAGTGAGGCTCACTGGTGACTGGGCAAGGCTCGCCCGACCTCACTTTGGCCTAACGAGCCTCCAGCAAGCTTGTTGGACCTCGCCCAATCGGTCGCCGACAACCGATGGCGGTAGATGGCCACTGCGATGGAAGAAGAAGAGATAAGGAAGAAGAAGAATAAGAGAAAAGAAAAGAAAGAAATTTGGATTGGTTTGATTCTAGAATTATTCTCGGAAATAAAGAAACAACTTTTTTTTTACTTCTGAATTATACTCCAAATCTATCTTTCAGGAACAAATATATTTTTAGAAACAAAAAATTTACTAAACAGATTTGTGTTCCAAATATATTATTGGGAACAAGAGAATAGAAATTGTTACTGTTTGGCAAATTGTCAAACGCGGCTGTAGCATCGCTATACCAATGGCCAAACGAACAAAAAAATTATCCAAAAATTCTTAAAACTTATTGTACTTTTGTCAATTCAATCATTATTTTTAATTTTGCCAATTCAATCCTAAACTTTTTCACTTCTTGCCAATTGAGTGTACCCATCGAATTTATATTGAAAATTGCTAATGTGGCCGGTCGACGCTAATGTGGCATTTTAAAAATAATTTTTAATATAATTTTTATTTTTATTTTTGTTTATTTTTGTTTATTTTTAGTTAAAGCTGGCGAGGTTGTTGGCCAACCTTCGCTGGCCACAAACGAGGTTCAACAGCCCTTGTTAGCCATAAGGAGGCTCGACCAACCCTTGCCGGCCTTTGACAACAGTGTTGCCACCCTTGTTGGCGAAAGTGAGGGCTTACGAGCCCGAGCCCAGAATTGGCAAGGCTCGTGACTCCCTCGTCGGATCTAGCTAAGCGAGGGCGTTGCGGCCCTCACTTAGGGCCAACGAGGGTTAGCTAGGCCTCACCTGCGGCATGCAAGGGTTACCGGCCCTTGACTGTGGCCGGCAACGGTCGGCCGACAACCCTGATTGGCCCTAACCCCAAACCAAAAAAAGAAGAAGAAAAAAAGTTTAAAAAAAGAAAAGAAAAAGACATTAAAAATTCAAAAATAAACAATAAAAACACCACGTCAGCGCTAACCAGCCACGTCAGCAATTTCCGGCTAAACTTGACCGGATGAACTCCATTGGTAAAAAGTGAAAATATTTAGGATTGAATTGGTAAACGTGCAATAGATTTTTTGAACTTTTTGGACAATTTTCTCCCAAGCGGACCTTATAACTATGCCTAGAACTCCTTCTATTAGGGATTTTCTATACAAGATGAATACAAATTCCAGTGTCTATGGATGGTGTTGGTTGTGTCACTTTATATAATTTTATAGCTTCACATAGTAGATCGAATTTCATAAAATGTTTTAGCACGCTTAACATTTCTTTCATTTTTTCTACTAGCTGTGAAAAGAATACAACTCATGCTTAAATGTTGCATCCATTGAAGATTAGAACAGAGCTTGTGTGTAACAGGCTCCATGGACCAAGCACTTACTATATGCGTCCCAACATAGTCCTGTTTTGATGATATATATTTCAAGGAGTAGATGATCATTTTCCACTACCTAAAGATATTGATTTTTTTAAATTACTTAGTTATAATTTGGTTCACTAACAATAAAATTCCCTTTATCTCATAATTTTTAGTTTCATAATTGGACTGTCCTATCTCATCCTTTCTTCAATATCTTTTTCACTTTGCCTCTCTCTTCATACATCCACTTCTAATAACTATTATATGAAATTACCAGCTTTTATTTGGTGAATTTTCTCTCTTATTGCACAAGTATGCTAGTTTTTGAGTTGCTACTCGTGTTTGCGAATTTAGCGTCTTTTCTATATTTCATCACCCCGCTTCGGCTGCATCAAACACTATCACCGTCGTAAAGTCATGGGCAAAGACTCGATTCAGCAGGTAAGATAACCCTTAAAAGGTGTACTGAAGCGGTGAGTATTAATTATGGGGTTGGTCCGGATGTATCCATCACTTCATAAGCTAGTGCATGTATTAGATATCTAGTGAATCTTTCTTGCGTCTCGTGCATTGTTAGAGGGGCTGCACATTGGACGATCTCTCCACTAAACAAATGGATGTGTTTTGGAAAAGTCTTAATTGCAATTATTAAAATTAAGTATTGCAAAAGTAATCACCACATATTGTCCGATTCTACAGAAAGGAGTCGCTGCGGCCGCCATGGATATGATCAAGGAAGCTTTACCCACAACCCTCGATCTCAACCACCTCCCGTTATCCTCTCCAAACCCCATCATCAGAATAGCAGACTTTGGTTGCTCTACAGGACTCACATCCATTCAAGCCATCGAAACCATAGTACAATGCCTCTTAGACCTCATCAAACCCATCAAAGAACCCCGATTTCGTACCCTCGAGTTCCAAGCCATCTTCAACGACCTCCCCACCAATGACTTCAACACGCTTTTCACCAACCACCTGCCAGTGAGGCGGCGCTACTATGCCATGGCAGCCCCAGGGTCGTTCCATGGCCGTCTCCTTCCGACTGCGTCCCTACACTTTGCATACTCGTCCTTTGCACTCCAATGGCTGTCCCGCGTTCCACAGGAGATACTGGAAAAGTCTTCCCGTGCTTGGAATGGAGAGAGAATTCATCACGTGAACTCGCCCGCCGAGGTCGTCGGGGCTTACTCCGCTCAGTTCGGGAGAGACATGGAGGTGTTTCTCAGTGCGAGAGCGGAGGAGATGGTCAGTGAAGGATTGATATTTATGGTCGTGCCTGGTGAGCCGGATTTGGTTCATGATTCTCAGACCACTCTAGGGTCAGAATTGGAGCTGCTGGGTTCTTGCGTTGTGGACATGGCAAATGAGGTACGTAATTGCATGCATGGGCTAACACTTGATGCATGAGATCGTACGCAAGAATAAGGCCAGAGAGATTGAATTATGCATTTCAGGATGATTGGCCACGCTAATCGTACTAAAGTTCGCTTTACTGATACTTTTCTTGAAGGGTAGCAGTAGCGTGTTTAACTTGGATGTCCTAATTATTCCAACAAAGCACATTCACAAGAGCTATTTCAGTGGGGATCTCCTTAAATAAGTAATCGTGTGGTTTCATGGATCACTTTGTGGTGAAAAACTTTGAAAGTTGCAAAGCTAAGTATAGAGATCTACGCTGCAAAGAATGTAATAACTTTCGTGAAAAATAACATC
Source organism: Eucalyptus marginata (assembly GCA_014182565.1). Taxonomy (NCBI): domain Eukaryota; kingdom Viridiplantae; phylum Streptophyta; class Magnoliopsida; order Myrtales; family Myrtaceae; genus Eucalyptus; species Eucalyptus marginata. The sequence goes on along the minus strand of CM024586.1, from coordinate 39,940,537 downwards.
TCCAAGTGAAAGCCGAGTGACATATAGTAGGTTGTTTCTGCTGTCTATCCCAGATGCAAGAAATAATTTATTTTCGATGTTGTCCATATCTCTTGGATCTGTGCAGTTGAAATCTATATATTAAACGATTAAAATTCAGTTTGAGGCATGGTGACTGTTGAGATATTGACATCGCACGTGAAAAATGGACAAAGAAAATACGAATGGCGAAACTATTTGCCTCCAAGAAACAAGCAGGATTATTATCACTTTGAAAGTGAATTTTGGTTACGCAGGGGATCATAAGCAAAGCCAAAGTAGAGAGCTTCAACTTGCCAGAGTATTTCCCATCAGAAAAGGAGCTGAAACAAGTGATTAGTCGAAACAAATTCTTCCACATCGAGAGGATTCAGACTCTAAGCCACCCCAAAATGCACGTTGCCTTCTCCACCCCTGAATCGCGCTCTCTCTTCTTAAGAGTGGCATTTGAGGGATTATTGCGCCATCATTTCGGAGATGAACTGATCATCGACGACTTGTTCCACCGTTACTCGCTGAAAGTGGCGAAATCTCTCTTTTTCCTGAAGCCAGAAAGTCATGAATCCGTCACATTCTTTGTGGTCCTTAAGCGCAGGAAGTCTGAAGAGAATATGTAGTGATTACACTGGTACATACTGTACTTTGTTTCATGGTGGGAAAGATGCTTTAGCCTGCTACTTTTTCTGGAAGAGAGAATTGACTTGGAGCATAAATCTGAGTTCAAATCATCGAGGCCGTTAAATGGATATCCCCAACTCAAAGAAGTATGTGCTTAATTCTCCATGTAGTGTGCTTCTTTTTCATTTGAGTTAATATTGTTGAGAGAACCCATAATATGTTTTGAAGCTGACAAAATTATTAATGAGTTATGTCGACATTGATAAATATTAGAATTGTTTATTTTTCAGCTTATATCTACGTTGGAAAGGAACTTTAATGTAATTGGTAAAACGATTCCGATTGACTTAAAGAACTTATGTTGAGCGCACTTAATCTTAGATGATCTTGGATATACCAAAGTGTCAAGTTTAGAGGGTCTATAGGAGAATGGTTGAATATATTTAGGAAGCTAAGTGTATCCGTTGCTTGAATATCAATAGGGTAATGCATGGATATTAGCAAGATACTGCATGGATATCAATAGGCTATCGCATTAATATTGGCAATGTACTGAGTGGATATGGGTGGAGCACTATGTGAATACAAGTAGATTAGTAAGTGGATATTAGCAGAATTTACACTAAATATCAAAGTTAGAATATAAGCAATGACTGTGAATATGAAAATGGATTTATAATTCTATGATAATAACTTTTATCATGAATATTATTTTGAGATAATTTTATCCCTTAGTCGTCGTGATCTAGTTTGAATTCCTTATTTAGAAAAATTTAATTGACCGAGATTATCTACACAAAAATATTCAATCACGCAAGATATTTGGATTGATTATCATTCCAAAGACAAAATACATTCCATAGATGAGCTACTCTATTTTTGGAAATCAAAATTTGATTGCATAGACGACCAAATCTAGGGGGATTCTGATTGAACGATTTCATATGCTCATTGTCTTCTCATTGCGGAAATGTTTAGTCGTTTAGTTGGTATCGCGAGATCTGCAAATATAAGTTAATTCTAGTTCTAGAGGGTTACAATTTGTTTGGCGCTCCAATCTGCCTGTTGCGGGCGGTCATCGTGGAGGGCGGATGTGGTGATGGCGAGGGCAGGCTGCTAAGGGAGAGAGAAGGTAGGCCTAGTGATGGTGAAGCCTTCAAATTGGGAACTAGGAAAAAGGCAAAGGCCGACGTGCATTAGCCGCTCCCCTTGTAAGCGTAGCGGGATGGAGAACGGGAGTCTTCGATGGGGAGAGGAGGAGCTTGATGACAATCAATACTATGAATTTCATAATTCGAATGAATAAATGAAGTTCGCTCACCGATTAGCTTTTTTCATTTACCAAACTCTTGTTCCGATCGATATTTCTCTTAAAAAAAGAAGCTTTCGAAATATGATGTAATCGCAGCCATTACTGTGTACATTTGCTGGTTATGTAATGAATAGTAAAAGATGCTCGATTCGCTCATAGACTTAGAACCTAGATTATCTCCAAAAATAATAATAATAATAATAATATGAACTCAGGCCCAGACCGTGGGCTTTAGGCCCGTCTTAATTTGGAAGCAGCACATAATAGTAACTAGTAGGTCAAGAGAAAAGCGTGGGCCCCACCCAACAAATTCTTTCCGACAGCCCCACCAAAACCTGAACAAATCCGTAACTAATCAGCAATCCGACCTCCTCTCCATCGGAAAGAATCGTAGATGATAATCGTAACGAAAAGACATCGGATCCCCAGGAAAACAAACTTCAAATTCCCGATTCGGAGCCGTTTCCTCCCTCCCTCTCGCCGGATCCCCCCTCACCTGCTATCTCCGTCCGCCGGCGGCTAGATCGGAAAAGAGAAACCTCTCTCCCTCTCCCTCTCCCTCTCGCGGGATCCATTTCCATTTCCATGTCTTGGATTGCTGCGATACTGCTGCTGTTGCATCTAGCGCCACTGGTCTTCCACTGACCTTACAGTTACGCCCAGAACTCTTCCATCAGGTACTTCTTATTACAAGATATACATACATATTACAAGATATATCCTTTTAGCTTTTCTCTTTGCACTAGCAGTAAAATCCTTGTCGCATGTAGTCTATTCCTTAAAGTTTCCCTGGACTTACAAAGATAATCTCATGTATCGCTCTAATTAACCCTTATGAATTAAGAAACAAGCCGTAACCTAAATAGACGATCCAAACATGAGATTTTACGGTGCATACTCTTTTATGCGCAGCCCGATTCATTTTATTTCAATATACTTCCTTTTGCTGAGGATGTTCGGGAGTTTCAATTCCCCTCTTTCAACAATCTTCCAGCCTCATTACTGCCAGATGAAGAGCAGCGGGAGGCTGCAGATAACTTTGTGAAAATGCTGGATCTCACACCTTCTGATAGAAAGGAAATGTTGCAACCTGATTTTACACCGAATCCTGTTTTGGAGGTGAGGTGATCACTTGTCTAGTTTTTCGTAAAACCTTATAGCTAAACTACAGGTCACTCACCTGCTCCAGATAGGCTAAATTCCATACCATTTATCTTGGTTTCAAATGAATGGATAATCTGCTTGCAATTTACAAACATTGGTTTGACTTGCAGTAATTTCGCAGTGTGGAATTTGGGGGTTTACATGAACCTACATGACAATTCCAAATGCTTACAAATAGCTTAATATGTTTCTAGATTTGGCTACAAACTTCTGTCAATTAGAAGTATGTGTTAATGTGAACAGTCACTGGTAGATTTCTATAACATTTGTATTCAAGGGGTACGGAGCTTCAACTTTTCCCACTTTTGTGATAAACCTTTCAATAGCTTATTTTAAACCTGATGGACTACTTCAGAATCCACATGGCCTTCGGAGGTGGTTGGATTGGTTAATTTTCTCAAGCAAAAGCAAGAATGGTTATGGCATCAATGGTTGATAATTGCTGCTCAATTCATGGTACGTCTTGCGCAGGAACCGAAGCAGTTCAATGATTTCTTGCACCAGCTCTGCAAATTCTGCCTGCAAAACGATCTTCGGAGTTTCTGTGATTTCCTTGCCACCAAAGTGTTCACGTTGATCTCCAAGACCGAAGTCGCAGACAGGTATCAGATCTTCCTGCATCATGCTTCTCTTGATATTGTTGAGACCAATTCCTTTTTCCCTCCTTCCTATTTGTTTGGTTCCTATGCAAAGGCTCATAAATCATTCTTTCTACACAAGCAGCGACATCACAGAGGAAGAGGCTAGAAGCTTTTTGGTGAAAAGCGAGCTGAAGCCAGAATGAGAATTTAGTTTCGTCTCTTCAATGGTCATGACGAGTAGTTTCAATCCCGTGATCATGTCGATCATTTTGTCCGTTGGGCAAGATTATTGTAAATAGATGGCGATGAGATCATATTTAGCTGTATGATGTTTAGCTGTTTGTACAGTTTGTTCTGCCTGTGCTAAATCTCAAGGGTGATGATGGGGTCTGCTGGTACTTTAAATTGTGTAATCAAGTTGAACATTCTTTCAGCCTCCTAAAGATCTCTCCGCACTCCTTACATGTCGGGTTACAGTTTAACTTCTCGTGGCAATACACTCGCAATCGAATCGTGCAAATTCGTCTTCATGCACGCGCTGCCGGCGTGCGAACTTATCAGATCTACACTCTCCTTGTAAATCAATGAATTTTGGATGAAGATCTTTGAAAAGCTGTTAAGCATGGAAGGTCAAATGAAGCGCGTGATAGTAACAGGTATTAGATTATGAAAACCTTAAAATTAAGGCACGACCGTGAAAAAGAAAACAAATTCCGATATTAAAATTTGGTACAAACTTTACTTACAAAATTTTCTTCCAAGTATGCACATATGACCATGTTCAGAATGTTTGTCTTCACTCACCATGAACAAAATTAAATTGACGAGCATTTCATGAGAATGAGATTTCAATACAAAAATTACACTTTATTTAAAAAAAAAAAAAGCACTTGAGAAAAATTTGGTACAAACTTTACTTACAAAATTTTCTTACAAATATGCACATATGATCATGTTCAGAATGTTTATCTTCACTCACCATGAACAAAATTAAATTGATGAGCATTTCATGAGAATGATAATTCAATACCAAGTTTACACTTAATTAAAAAAAACGCTTAGAGAAAAATTTGGAACATAAATTTTTTACAGTCACCAAACGTGTTTTTGTTCTTTTTCTATTCCAAGAACAGAAATTGTGTGCAGTTACCAAACATGTTTCTATTATTTTTTTATTCCAGAAAAAGAAATTTTATGCAGTTACCAAACACGTTTTTTTGTTCAAAAATTGTTCCCTTGAACAGAAACACTTTTTTCTATTTCTGTTCCCTGGAACAATTTTTAAACAGAAACACAAACAAACACACATAAGTTACCCACCGATTGAGTCACTAACTTTTCTTTGGGTTGCTTATTACTAGAATTCAATTAATTTTTTTTTTTATCTTACAAATTCTTTTTATTGACTTACCCACTTTTATTTGCCTTGCTTGTTAATTTTGTTTAAAATTTGCCAACTTTTAGCAGGACAAATTACCAATTCAGCCTCAAACTTACTATAAGGATGCCACTTAAGTCCTAAACTTTTTCAATGTAGTCTTAAATATTTGCACAAAATTTCAATGTAGTTATTCTAGTCATTTGAGATGATGTAAGGATCCACTCATTGTCAACCATCCTACGAGGCATAACCTTTGACATGTATAATTCAATTATGACCAATCGAAAGTAAATTTAACAATAGTGGTTGCATTTGGTTAGGTTTTGGAGAAATGCAAAGTGCTTTCGGTTAAAAGGGTATTTGAAGTACAAATTGCGTTTGGTAAAATGTAATATGAAAGTACTTTGAGAAGCAACTTCGATTTAAATGATATTTGGAAAAACACATGTATAAATAAAGTACTTTTGTTATTTTTTTAAAACAAAAAAGAACTCAAACCCTTTACTAGCGAACCAAATATGGCTTGTTGGCGATCACATCTAGAGTCACCAACAACATTGCATGAGGTGGTCGGTGGTGAGGGCATTTTTGCAATTTCGAAAATTTGGTGAAAGCAAAATTGAAAGAGTAAAAAATGTAATCGCATTTCGAAAACGCCAAAGCCCAAAATTACTATAGAACTTCATCGAGCTAAGAGACAATGGGTGGATCCGGTTCAACTTTGCAAATGGACTTTGGGTGTAATGCAAATGCTGAAAAATAAAGTCCTTTGGAGAAATACAAATTATATTTGATAAAAACTCTTTGTAAAGAGACTCTAAGTTCAAGTAGTGTTTGGTGAAAAAACTTTTGTAATAGGCTTTGAATGTACTTTATATATATTATCAAAAAAGGACCCAAATCCTTTACCAGCTTCGGTGAAGAGCTATGGCCGTTGGTGACTAAGGTTGCCCCAACCTCGAGCAACCTCCCGTGAGGGCAACCTGAGGCCATGCAACCTCAAGCGACCCTCAACGAGGCTCTCACAACCCAAGCAATGAGTGACCTAGGTAACCACTACTTGGGTCTCACAAGGGTCGCCTAGGTCACACGACCTTAACCAGCCCTTCGCCGATCGTTTGCCGGCCCTTCGTTAGCTAGATTTGGCATTGCCGGTCACTTGCCAACCAAGTCTAGTCTTGTTGGCCGCCCTCGTGCAAAGAAGATGAACAATTACAAGGAGGGGGTAAAACTAGAATATTATAGAATTGGTGATGGTAGTTTTAGAAGAAAAAAAAAATTAATCCTAGTTTTAGTATTCTACAAATGCTACCACGGAAGGCTGGTCGAGAATAACATTGGGTTTTCAACATTCTAAATGCAAGCATTTAGCAAAAATTTATTTCAAAATGTTTGCCAAACGCTCTAACATTTCCTCAAGGAGTCTTAGGGCGCGCATGACAAAATTTCTGGCTAGAAATTGATTTCTCAATTTCTATTCCATGGACGAGTTTCGAGTAAAGAAACGCGTTTGATAACAATTCAAAATTTATATTTCTAAAATAAAAATTCGTTTGATAATAGAATAAAATTTCTATTTCTAGGAGCGGCAACGGCGGCGTTCGGTGATCGGAGACCGATGTTCGGTGACTAGCGTTCGTTGTCCAATGACCGGTGGCGGGCGGCCGAAGTTCGAAGTCCAACGTTCGACATTCGGCGCTAAGTTTGATGACCGGCGGCAGGCGACCAAAGTCTGGAGTTCGACACCAGAGTTTGGTGACTGGCAACCAGCATACAACGTCCGAAGTCGACGTCTAATGTCCGACATCTGAAGTCCGGCAGCAGGAGGCCGGTGGCGGGTGGCTAGTGGCCGAAGTCCGGCGGCGAGTGGCGGGCGGTCGACATCCGGCAGCCGGTGGTGAGCGGCGAGCGGTCGTCGACGAACATCTGTGGTTGGTGATGAGCCTCTGGCATCTAATGATTGGCGATGAGTAGCCAACGATCGGTGGACGTCCGGCATCCGGCGATCGGCGGTTGGCAACGGGCGGCTGGATTGCGGTGGCCGGCGGCCGACGTTCATTGGCCGTCGGCCGGCAGTTGGCGGTCGGGGTCGGCGGTCGACAGTCGGTGCCGGTGGTCGACGTTCGAAAGCCGATAGCGAGCATCCGGCATTCCACGGGTAGTAAGTGGGCGACGGGCGGTGACGAGAGTGAACGATGAGAAAAATTTTGATTTCTCATTTCTGTTCCAAAAATAGAAAAACTAAAAATTTTAACTTCTGATTTCTGCTCCAAATCTATTTTTGGAATATAAATCTATTCCAAAAATAGTAAAATGAAATTGCGTTATCAAACGGATTTTTGTTCCAAACTGTTAGAGGAACGAAAAAAACGAAGAAATAGAGAAACAAAAATTTTGTCATGCGCGCCCTTAAAGGCTGAAACCCCTTAGGAAAGTTGAACTAAATGCACTCTATAAAGTACTTTGGACATATTACATTTCCTCCACTTTCTCCAAAAAATTTTGCCAAACACTTTAACATTTGGCAAAGGACCTTTAAAGGTCTATAGGCCTTTGGGAAAGTCACTACCAAATGCACAACAATTTCTGTGAACAAAATGCTTTCTAACTTTATTCCTAAGAACGGATGGCTTAGTAATTGTGGGAAACACTTACAAACCTCCTGTTCAATTTCACCTTAACTAAGACTTGTCCTGGTTATGTGACTTGGCAATAGTCGGATCGGTCGAGGTTAATGATAATCATCCTTTGTGTTGACACCTAATTTAGGATCAAATTTTTATTTTAGAAAATAAAATAGAAGATAATAAATAAAATAAAACATTTGGGTTTGTGGAGGGAGATTTCAAAAAAAAATTTGAATAATGAAGCATTTTTCTTGTTGAACACATATCTTCATTTGAAAATTTAAAAAAATTTTAAATGGTCGTGTCAACACAAAGGATGATTATCATTAACCATTCTATACTTGGGAACAACTTTTTATTAGAAATATTTTTTTCTAATTATGGGCACAACTAACTTTCTCTTGCATATATATTTGATTACTAAAACGCCGTTTAGTATTGTTGTGCATGGCTAGCCTAATCTTTACTTCTGAGTCGGTATTTGGTAGCCTAATTTGATGAATATGGTAAGCTCTAATGCACGTTTCACGTTCTTACCTTGACTTTGATGTCCACCTACCAAATCTGCCTTGAAGTAAACTTGAATTGTCGTCGTCGACATATTAATGATTCTTTTAGTGAAGATTTTGACCATATACGAAATAACTGGTGCTCAATCTAATGTTGGTCTTGGGAGGATTCTCTTTATCGATCAAGAATTCCCATTTATGTCGCGCAATTCCTTTTCAAGCAAATGTAAGACGGACGGCCGCCTAGACAGGTGATAGGGTAGGGTGAGTGGTATCGCACATATTGTGGCCAACCTTCCTACCTGTGCTTGCGCTGAGATTCGATACTATCACATGACTTGACCTGCGCGTGGAGGGTGTGTGAGAGAGAGAGAGAGAGAGAGAGAGAGAGAGAGAGAGAATGGAGGATGAGAGGAAGATGAGCATCTCTGAAGCAGTGGTCATGAATGGAGGGAACGGACCTTACAGTTACGCCCAGAACTCTTCCTATCAGGTACTTCTTATTACAAGATATATCCTTTTAGCTTTTCTCTTTGTACTAGCAATAAAATCCTTGTCGCATGTAGTCTATTCCTTAAAGTTTCCCTGGACTTACAAAGATAATCTCATGTATTGCTCTAATTAACCCTTATGAATTAAGAAACAAGCTGTAACCTAAATAGACGATCCAAACATGAGATTTTACGATGCATATATAGTGTGAAAGATCAAATATATGCCATGCACTTAAACTATTTACATATCTCCCCAATCTTCAAGTAAACCAACGTGTTTAACTTCTCGCATGTAATTAACCAAGTTATCAATCAAGAATTGAAATAAAGTTGGTCTGCAAGTGCTTTTGTGCATAGTTAGCCTGATGTTTACATGGTCAGTAATTGTACTCTTGGTAATCTCTTCTTTGCTAAGAAGCGTAAGATCTAACGCACGTGTTTCCTGTTTTCACATTGACTTTTGATGTTCCCCCACCAATCCGCCCCATTGTCTGCACATTAATGATTCTTTTGTTGCACAGCTTCATGCTATGTATCTCACGGCATAACCTGTGGAGAGAGAGAGAGAGAGAATAGAGGATGAAAGGACACTTAGGGTATGTTTAGACCTTGTTTGGTAACCATTCCTAGAACAACTAATTTTATTCTTTTGTTTTCCGGAATAAAAAAAAAATGATCCGTTTGGTGAAATTTTTGTTCATAAGAATAGATTTGAAACATAATTAAGAAGTAGAAAAAAATTGCGTCTTATTTTTGGGAACAATTTCAAGAATCAAGCCGAACTCTTTATTTTCTTTCTTTTCTCCTTCTCTCTTCTTCTTCTTCCCCCTACTCCAAACTAGTCACCAGCCACTGTTGGCCCCCAGTAGTGGTGGCTGGAAACCGATTGGGCGAGGTCTGGCGAACTCGCCTGACCACGGTGAGCCTCGGCCTTGCCAGATCTAGGTGAGGCCAAGTCTCGCCCAAGCGGCGTGAGGTCGGCCTCACCCTGGCTTGGCAAGGCCCAACCTTACACTTGCTGGCAAGGTCTAGCAAGGCCTAGCCTCACCAAGCTAGGGCAAGGCCGATGTTGTGTTGCTTGGGTGAGGTCGAGCCTCGGTTAGCCACCGACGAGGCTCGGCCTCACCTAGATCTGGTGAGGCCGAGGCTTGCCATGGCTAAGTGAGCCTTTAACGAGCTCGCTGGACCTCGCTCAGCCATTTGCTGGCGGCTGACAATTGACCACAAAGAAAGAGGAAGAAGAAGAGAAAAGAAAAAAAAGAAAAATATAATAAAAGTATTAAGAATTAAAAGAATTTTTTTTTAGAATTCTACCAAACGCATTTCTATCATGAGAATAAAAATTTTGTGCAATTACCAAATGTATTCTTTTGCCCAAAAAGTGTTCTCGGGAACATAATCAGAAAAAAATATTTCTAATAAAAAGTTGTTCCCAAGTATAGAATGGTTACCAAACACGCCCTTAGTAACCATTTTATTTCTAGGAATAATTTCTTATCAGAAATAATTCTTTTTTATTCTATTCCCGAAAAAAAAATTTAAACATTAAAAGGCGTTTGCTATCCAAAATTTATATTCCCATAATAGAATTTCTTTTGGCACCATCTTCAAAATTTCAAATCCAAACCATTTTCTTTTAATTTTTGAATTATTTTATTTTGTTTTTTTCTTTTCTTTCTCTTCTTCTTCAACCTTTGTCTGGTTGCCAGCCTTGGGATGATTGGCGACTGGTCAAATAAGGGTCGACGACCTCGTCGAAGGGTCATTGGCCCTCGGCAAGGCCGTGCGTCATTGGCCAAGCCTTGTCGGCAGTTGAGTGAGGCTTGGCCGAGCCTTGGTTGGTGAGGTCGAGTCTCACCGGTGGCTGGGCAAGGCTCAGCCAAGCCTTGGTTGGGTGAGGCTTGACCTTGCCTAGATTTGGTGAGGTCGAACTTTGCCCAGCCAATGCTCGGCCAAGCCTCGCTCGGTTAAGTGAGGCTCACTGGTGGCTGGGCAAGGCTCGCCCGGCCTCACTTTGGCCTAACGAGCCTCCAACAAGCTTGTTGGACCTCGCCTAATCAGTCGCCAACAACCGATGGCGGTAGATGGTCGCTGCGATGGAAGAAGAAGAGAGAAGGAAGAAGAAGAATAAGAGAAAAGAAAAGAAAGAAATTTGGATTGGTCTGATTCTAGAATTATTCGCGGAAATAAAAAAACGACTTTTTTTTTACTTCTAAATTATACTCCAAATCTATTTTTCAAGAACAAATTTATTTCTAGAAACAAAAAATTTACCAAACAGATTTGTGTTCCAAATATATTATTGGGAACAAGAGAATAGAAATTGTTACTGTTTGGCAAATTGTCAAACGTGGCTGTAGCATCGCTGAACCAATGGCCAAACCAACAAAAAAATTATCCAAAAATTCTTAAAACTTATTGTACTTTTGTCAATTCAATCATTAATTTTTAATTTTGCCAATTCAATACTAAACTTTTTCACTTCTTGCCAATTGAGTGTACCCATCGAATTTATATCAAAAATTGCTAATGTGGCCGGTTGACGCGATGTGGCATTTTAAAAATAATTTTTAATATAATTTTTAATTTTTTTTTTTTTTACTTCTTTGTTTTGGTTAAAGCTGGCGAGGGTTGTTGGCCGACCTTCGCTAGCCACAAACGAGGGTCAACAGCCCTTGTTAGCCATAAGGAGGCTTGACCAACCCTTGCCGGCCTTTGACAACGGTGTTGCCACCCTTGTTGGCGAAAGTGAGGGCTTGCGAGCCCTCGCCCAGAATTGGCAAGGCTCGTGACGCCCTCATCGGATCTAGCTAGGTGAGGGCGTTGCGGCCCTCACTCAGGGCCAACGAGGGTTAGCTAGGCCTCACCTGCGGCGTGCAAGGGCTACCGGCCCTTGACTGTGGCCGGCAACGATCAGCCGACAACCCTCATTGACCCTAACCCCAAACCAAAAAAAGAAGAAGAAAAAAAGTTAAAAAAAAAGGAAAAAGACATTAAAAATTCAAAAATAAAAAATAAAAACACCACGTCAGCGCTAACCAGCCATGTCAGCAATTTCCAGCTAAACTTGACCGGATGAACTCCATTGGTAAAAAGTGAAAATATTTAGGATTGAATTGGCAAACGTACAATAGATTTTTTGAACTTTTTGGACAATTTTCTCCCAAGCGGACCTTATAACTATGCCTAGAACTCCTTCTATTAGGGATTTTCTATACAAGATGAATACAAATTCCAGTGTCTATGGATGGTGTTGGTTGTGTCACTTTATATAATTTTATAGCTTCACATAGTAGATCGAATTTCATAAAATGTTTTAGCACGCTTAACATTTCTTTCATTTTTTCTACTAGCTGTGAAAAGAATACAACTCATGCTTAAATGTTGCATCCATTGAAGATTAGAACAGAAAGCTTGTGTGTAACTGGCTCCATGGACCAAGCACTTACTATATGCGTCCCAACATAGTCCTGTTTTGATGATATATATTTCAAGGAGTAGATGATCATTTTCCACTACCTAAAGATATTGATTTTTTTAAATTACTTAGTTATAATTTGGTTCACTAACAATAAAATTCCCTTTATCTCATAATTTTTAGTTTCATAATTGGACTGTCCTATCTCATCCTTTCTTCAATATCTTTTCCACTTTGCCTCTCTCTTCATACATCCACTTCTAATAACTATTATATGAAATTACCAGCTTTTATTTGGTGAATTTTCTCTCTTATTGCACAAGTATGCTAGTTTTTGAGTTGCTACTCGTGTTTGCGAATTTAGCGTCTTTTCTATATTTCATCACCCCGCTTCGGCTGCATCAAACACTATCACCGTCGTAAAGTCATTGGCAAAGACTCGATTCAGCAGGTAAGATAACCCTTAAAAGGTGTACTGAAGCGGTGAGTATTAATTATGGGGTTGGTCCGGATGTATCGATCACTTCATAAGCTAGTGCATGTATTAGATATCTGGTGAATCTTTCTTGCGTCTCGTGCATTGTTAGAGGGGCTGCACATTGGACGATCTCTCCACTAAACAAATGGATGTGTTTTGGAAAAGTCTTAATTGCAATTATTAAAATTAAGTATTGCAAAAGTAATCACCACATATTGTCCGATTCTACAGAAAGGAGTCGCTGCGGCCGCCATGGATATGATCAAGGAAGCTTTACCCACAACCCTCGACCTCAACCACCTCCCGTTATCCTCTCCAAACCCCATCATCAGAATAGCAGACTTTGGTTGCTCTACAGGACTCACATCCATTCAAGCCATCGAAACCATAGTACAATGCCTCTTAGACCTCATCAAACCCATCAAAGAACCCCGATTTCGTACCCTCGAGTTCCAAGCCATCTTCAACGACGTCCCCACCAATGACTTCAACACGCTTTTCACCAACCACCTGCCAGTGAGGCGGCGCTACTATGCCATGGCAGCCCCAGGGTCGTTCCATGGCCGTCTCCTTCCGACTGCGTCCCTACACTTTGCATACTCGTCCTTTGCACTCCAATGGCTGTCCCGCGTTCCACAGGAGATACTGGAAAAGTCTTCCCGTGCTTGGAATGGAGAGAGAATTCATCACGTGAACTCGCCCGCCGAGGTCGTTGGGGCTTACTCCGCTCAGTTCGGGAGAGACATGGAGGTGTTTCTCAGTGCGAGAGCGGAGGAGATGGTCAGTGAAGGATTGATATTTATGGTCGTGCCTGGTGAGCCGGATTTGGTTCATGATTCTCAGACCACTCTAGGGTCAGAATTGGAGCTGCTGGGTTCTTGCGTTGTGGACATGGCAAATGAGGTACGTAATTGCATGCATGGGCTAACACTTGATGCATGAGATCGTACGCAAGAATAAGACCAGAGAGATTGAATTATGCATTTCAGGATGATTGGCCACGCTAATCGTACTAAAGTTCGCTTGACTGATACTTTTCATGAAGGTTAGCAGTAGCGTGTTTAACTTGGATGTCCTAATTATTCCAACAAAGTACATTCACAAGAGCTATTTCAGAGGGGATCTCCTTAAATAAGTAATCGTGTGGTTTCATGGATCACTTTGTGGTGAAAAACATTGAAAGTTGCAAATCTAAGTATAGAGATCTACGCTGCAAAGAATGTAATAACTTTCGTGAAAAATAACATCTCCAAGTGAAAGCCGAGTGACATATAGTAGGTTGTTTCCGCTGTCTATCCCAGATGCAAGAAATAATTTATTTTCGATGTTGTCCATATCTCTTGGATCTGTGCAGTTGAAATCTATATATTAAACGATTAAAATTCAGTTTGAGGAATGGTGACTGTTAAGATATTGATATTGCACGTGAAAAATGGACAAAGAAAATACGAATGGCGAAAATCACTATTTGCCTCCAAGAAACAAGCAGGATTATTATCACTTTGAAAATGAATTTTGGTTACGCAGGGGATCATAAGCAAAGCCAAAGTAGAGAGCTTCAACTTGCCAGTGTATTTCCCATCAGAAAAGGAGCTGAAACAAGTGATTAGTCGAAACAAATTCTTCCACATCGAGAGGATTCAGACTCTAAGCCACCCCAAAATGCACGTTGCCTTCTCCACCCCTGAATCGCGCTCTCTCTTCTTAAGAGTGGTATTTGAGGGATTATTGCGCCATCATTTCGGAGATGAACTGATCATCGACGACTTGTTCCACCGTTACTCGCTAAAAGTGGCGAAATCTCTCTTTTTCCTGAAGCCAGAAAGTCATGAATCCATCACATTCTTTGTGGTCCTTAAGCGCAGGAAGTCTGAAGAGAATATGTAGTGATTACACTGGTATATACTGTACTTTGTTTCATGGTGGGAAAGATGCTTTAGCCTGCTACTTTTTCTGGAAGAGAGAATTGACTTGGAGCATAAATCTGAGTTCAAATCAACGAGGCCGTTAAATGGATATCCCCAACTCAAAGAAGTATGTGCTTAATTCTCCATGTAGTGTGCTTCTTTTTCATTTGAGTTGATATTGTTGAGAGAACCCATAATATGTTTTGAAGCTGACAAAATTATTAATGAGTTATGCCGACATTGATAAATATTAGAATTGTTTATTTTTCAGCTTATATCTACGTTGAAAAGGAACTTTAATGTAATTGGTAAAATGATTCCGATTGACTTAAAGAACTTATGTTGAGCGCACTTAATCTTAGATGATCTTGGATATACCAAAGTGTCGAGTTTAGAGGGTCTATAGGAGAACGGTTGAATATATTTAGGAAGCTAAGTGTATCCGTTGCTTGAATATCAATAGGGTAATGCATGGATATTAGCAAGATACTGCATGGATATCAATAGGCTATCGCATTAATATTGGCAATGTACTGAGTGGATATGGGTGGAGCACTATGTGAATACAAGTAGATTAGTAAGTGGATATTAGTAGAATTTACACTAGATATCAAAGTTAGAATATAAGCAATGACTGTGAATATGAAAATAGATTTATAATTCTATGGTAATAACTTTTATCATGAATATTATTTTGAGATAATTTTATCCCTTAGTCGTCTGTGATCTAGTTTGAATTCCTTATTTAGAAAATTTTAATTGACCGAGATTATCTACACAAAAATATTCAATCGCGCAAGATATTTGGATTGATTATCATTCCAAAGACAAAATACATTCCATAGATGAGCTACTCTATTTTTGGAAATCAAAATTTGATTTCATAGACGACCAAATCTAAGGGGATTTTGATTGAACGATTTCATATGCTCATTGTCTTCTCATTGCGGAAATGTTTAGTTGTTTAGTTGGTATCGCGAGATCTGCAAATATAAGGTAATTCTAGTTCTAGAGGGTTACAATTTGTTTGGCGCTCCAATCTGCCTGTTGCGGGCGGTCATCGTGGAGGGCAGATGTGGTGATGGCGAGGGCAGGCTGCCGAGGGAGAGAGAAGGTAGGCCTAGTGATGGTGAAACCTTCAAAGTGGGAACTAGGAAAAAAGCAAAGGCCGACGTGCATTAGCCGCTCCCCTTGTAAGCGTAGCGGGATGGAGAACGGGAGTCTTCGATGGGGAGAGGAGGAGCTTGATGACAATCAATACTATGAATTTCATAATTCAAACGAATAAATGAAATTCGCTCGCCGATTAGCCTTTTTCATTTACCAAACTCTTATTCCGATCGATATTTCTCTTAAAAAAAGAAGCTTTCGAAATATGATGTAATCGCAGCCATTACTGTGTACATTTGCTGGTTTATGTAATGACTAGTAAAAGATGCTCGATTCGCTCATAGACTTAGAACCTAGATTATCTCCAATAATAATAATAATAACAATAATAATATGAACTCAGGCCCAGACCGTGGGCTTTAGGCCCGTCTTAATTTGGAAGCAGCGCATAATAGTAACTAGTACGTCAAGAGAAAAGCGTGGGCCCCCCCAACAAATTCTTTCCGACACCCCCACCAAAACCTGAACAAATCCGTAACTAATCAGCAATCCGACCTCCTCTCCATCGGAAAGAATCGTAGATGATAATTGTAACGAAAAGACATCGGATCCCCAGGAAAACAAACTTCAAATTCCCGATTCGGAGCCGTTTCCTCCCTCCCTCTGGCCGGATCCCCCCTCCCCTGTGATCTCCGTCCGCCGGCGGCTAGATCGGAGAAGAGAAACCTCTCTCCGTCTCCCTCTCGCGGGATCCATTTCCATTTCCATGTCTTGGATTGCTGCGATCCTGCTGCTGTTGCATCTGGCGCCACTGGTCTTCCACCGAGCGACGGCGTCTCCGCCCTCGTCCGCCGCCGGATCGCGCTCGATCCTGCGCGCCGCCGCCGCCGCCGCCGATGGCCCCGCCGCGGATTACGCCGTCGAGTTGAACGCCACCAGCTTCGACGCCGCCCTCGGGGGAACTCCCGCTACTTACGCCGTCGTCGAGTTCTTCGCCCACTGGTCAGTGCTTTCTCTCTACCTCTCGATAGCATCGTTTCGGCGCGGTCTTGTGCGTGCGTGCGTGAGTACGGTGATGCCTCGCCGTTTGATTTGGTTAGGAACACCGTTCGACGAGATTCATTTCCCGTTCGGGAACCTGTCTCTCCGGCGAAATGATGTTAGTGTTAGGTGATGTAGAAGCGTTTCTGGTAGTTTTGAGATCGGGTTAGTTGGCGCACCTATGTTGGCTCTACCGGTGTTACATCTGACGCGTGGTGGTAGTTTTTGAGCTAATAAAGTAGCATGTTCCTTTGTTACTCCATTGCTCATGAGCAGCTGAAGACTGCGAGAGATGTCAGCTTCCGTTTGGCTGTGTTGAAAATTTATATTTTCACTTGAATTAGGTACTTGGTAGCAGGAGGAAAAAAATTGTCGTTGGGAGGAAAGCCGGTTGACTTGTGTAGGATGGCTTTTTATCGAGTAGCCAGCATAGTGGTAGCTCTGAAGCATGCTCAGTAAACAAAAATTAAGTCAGGGCTGAACGTTTTTGTATATTGTTCTGCTGGTCATCAGGGAGACATTGTCATGACCATCTTCATATATTGATCAGCCTTTATTTTAAGTCAGAGAGAGCAGCAAGCTGCCAAGAACCATTAGACAGTGAGGCTATGGTGGTACTCATCACTAACAAATGTCTATCTGTGGTGGTTGGTGAGATAAAGGACTGAATGTTGTGTAGTGATTATGGTATTTGTTTGTTGCGCTTGATCGCCCTCGCATCAATGGACATGATAATTTTGATTGGGTATATTGGCAAGACTTAACAATTTCATTCCGTGCCTCCAAACATTTGTGGAGCATCATCTTGCTGTTGCTTTGCTGCATATCAATGGGCCCTTCATGGTTAAGGTGCAGAAAATATTAACTGAATATTGACTCGGAATCACCTTATTACCAGCGTTGGTTCATGCAACCCTTTGGTTTCTTGATATGGATATCATGTTGGAAAGTTATTGGAGCCAATAGGAGCATCAATTGAAAGAGTAGAGATGAAAAAATCATGCGACTCGCGGGTTTATTGGAGACATCGTGGATGAGTTGCTCAAAATAATGAATTTTAAGGACAACATGGTATTTTATGATGCAGGCTTTCACCCCAATGCTTTCCCTTTGCTATGAGTTGGCCTGTAATACTAGGAGAGCAGATAGCTGCAGCTGATCATAGTACTAAATACTAACACACCTGATAGCTTGAATATGATTGCCCAATTGAGTAAAACACCAACTTACCAAATCAGCAACTAACTCTCCATTCTCAAGTAATGATCTTTAAGATGACCTTTGCAAGCATGGACCCTGCATGCTTTAGATGGAAAGGTAGAATTTCATCTGGCTTTACATGTTCTGGCTGGTTAGCTGGTGGAAATATGTTAGATTTCACTTAGCCTATGTTGTTATGCCATCCTGTGTTTTGGCAATATGGCATCTGAGATTGAATTAGTTTGATTAACTGATTCTGCTATGCCTGATCAATGGTAAAACACAATTTTAGACAATATGTAGCAGCTAAATAAGTGCTTGCTTAAGTTGCTGGACTTTTGAATCCTGGAAACCAGGTTGCTCACTTTGATTAATTCTTATGTTAGAGATACATTTGACATAAAATTTGTAGATTTGCCTTCTGCCAACATGTTGAGGTGGCAACAACTGCCCTTACCCTCTAGGTATATACGTATAATTGCTCATGCAACAGCATGACAGGTTCCAAATGCTTTAGTGAATTTCAAAATGTTCAGTTTTGCATCGCAGGTACGTTAAATTGTAATTCTAGGTTTCTACCGAAAGAACAGCTCTGAGCTTCTCTCTCTCTCTCTCTCTCTCTCTCTCTCTCTCTCTCTCTCACATGCGTGTCCAACGAGTTTGAGTGTTCATGTGTGTGTTTGTGTCGGTTTCTTTGTGTGGCAGCGTAGATGTATGGATTGGTGGCTGGGTATGTATGACTGAATTTCTGATTGCTGTTGATTATTGATCTTGCAGGTGTCCTGCATGTAGAAATTACAAGGTACTATCTGCTAGTGCTACATATCAAATATTGAATTCTTTATTTTTTTTCTCTTAATAACTTTTTAAGATTCAATTTTGTAGCCGCAATATGAGAAGGTGGCCAGACTTTTCAATGGACCTGATGCAGTGCATCCCGGGATAGTTTTGATGACAAGAGTAGACTGCGCACTGAGGGTACTTAAAATTATTGTGTCATCATTTCATTCTATTCCAAATACTGTTGTTTCGAAATACTCTGCTTTGCAGACAAAAAAAATGCTGGAAAACTCTGGTTTCCTTTAGAGAGGTATTTATGTCCAAACTTGTGGTATGATGGATCAATACTGGCATGGTTGTGCAAAATCATTTAGGAATTTCGAATTGGATAGGTAATCGTGTTGGCAAATATCTGATGTGCAGGTTGCTAGTATTAGACAATGAAATTTTTATCAAAAGGAAAATGAATGATTTGCAATTTTTGCTACTGATAAACATGGATGGTCCACTACTTGAAAGCCACCACTTTTTTGTACCATCCATCTATTTGAAAATTGAAAATGCTGGCACCTTTTTGTTTCACTTATTTATGTTGTACTATAGATTAACCTGTTTATGCGGTCTTTGCTGGAATCTCTTTAATACATGATTCAGCTATTTGGCCCATTTTGATTGTTTGGCAGAGCAGATAAACAACAAACTTTGTGATAAATTTTCTGTGAGTCATTATCCTATGCTCTTCTGGGGGCCTCCTTCCAAGTTTGTTGCTGCCAGTTGGGAACCTAAACAAGAGAAAAGTGAGATACGTGTAATTGATGATGGACGCACTGCAGAACGCCTGTTAAATTGGATCAATAAGCAAATGGGCAGGTAGGAAGTATTTCTAGTATTTTCTGGTTACAAAGTGATTATTCGCAGTACATTGTTCATCTTATAAGTTCTTGGACATCCTAACAAATGCATCCAGCTACTTAAATTCCTTTCGTCAACCAGAGATAAGTTTATCCTTTCAGTTTTGGAATGTATTAACAAATTAGTCATCTGTAAATTTTAGATTTCCAGATTGACAGCTAAATTATATGCAAAATTCCATGCTTGGAATATAAAATAGGCTTTTCAAGTTTGATCAACTTATATTTGTTGTGCTTGGTTCAGTAGATGCTGATTCACTTATTACTTATCAGAATTGTATAATTTTTTTTTTTTTTTGGATGGAATCAGAATGTGTACTGAATAGTCACTATTGTCACAGAGTGAAATCGAGAATTCATATGAGCACCTAATTATTAGATGTCAATCAGGGAGCTACATTACTTTTGGCTTGAGACATGTCTAATCTTCGAAGTGAAGTGGGCTTTACCTTTCTTTTCACATTTGTGGACAAAGATCTTGTCTGTCTGAGTTATTTGAGCCACATATTAAGTACTGCAAAGTTAAACTTTGACTTCTCATTTTTTTTTCTCTATTGTTCAATACTGAATGTACAGCTCATATGGTTTGGATGATGAGAAATTTGAAAATGAGCATCTCTCGTCAAATATTTCAGACCCTGAAGAGGTGGGATCATTGTAGTCCAAATAGTTATTTTTTTATCTAAATATACTCTTCTGTACTAGTATTGACTATGAAATGGTTAATTGAAGATTGCACGGGCTGTATATGATGTTGAGGAGGCCACAGCCACTGCCTTTGACATCATTTTAGAACACAAGGTGCAATTTATTTACCTTCAATATGGTTCTGTGAGACCTAATCTGGTGTCATTCCAATTTTTGGAATCCCTTACATTGTTTTCAATTTCATTTCCGGTCCTCTCCATATATAATATGAAAAAGATCAAGTCGGAAACTCGGGCTTCACTCATACAATTTCTGCAACTTCTGGTTGCGCATCACCCTTCGAGGCGGTTAGTTCACATTCTTTATTTTGCAACTATGATTACCATTAATGTTCTGCCTCACTAGTTTTTGACTTAGACTGTCTGTTTTAGGTGTCGTCAGGGTAGTGCGGAAGTTCTTGTCAACTTTGATCACTTTTATCCCTTGGATATGCTGATGCTTGACAGACAGGAAGTTTCTAGTGGTGGTGACAAGACAGCCTTTCATAATTTCCAAATATGCGGAAAAGAAGTTCCTCGTGGATATTGGGTGGGTACACTGTTAATTCTATTTGCATATTTATTTTAAAATTTGCATTCTCTACTTTTGTTAAATTCTGGATATCTCTATGTGTGAGATTTATGAACTTTTTGCATCTGATCAGTGTTTATGTATTTTAATAATAATAGCAGGGCACTTCTAATTAATGTTTGTTGAAACGTCTTTTAATTCATTGAGGTTAGACTACTAAAGTCGGGGGAAAGAGAGAAACAACACAGTAATGGCATATCTAATCGTGATTTTGAGGAGTGCAGAAAAGATTTCCAACGTGCTGTAGCCTAGAGACATATAAACCAGTTTTACACATCATCTTAAGCCCATCCTAAGTGTCCATTTCTCATGGTTCATTAGTTAAAGAAGTTTCGTTGCTTGAACATTTTATATCTGCATTACATGTTACCCAGTGTGATCTTTTTAAGCAATCAGGTTCTTCTTACTCCAAACTTTTATGCCTTGCCAAAAGTTATTAGGTCGTCTGATTTTCACATGTATGCGTGAGATTGTCATCCTCAGCCAAAGCACAAGAATGGAATTATAATAGGTAGAGCTGCTGTAGTTTCATATTGTGCTTGACAGTGTTATAACTTGTCTTTGGACTCTGGTAGTGATGCCTTTTACTTGAGAATAATGTTGAACTCCAATGATTTGGTGTGACTTGTCAAGTCTTAATGAGATAAGAAAGAAAATGTGAAAAGGTTACAAATAAAGGTTGAACCCCGAAGGAAAGGAGGTTAGCTCATGCAAATCACAAGGTTCATCAAGCAATTGGTAACCTGATTTCTGGTCTAGGATGCTATAATGGTACCGGCCATAGAAACTCACAATATTCACAGTTGCCTTCATGCAATTGACACTCTGGCAGTGCATCAACTGGTAAACATGATGGGTTTGTGACTTCCCCAAGTGCTAGTAAAAGAGAACATGAGATGATACATAAGTGGAGAGCACCTCTGAAACGAGGTGATTTAGTTGTTGGAGAGCAGTCATCGATTTTGTGACAATAGCAGTCGAGTATTGTGCCTCAGCCTACAAGAGCTGGGTGCCAAAATAAGTTGATGTTTTTATCTTCATCCTTTTCACACCATGCTCATACAAATTGACAAAATGTTGGACTTAACGATAGAAGATACTTTTTCCTCTAATTATTTCACATTTCCCTCGCCCTGGAATTTCAATTACCTATACATTTCAAGAGCTAAATTTTGGCATTCGTTGTGTTTTGTTGCAGATGTTCTGCCGTGGCAGCAAGAATGATACTAGAGGATTTAGGTATTATTGTTCTCCTTTATTTGAAGCCTGACTCATCACTCTCACCTAAGCATCATTTTTGGAAGGTTCAGTATAATGTGGCAGAAGCTCGTGTCATTTCTTGTTACACTTTTTAATTCAGCCGATTTGGTTCTTTTGCAGCTGTGGATTGTGGGTGCTTCTTCATTCTCTATCTGTAAGAATTGAAGATGGAGAGAGTCAGTTTGCATTTGGAGCCATATGCGATTTTATCCACAACTTTTTCATCTGTGAGGAGTGTCGCCAACATTTCTATGCAATGTGTTCAAGGTACAACTATCTAATAACCACGTGCTTAAGCTTTTTTAGTATTAGTACCATTTACCATGTGCAAATATTTTCTTCAGCGTTTCTACTCCATTCAAGACGACACGTGATTTTGCACTTTGGTTGTGGAGTACACATAACAAAGTAAATGAGAGATTGATGAAAGATGAAGCTTCTCTAGGCACTGCCGATCCCAAGTTTCCAAAGATCATTTGGCCTCCAAAACAGCTTTGCTCATCTTGTCATCGGTCTGACAGTCGAAGGAATGATGGTTCTATTAATATTGACTGGGACCAGGATGAGGTTTTCAAATTTCTGAAGCAGTACTATGGGAAGACCCTCGTGTCTATTTACCAGAAGAAAGATATTGTTCAGAAGGATGGAGCTAATGGAGCTCTGGAAGATTCAGCGGCCTCAACAAATGCGATTGTGGTGCCTGTCGGAGCTGCGTTAGCAATTGCTGTTGCTAGCTGTGCCTTTGGAGCCCTTGCATGCTACTGGCGTTCACGGCAGAAGAATCGGAAGTATTACCACCATTTACACTCTTATAAAAACATATGATTTTGAGTAGGTACTTATCAGTTTAGGGAAAATAACTAAAGAATTTTATAGCGGGTAAAAGGGCAAAATTGTTCCCGGATGCTAGGATTGCCGATCCTTTATTTTGGAATTTAAAAAAAGAGGGGTGTTTTTTTTTTTTTTTTTTTTTTTGGGGGGGGGCGGGTGAAGTTTGTTTGTTTGAAGTTAGATTTTCTTATTTCCTTTTTGTTTCCTTCAACGACGTTTCAGGCCAAGAAGAAGCTGGAATTAACATTTTTTGAAGGACAGTCGTTACACACACTGAGGTGCCAAAAAAAAAGGTAAAATCAACCTCTGCAATAGGAATTCCCTGAATACTCCCGCGCCAGTTGGGCCGTTACAGTCACTGCCTTTTGAAGGTCTGATATGGATTGTACAGATACTTTTTGGACAAAATTACATGATTTTAGACGAGATTGTGTGATTCCGTGGCCTAGTTAATGTACATGTTCTGAAAGTATGGTAGAGGGTGACCGGTGGGTGTCGCCGTTGATTTCTGAGTTGGAATTTTGTCTTGTACTTGTGCTTTACGGAGTTGTACATTATTGATGATCGAGCGGGATTGTTTCTCGCTTAAGGAGAATTAGTTGCTTGTCGTGGCCAAGGAGCAATTTTTGTTTATGGTTCACGAACAGAGAAGCTTTCAAAATGTAGGACCCGATGCGTGGGCACTAGGAAGGGATGATCTAATAGCATGCCTGTACTTGTTTCTCCCTCTGTCTATTTTCATCTTACTATATGATTGAATTCTACACTTTAAAGAAGAGTCATATAATTGATTCCAATAATGGGTTATGGCACCTTCTCTTCTCCTTTTTGTTCGATCGAGTTTGAATGAATTGTCATACCTCTACATCCGGTAAGGGCCTGAATGAGCACGACGGAGCGATCGAGGGGCTTTGAATGTGCAAGTTGGATCCTCATTTGCCTTCAGCACGTTCCTCATTCCGCATTCACAATTCTTTCACAGGGCTGGGAGATCTCTCCATGCAGACCAATCTTCTTGAAGTTTGATGATTGGATCGATCTGCTTGCAATTCTTGTTCGCGTCAATAGGAGTATTCAAGCTCTTAACTGCTCTGTAAGCGTGTACGTACTGCGATTTATAAGATGTAGATTCAAAATTGCCAAAAAAAAAAAAATGGAAAAAGCAAAATGATGAAATCCGCTTCAGCCTCTGAGGTCAGTTTCGTCATTGCACGGTTACTGCCAAAAACTGTAACTATTTCTAACTAACCAAACGGTGCAGGTGCAATCTCCCGCCAAATCTTCGGGCTCGTCAATGAGAAGCCCTTCTGCTCATTTCATTCTCAGTGCTCCACCTTCAACCAGAGCCAACCGAACTGAGAAACCACTCTCTCTCCAAGCTTCTCGATCAATGGCGTCCTTACCCTTCGTCCTCTTCGTCACCGCCGCCGTCATCCTCGCCCTCATTCCTCCGCTCTCCCTCTCCTCCGCCCCTCACTCCGACTCCCTCCATCAAGCCGCCCGGATCCTCTCGGGCGCCCGCTTCACGTCGATGGCTCTGACCCTCGAGCTCGTCTCTCAGACGTCGGTCGTCCCGCGCTCTCAGTCCCTGACCATCTTCGCCCCCCGCGACTCCGCCTTCTCCCGGTCTGGCCAGCCCTCGCTCTCCCTCCTCCAGTTCCACTTCGCTCCACTCTCTCTTTCCCATCGCTTCCTTGCTTCGCTTCCCTACGGCACTGCCGTCCCGACCGCGCTGGGCAACCGCTCCCTCATCGTCACTTCGCTGCCGGGCGACCCGTCCATTTCCCTCAACGGCGTCAAGATCGACGGCTTGCCTCTGTTCGCCGACAAGTCCCTGACGGTTTTCGGAGTTGAGAGGTTCTTGGACCCAGGTTTCGAGCTCTCTTCGCCCGTTCAGGGACCCACGCTGGATCTGAACTGCGTCCCCTCACTGAAGAGGGGAAACCGCGCGGGCTTTCCGGGCGATGGCTCGTTCCACGAGGCTTCAAGAAAGATGAAATCTTCAGGGTATTCTGTGATGGGTTCTATCCTCGGAATGCAGCTTCTGGGGTTCGAGTATCGGACTGCTACGTTGACTCTGTTCGCTCCAGTCGACAAGGCGATGACGCATAACAAGGGCAACATCAGCGAGGACGCTTCGATCTTTCTTCAGCACGTGGTTCGGTGTAAGCTCCTGCGGAGTGATCTGGCTGAGTTCAGTAATGGGCCTGCGCTGCCAACGTACAAGAAAGGGTACGGCATTCGCATCACGAAATCCGGCGACACCTTCATGGTTAATAAGGTGGCCATCGAGCACCCGGAGTTGTACGTGAACGAGTGGATTGTCGTCCATGGGGTTCGCGATATGATCGGAGCGAAGAGCAGGGCGGCGGACAAGGCGGGGCACAAGGTGGCGCACAAGGGGTCCAAAAAGAGTGGCCATTTCGAGGAAAAGGGATGGGCAAGGTGGCAGTTTCGGGTCTGGATCGCTATCTTCCTACTGGTCTCTGCTCAATTCTGTTGTTGAGTTCTGGTGGATCCGTTGCATTTCTAGTTAAACGTGCACGTGGTTTTGAAGAGATATGACAATGTAAAACAGGGTGCAGTGTCATGGAGATGTTGATTTACAGTTGGATTTTAATTCAGTGTCCATGATCCCTCTGTTTTCTTTGTCGTTCCCCAGAGAATTCTTGATTGATGAACACACCTTATGCTTTTTACAATTTTCTTTGCTTTTCTCTTCTTATGCCTTCTACTCACTAGCCTTTATCTTACAGAAAATTGCTTTTGCTTTCTTAAGCGTATAGATTCTCTATGAATGGGCAGCGTCACTCTCTATCGGCCGCACGCTTCATCTGAAGATGGCCGCAGCCTAAACACTTGGTAATATCCTTGCACGGAAAACCGAAAACCAGTGGATTACTAGAGGTGCTAAAGAGAACCATATTAACGAGCAACTCTAATAAGTAGATGCCGTGAATTGCACATTCGCAAGCCACATTTTCTTTCGGGAGAAAAGAAACAAGAATGAAATCACTATATGCTACTAACAGGATACAGTTGAAAAGGCTTTACCCCTCAAAAACTCAAAGTGAAGCTTTGCCTCACTTGGTTTTTTTCCTCCCGTGGGAGGACGCTCGAGCTATAAAAAGCAGAAAAGGTAAACTACACACTTCTATAATGATCCTACTATTCGATCTAAAATACACTACTCGTGTTGGATGACCCAGTATCACGACGAACATTGTTGTTGCCGCCGTTGATATTGTTGTCAATAGTATCACTCCTGAAGTTCCTGCAGACTTTGATTGGTAAGGAAAGCTTCGCAAACACCTCCTCCCTTTGGGGGCGGTTTGCATAGAGTATCCAGAGGACAAGGCATAGCATGACTCCTATAGAGATCAAGCCCAGTCCGGCATTGACCAACCTCAGATGACTTTCCAGAGGAGGACAATGAGTGGTGGTTATCTCCTGGAACGTGTCCCTCACGAAGTTGCAATTTTGAAGGCTGAGTAGAGGAGGGGCGTAGTGCTCAAGCGCATAACTTTCATTCACCGCCTCCACTAACTGCCTGTAAATTGCAGGGGTGATTCTACCGGGTGTAGTGCATATGCCATAACCAGATACTTGGCATGTGTAATTCTCCCAGACCTGAAAACATTTCAAAAGAAATGGAGAAGTCAAAAAATCTATTGAGGCTAATAATGCAACTAGTTGAAGTACAAGGAAAGGGACTAGGCGTTGCTTGGTGATCGTTTCTCTTAAAATACTGCAGCTTATTGAGAGCAACAAGGCAAGCAAAGGATGTTTTTAGTGATTTTCACCCACTAGTACAGAACTTCGACAAAAACTGTGAAAGACTAACTACTTTGGGATTTAGTTATTATGAATCATCAGTGAAAGGAAAGCAGACAAATGCACAGGATCACTGGATCTCACATTTGCAGGTGTCACTTAGCTTCAAAGTAATTGTTCTCAGAAGTATATGTGTTAGAGAAACGAGAATGACAAAATTTAACAACCGATAATGAATAAAAGAAATATCAACAACAACCCAAACCAGGTCTTTTTTTGACAAAGGCATCAGATGTGGACCTCATGAACAATTAACATTATCATTTTTAACAGCTTTAACTTAAGCACCAAGGATCTAATGTGTCCCCACAAATGGGCATGTATTGCAACAGCTTGTTCTCTTAGCAGAAAGAGGAGGACAAAATAATGGCCAACGAGTATCATACCAAAGAAGCATTTGCGATGGACACTTCTTGCGGTCCACATTGGCGATCTTTCAGAGCATAGTCAAATGGAGAGCAGAGAGGCGGCATCATAGGTCCGGACTGATTGTAGTAATAGAGATTGCCCTGGGCTGGGTATGTATCGGCATAGGTATATATAAATTGATTCACAACATTGACAATACCCATGATAACTTGTTTACTCTGTACTAGTGTCTGATTTGTGGTTCTCTGGTCGACACAAGGAAGGATGTCGCTAAGAGCAGATTCAGCATGGGGATTCTCCACCCATTCTTCCATTGCCATGCAAGTGTCAGAAATTGTACTGAGACAAAGAGGAGAAGCAATGGTTAAGTTTCTATCATTCCCAGTATTCTCATTCACATGACATGAATATATTCTCAAAACATTAAAGATCTTAAGAAGGCATAGATTCAGGCAACAGGATTGATTTTTAGTCTAGTCATGAAAGGTACAACCAGTTAATATATTGGCAATGCAAGCAAAAGCTAAAAAGTTTTAGGATACAACACAAGAAAACGTATAACAGGACAAATAGAAGTAACTAATGAAGAAATGGGAACTGTTGGAGGTTCAAATTTAGAATATGAAACATCAAACCTCAAACATAAGAATGATATTAGGAAAATAATGAAGTCCGCATGCAGATTATGTCTCAGAGAAATAATTGAACTAATAAAGTCTGCATTCTGCATGCACCTATATAGAAATCTACAAGCAGATCTTTCATTTTATTGAATACAGAGGCTAGGGAGAATTGACGAAGATGCTTGCAGTGGAGTTCAGCATCTTACTTGTTGAAAATTACAAAAACTCCACAAAGGATGAAAGTAACAGCAACAAGTAGCCACCCACTTATGACAAATCTGCAAAGATACGAGATAGCATGTTGGATTCAAGTAATAAAACAATATTGAGAAAGAAATGCAAATCACTGTTGCATTGCTAAAAGATCATTGTCAATGCAAAAGCCTTACAAGTATATTGCATGCCGATGGCCAAGGACAGACAACACTGGGAGATGAAAATATAATGAATCAGAGGCAAGAAGACAAGGAGAAATAAAATCATACTGGTCAGATAGAGATTGTAAATAATAGCAGTGTGGCAGATACATACAAAGTCCAATGAGAGACAGCAAAAGCATCACAGCAGCCACAGTGATCAATGTTGAGCGCCTGCACAAATGCATCAAAAAAACTTATTGTTGCCTCAAATACCAATAGGAACTCAGTATGTTAAAGTGTTGCAAGGACAATACATACACTGCATTAAATACTCTTCTTATTTTTCCAGAGTTTTCGCTTGTCTTCTCTGCCAGAGTATCTGCCGCAGCATTTAAATCTTGATTCAACTTGTCTATATCACTCATGACATTGGATGGAAGGAAAATTTGGGCCACACTGATATTCTTCGCAAGAGACAAATACTCAGTAACATTTCTGAGTGTCTGCACTGTGTAGTCTGACTGGTTGACAACATATTTCAGAGTACTAAAAACTTCACCATGAAATTCATCCTGTCCAACAGATAGAAGTATACATCCAACCCTGTACATTTGAAGATTAAGAGTGTGTTAAGAAGAGCTTGAAAATGAACAGAAGATCCAAAGGTTTTATAGAGTGCTGTTTACTTAAACATTCATGACTATTCTATCGGTAATGAAATTTGTAGACCAATTTTCAGATGTTATGTATCTTAGTTAAATTGGCAGAGGTCAATTACAGGAGTTTACCCTAGTGGCCACTCTTCTCAGATGAGAAGGGAGAGGTGGGGAGTTCGATTCTCTATCTTTTCAAGGAGGGCAGGGGGTGGGTACGTTTAATTTCAAATGTGGAGTTCAACTCCCATGCTCTGTAAAGAGCCAAGGCAAAAGTCTGACAGTAAGTTTAGAGTTAGATTAGGACATATATTATATATATATATATATATATATATATATATATATATATATATATATATATTAGCAGAGGTCATTCTGTCAATCACATCACAACAGAAAGCCAAGTAAACAATAAGAATGAAAAAATAACAGTTCGAAGAGAATGTGAAGAAGAGAAAAGAGGCAAAATCTCCACATGAACAATCAATGGAACACACAGAAATCTCTATCCTCTACCTCTTATGCACACACAATGCATGGGTGATTTGCTAAAGAAGACAAAACTCACGAAAGTAGGAGACAGATAGAAACTACTTGGCAAGAAGTGAATGATGTGCTCATATGATCATATCAGACATGATATTACTATAACATTAGCACGTCCAACCAAGTGATACATGCATAAAAGAGGACCCCTAATCCAATTAAGTGAAATTCACTCCAATAAACCACCAAAAGTCAGAGAATTAACTGATGAAAGAATAAAAAAGAAAGGATAAAGAGAATACAAATAATGGGAAAAAGGAAGCGAAAATACATTGACATTAACAATTTATCGATATGAGCTTGAAGTTGGGTTCTTACGCCGCGGCAGATGTGAAGAGCAGGAGCATTATGAGGCATATTCTTTGTGAATTGGGAGATCCCCTGTCTTTTATTGTCATTTGCCATCTGCAGCAATGATGTACCAGTAGAGCCACCCCAAAAAAAACAAACCATAGGACAGCAAGCATGAAACCAAAAGCACCTGTGAATGCAACAGACTGCAAAGAAAGATGGTTCGAAAAATCAGGTAAATAGCGGAGATTTAACTTAATCTTAATGCAAAAGAATCATTTAATATAACTACCCTGATGTGTCCTTGCAGATTGGAAATGATATGACACAAATCCAATCGATATGTGTCAAAATGCTGTAGACGACATCTGAAGTACAAATACATATGCCAACTTGATTTTGATCATGACAAGGCAGAAGTCACAAGTATACAAAACACAAACTGTTGGATGTCATTTTATTATTGTTTTTCCTTGTCAGATTATAATCCAGACTAACAGAATTTGCAAGGAACCTTGGTGATTTAAACAGCAGAAACAGCTGTCTAGGGAGACAAAACAAGCAACTCTCAAAATGAAACGAAGGGATGCATTATCATGTGAGGCTTGCTTCCCTATCCATGCAACTGAAGAAACAGAGGACTGACATCCAATTTAATGTCAAAGCAGTCACTGGGATTTGTAGAGTTTTGTATAGGTAAACAGTCAAATGAAAAACTTTAACCTAACTATTGGATCCACTTATACAACAACGACACTTGATCCCAAAAATCATCAACTCAATCTGTCATATTAATGTTTGCCAGTACATACACAAGGAACGAATCAAACAACAATACAATTTGGCTAGGTCCACTAGCACAAGAGAAAAACAAAGAGGAATAACTACTACGAGACTCAATGCTTCTAAATAATTTAAATGGTAGTACGTTAAGAATGCTATGAACAAGAACTAAAAACCATACTTACAGCCCAGTAATGCCGATTAGAAATGTCCCAACCGTCTCGATAATGCTTAAAACCACGAAGAATATCAGGCCTATTTGTTCTATTCCCCGCTAACACCAGCGTGCTATGCGGACCACTCGCTTCTGGCCCAGGTGCTTCTGCAAGGGCAGCGCTCGGGATGCCATTTTTCCATGGCCCCAAATTCTCTTGACCTGCGGGTGCAAACTATTAGACGACAAAGCACCAACTGCATTGCTGCAAATACTTGGGACAAGCCCCATGCTGCTAAAAAACAAATAAGAGTATCATAGTGCAGAGAATCTCAGGCCTGCCAATGCACTACATCATATACTAAACCAGTACAACGCTTCAAACAAAGTAATACCCAGCTTTCTGGCAATCCCAAAAACGAATCTTCTCCACATAACTGCTCAGCGGAATATAACCTTCATTGTAAAGTTACATGCGAAGAAAAGATTCTTCATCTCGCCTTAGCAACGAAACGAAAGGAAAATCACCGACAAGCCCATTCCAAGAACTGCCACTTCGCATAAAAAGAAAGAAACGCAAAGCTTCGAGATTTTAGCAAGATCATCGAAATCCTAGTAAAGTGACTGACCCAAGATGAACTTGAGTGGATCCTTGGCGAGTCCATGCCGGGTCGAAACAGAGTCATCTGCTGTCGAGCTCGAAGAAGCCCACGAGAGAACCAAGAAAGCGATCAAGAACCTTCCCATGTCTCGTGGCCGCTTCCCCTCCTCTCCGGCAAACCCGATATCACTGGAGCCACCGGAGAAGAAGAAAGAGCATCTCCAAGATTCGGCCTCCGCGCCAAACCCCGGGAAAAAAAAACGAAACTGGGGAATTGGGCAACGGAGGGAGCGGTCAACAGAGCCAACTGGTCATCAATCCGGCACCCAGAGCAACCCAAGGGTCAGATGGGCGGAGATTGAATGCGAAAAGCTGACCCATTCACAGCATATAAAAGAGAAGACAAGGAGAGAGACAGAAACAGGGAGTCACATGGTGGGAGGAGTGACAAGAGAGGAAAAAAAGGCGGGTGTGAATGCCACCAGCAAAGGACCTCTCTCTCTCTCTCTCTCTCTCTCTCTCTCTAACTCCGCGTTCCCTGTGCATTAACGAAGCAGCAGAGAAAAGCAGCGGGGGCTTTTCTTCTTTATCGATATCTTCTGTTCCTTACCCCACCTGATATCTTTTGTCTACTTCTGCTTTTTCCCCTTCTCTCCCTCTCTCTCTCTCTCTCTCTCGCTTTTCTGGCTCCCTTTCTTTTTGCCGCTTTTCATAGGCTTAATCTATCATGTTAAATCAGCCACTGAGATTATAGCGATCAACTGGAGTATCTTTCCCCCGATTTGCTTACGCCTAATCAGCATTCACTTTACTAATATGGGAGACAAACATCAGGTGCAGTCATGCGCACCGAATCCTCTCACCGCACTGCCAGCCATCCTTGCATAGCGCGCACGAGATCATGTGTGACTCCACATAATCCAACGGATCCGCGAATTGACTAATACGAAAAGGGTTGTCAGATCCAGATCGTCCAGTCACGCCCAGACGCTAAAAATTTCATCTTGAATCTAACCGAGCGAGTTCTGCACTACCCCAGACAAGTGGAAGCCGGACGTTTGATGATGGAGGGAAGCTCCGGCGGCCCCGCTTGGTGCCGACGGACAAATGCACGCGGAATTCCCGCGGATTGGATCGGTGGACGCGGGGAGGAAGGGAGCATGAAAAGGCGCGCGCCGGACGCCGCACCCGATCTCCACCACGATTCCGTGCCGCCGGGGCGTATGATTTTTTCTCGTGGCGGTGGATCACCACCGCGAATCACGCAAATGTCACGTCGGCTTTAATCAATCAAACCAGAAAAAAAGGGGTCGTCCTCGGAAACACATAAAATCCAGCGTGGCATAAGAAAAGGGTTCATCTTTATTTGGTTCTCCTTTTCCTTTTGCCTTTTGCCTATCTTCATCATTTATTGTCTTAACGAGTAAGTTTTCCTAATCATTCAGTACATCGAAAGTTACAACTTCTCCCGCCGGTTTATTTAGCTAGTGTCGTTGTCGGTAAAACCACATATATAGCAGCATCTCGATATGGATTTCAGCGGTTAGCAGTGTTAGCTGTACTGGCATAATGTTTGGGAAAAATTCTGTAATAAGTGGTGATGGCACAAAAGAAGAATGATATTGGGTGTATTAGGACTAATAAAGGAAATAGATTTGTGAAACGATAATAGTATATCATGACGGGCTTTATTAGAAAATACTTGCAAGTATGTCGAGTTGCTTTATATGTAACATTCATAAGGAGAAAACATAATTAAACGTAATACTTTTTATGTTTATTAGTGAAGTGTTGACGCCATGTATATATGGCCAATGGCTGTATCGCAATGAAAGAAAGCATCGACTTCTTAGATAAAAGTCTATTTATGCTTCTTCTTTTTTCAATCAAGTTCTTACATTCGCATAATTTTTCTAATCAAACCCCTTCACCTCCAAATTCGATTCCTTAAAGCTAAAGAGTATGCTGGAGCTGGAGAAAGTCACATTTGAAAAGCTCAAGTGTAATGTTCATGTAGAGAAATCGTATCGCTCAAGATTTGATCGTGATCGTCATCTTCAAAGTTTTTAGTTAAAAAAAGGTTTTCATGTTAAATCTGGCTAGCTTTGACAAATAATCAATTCCAATGAATTGGATTTGAAGTGGGGCAAGCATGATTGGAAAAGTTGATCGAGTTTGATTAACTCCAAATAAATGGGCGTTGATTGTGGCAAATTCAATTAGCAAAGTTATGCAAATTCAAGAACTTGATCAGACAGATTAAAAGTTCAAGAATAAAAGATAGACTATTACCCATCACAAACAAAACCACGATTAAGATCTTGTCGACAAGTCCCTCTTTGAGGGAGATAAAGTCTGCAATTTTCAATGCGCTGATATTCTATGGTTTTATCATAACCTACACATTAGAAATGAAACTATTATTTATCAAATATGCCTTACAAGTGTCTAGAGGGCGGTCATAAATAAAAAAATTTCTATCATAATCACTCACTTGTCACTTGAGTAGACTTGACTAGTAGCCTGAAAGAAAAAAACTTGGTTTCCCCTTCTTTATTTGGCGTCTTAAATGCGCTCACCTATAAAAAAGAAACGCGGCAAGGCATGATCTAAGGGTCTATTATCTGGCGTTACTTCCACAAAATTGGAGGGTAAGCATACAGAAACTTGCTTGGCAAGAGAACAACGACAGCAACGATAAGGAATCCAATCCCTAAATGCGTAAGAGGAAACGATCACGATCTTTATATATAGGACTAAAAGAGGAGGTCTCCATCACGGTCAACGCTCCAAGTAAAAGGCCAAATCCTAAAACACGTTGTCGTTTCTCTTGGACATGGATTAGTTGGGCGAAAGGGACCCTTGTCGACTTTCATATCTATCTCTTGACTCCCCGCCCCATTCGGTCATACACAAAGACATGACATATCCAACGAGAAAACGTCATGCAAACACGCGCATGTCTTCTAGATCCCCGAATGCTCGAATACAAGCGTTCACCAGAACTTTGCCATTCGAGGTGAAACTGGCAAGCGAGGCAAAGCATTTTCGCGACGGTGTAGCGACGAAGAAGCACGTTCCGCCTCTATGCGGCGCAACACATGGGACTCGATATGGTGCGGTGTTGGTCATCTGTTTCTGCTTTTGTTTTGTTTTTGTTCGGACATCACCCGCAAAGGGAATTGTATCTTTAAATAGGGTTTTGGTCAGTCGGTCACGCTAAAAATGGTGGGGCGCCTCTCTCTTGATCCTATCATCGTGAGGGCAGTTGAAATTCACGTTAGACACGTAGCTACGAACGAAATGGACCAGACATTACACATAGCAGGCAAACGTTGTCAAGTGA
This sequence comes from Eucalyptus marginata, assembly GCA_014182565.1. NCBI lineage: Eukaryota > Viridiplantae > Streptophyta > Magnoliopsida > Myrtales > Myrtaceae > Eucalyptus > Eucalyptus marginata. Next base: position 39,906,057 of record CM024586.1, on the reverse strand, counting down.
AAACGATGTTGGATAGACATTTCTCATTTAGCATAACCAAACATCTTTTTCGATTGAAAATCCTTTTAAATAAATGGACGAAAAAACAAGTTTTACGAATCAAAGTGAAATCAAATGATACTTAAGGCTATGCTCTGTATGGTAACATTTATATTCCTTTGTTTTTTATTTTTATTTTTTTGCTCTCTAGAAAAAAAGAAAAGAAAAAAAGAATAAGAATCCGTTTGGTAACACCAGAGTAAAAAAAAATGTAAAGAGGAATAAATTTGGAATAGAGACAATAAGTGGAAAAAAATAACTTATTATTCCTAAGAATAATTTATAGAAATAAGTCATTTTTTTCTTTTCTTCTTTTTCCTTGTTGCCCATTGCCTGCCTTGTCTGCCACCCCCACCACCATCCACCAGTTGCCGACGAAAAAAAAAAAAAAAAAAAAAGGAAGAAGAAGAGAGTAAAAAATAAAGAAATAAAGGAAAAAATCTCAAAAAATTATTAAAAAATTTAAAAAATTATATATCACAAAAAAAAAAAAAAAAAAGCTCGTGAGTTGTATCAAACACATTCTTGTCCTTTTTCTATTCGGAGAATAGAAATATTGTGTAGTTATTGAACGTGTTGTTTTATTTAAACTATTCTATGGAATAGAAATAGAAAAGAATTATTTCTAAAAAAAAAAAAAAATTATTCGTAGAAACAGAAAATATTTTCAAACGCATCCTAATAGCTATAATCTCCACACAATCGAGAAACGTATTGCAAAGATGTTAGTAGGTGCAAGATGAAGAAGAGATTTGTTATGTGAATGATCAAACATCCTCCAGGGCTCTTTACATGGTTCATTTAAGGGCCGTCTAGTTTTAAATTGCCCCAAAAATTGCAAATGATTCGAGTCAGATTCATAGAGATATTCAAAGGGAAGAGAGAGGGGACGTGTGCATATGCGATCCAGTAGAAGCAAGCTGTTATGCTACTTAGCTTGCTCGGTCGGAATTTGTTGCCAGCGTATGAATTGAAGTCAAGTTTCCATCCAGGAACTTGATTTGTTCAGAAATTTACTACACTTGTGAAACTGTCTATTTAGATTTAGTCGTTGCTCTATTTTTCTGCCGATATGAAAGGTGCAGCGTCGAAGAAAATAAGATGGCTGTAAACGTGAGTCACGTTTTGTATCGTAAGCCTGATATTACCGAACGGACTGAACTCAAGAGAGGTGCAAAGCCTCTAGTGATGGCGACAATCGCATGGCTAAATGTCGTCGGAATGTCTGATTCAGGAATGTGAACTGTGATTTTGCACACCCTAAGTATACAACCTACTCCCGGCATGAAATTAACAAATTTGAATACAACTTGATTGATCTCTATGATTTATGCTTGAGTGCAACTTTTATATCAACGAATTTATGTGTCCCAAGAAAAATATTTCGACTCTATTTACGCCAAAGTTATTCTTGTTCAAGCCATCATCCACCCTTGATTCATTCACGACATCAATCTTGGCATATGTTGGTTAATTAATATCTTGTGCCACGGTTGCTGGATAGAACCCAGAGCAACAATTTACTAAGAACAAATCCAATCTAGGATCAATTTCTCTTTTCAAAACTAAACCAACTGAAATCAACAATAATCAGCCAATACAATCTCGCAATAAGTAAAGATAATGCCAAAATGCTAAGAAGACGAAGCTGACAATAATATTAAGATTTTACTTGAAAACTCAATGTAAAAAAAATTATCGACAGCCTAAATAATTTTTATTAATCATAAAGAATAGCAGAATATACAATACATTCTTCCATGATCACGCGCTAAAGGCTTAATATTAACGATACAAACATATTTCCTCACCAGAAAGATAAATTAGCTTAAACGGAGCAAGAATAACATACTTGAATTTGCGCCAATTTTATGAAAGGCGTTCGCGGCTGGATCGCAAAACCGTAGGTGTCCTTCTTTTGAACTTTTTGACTTTTACGTCTTCTTTTTATTATTTTATTTTATCTTAATGTTAGCTGGATCCACAAGAGGCGGGACCCAGGCAACAGTGATCCCCTGGAATCGTTCGTTGGTTAGTGCGCACGGCGGCCGGGGATTGTTTCCCTTTTAAGGAAATGGAACTACACGGACTCAACAAAAATACAAGTCGTGCAATCACAGAGGGTTTTAGAGCTTGATGCTTGCGCTGGTTGGGAACCAAAATGACAAGGCACGGTCACGGTAGAAGCGATGGCTTCTCTACGAAACATCAAATGTTCGCATCAGACTTCTTTGATCGATCTTGGGAGGAAATAACTCGCGCAGTTACCCTCCTTTCCCGTCTGGTGACTTCCAGTTTTGGATGCAGACGAGGGAGGAGATGAGGAGGAACGAAATTGTTGGAGGAGAACTAGTGAACGGGGGAGCGATGAGGGTTTGAAACCAGTTGTCCATCAGACTTGTCGATTAAGCTCCTTTATTAAGCCGATTGGAATCCTCTAAGATCACAAGTGATGCTTTTGCATTTTGAAGTTACCTTCTCGAGGTCATCATTAGATTCATGAAATGGCTCCAATCGATTTTCTATTTTTCCATTTGTCAGAAACGGATTCCTAATTAAAAACTTATACTCAAACTATCAAGTAACACTAAAATACAAATGTGGAAATGTGCCCTAGGATCCTTGTAACACCAATTGTAAAGCACATCACTAAGATAGACATACTTTGTTTTCCATGGATTAAATGTTGTTGCAATCTCAAGAAAGATCAATCCTTCGATCATTGATGGAAGCCTCAATAACTTCTTTTACTTGAGAGAGGGAACCCACTAAAAACCAAAACTTGTAGAACGTTGTCACTTGTCTTTGTTTTTTAATGTTCTTTTTTATTGCAGTTTATTTTACACAAAAATAACCGCCTTCTCTTATGGGCCCCTTTTGAGTTATGGGCCAGGTTTGGCCCAACATGAGCGGCCCAGCACTTTTTATAAAACCCATTTCCACTTGCACATGATGGACTGGACATAGCTCTCTCTTCTCCTTTCGACAACGTTCATACCAACAAATAATCCGTACGACCAACATACTTCAGAGTTTGTTGACATACATCTATTAAGAATATATAGCAGCTCAAAATGGACATAACGTTTTCGAATGGATATAGTATGTAATATTCTAGATCAATCAATTGTATTTATATCTCTCTCGATCTCTTTTTAATTATGTTATATCATATTCACAATTATGATTATCCTAAACTAATCATAACTAGTCGACTAGAGAATATAAAACTAGAATGTAATATCTCAAACTCGATTTTCCTCTTTCCCTGAGGTCACAATTTCAGTTCAACTTGCTTTTTTAGACATGTTCTATTAGATTAAATCAATTAATGATTATTAACAACATTCTAAGATAGCAAATATTGAATAGAAATCTTAAGAACAACTAAGAGTCATGAGAGTACTTATTGATCAACTATTTTCCTTAAGAGTCTCACACGGCATAAAAATTAAAATAAAAACCTTTGTCACTCTTATTAATTGTCTCATGTATATATAGTATGAAATACGCATCATGGTATTAATTCTCTTCTTATGGAGCAAGTCTCTTCATTTTTAATACTGTACATATGATAGTTCAAACACATCTAATATCTAACTTGAGTTTAAGTATCTACTCTTTCAAATAGTCCATCAAAACTCACATGTGGCATTAAATACAGATAAAGTAAAACATGATCAGATATAGTAAATATTATGTTCTCATTTTAACACTCAATTAATGCGACATCTATATTTTAAGCTTGAGTTTTTTATTATCACATAGATAATAAGTTTAAAAATTGTCTCATCTCTATTTATCACACATTAAATAGAGGTGATTTCCTGTGTAAGTAGAATAATCTCTTATTTGTCTAACATACTTTCTTAATATATAATGCACTTAAGCATTAAAATGTATAAACGTCGAATTAAAAGTCATTGGCATTAATAATGAAAAGATAACTTCATTAAATGTGAACACTTAGGGAAATTAAAATATTAAATATATCAACCTCTACGCAATCTTAGAGATTTTACATGATTGCAGAAAATATCTCTATGTATTGGCTTTGTCATAAGATTTTCTATCATTCTATACATAGATATGTACTACAAATTTACATTTTTTTGTGCAACCATATCCTCGACAAGGTTATATTTAGTATATATATATATATATTTAATCTTGTCATGATATTTTAGATCCTTAATGTACGCTATCGCTGCTTGACTATTACAGTTAACCAACAATAAGTTGTAGCATTTTTAGCGACACCTAAATGATCCATAAATCTCTTAAGCCAAATACTTTCTTGTACTGCTACTGATAATGCCAAGAACTCGGCTTCTATCATGAACAAGGCTATACACGTTTGTTTTTTACTACTCTAAGATATGACACCATTGTTAAGTAAGAAAACAAATCTTGACATATATTTTTTTTCATCTAAATCTTTTCTCTAATCAGTATCTGAGTAGCTTTCAAGCGGTAGATCATTTTCTTAATAACTCAGCAAATGATTAGTAGTACTTTTTTGAAACCTTAGTATTCTTTTGACGGCTGTTCAATGTGCCTAACTTGGATTTGATTGATACCTATTTACCATTCTAATTGCAAAACATATGTCAGGTCTTGTACACATCATAGACTACATTAAGCTTCGAACAACATTAGCATAATGAACACATTGCATTTGTTCCTTTTATTATGGAGTGTTTGAACACAATTTATAGTTTAATCTTTCACCTTTTGCAATTGGAGAATCTATGAGTTTGCAGTTTTGCATATGCAATCATTCAAGAACATTGTTTATATACGTCTCTTGCGAAAGAGACAATGATCTCTTGAAATCTTAACTCCAATAATATGTGTAGCATTGCCTATGTCTTTTATCTTAAAATTGGAAAATAACCAATTATTAACAGTATTAACAAACTCTATATTATTTCTTGTAATTAGTATATCATCAACATATAATAATATGATCACAAATTGATTTTTAAATCTTTTGATATATATGCAATAATTATCATCAATTATTATAAAATCATATGCCATTATTGCCTTATGAAAATGTATATATCATTGTCTCGATGACTTCTTAAGACCATATATTGATCTCAAAAGAAGACATACATTTTGTTTTTTTTCACTTTTTGAAATAAAACCAACAAGTTGTTTTATATAAAAATTTTCTTCTAATTCTTCATTGAGAAAAGTAATCTTTACATCAATTTGATATAGTTCAAGATCCATGCAGGCCATTATTGTTAGAATAAGACGAATTGAGGTATCGGTTTTACGTTTATTTCCTCATAATCAATTAATTCCTATTGATTATACCCTTTTACTATAAGGCGATCCGTATATCTCTCTATTGAGCTATCGGTTTTACGGTTTATTTTGAGAACCCATTTGTTTCCAATGGTTTTGCGTTCTTTTAGAAGATCAACTAATTCCCAAATATAGTTTCACTTCATTGACTTAATTCCTCTTCCATTGCATGCATTCATTTTTCATTGTTAGGGCAATTTAAAGTCTCATTTACATTCCTTGGCTCATCTCCATCTTGTAGAGTGACCATGAAAGTTCCCTCTTTAATTTTAAAATGTCGATGAGGAATACTTTTGTGAGTTGTTCGTCGTATAGGAGATTGTACATTTAGTACATTATTCTCAATTACACTCCCATTCGGATTAGATAATGATGATATTGTCTCATCAAGTGGTTGTTATTGAAACTAAATCAAATTTAATTCCTCACTTATTACATTACTCCCATTTAGACGAACTCCATTAAGTTCATTATTTTGATCAAATATTTCAAAATAGGGAGAAGTCCTCATCTATTTTACCATTCTTAGGAAATTCATAATTTAAGAATGTGATATCTTGAAATTGAAATTTAGTTATACTATCACTTTCTTACTCATCTATAAGTATATACTATTTCGAGTGCTTTAAGTATCTTATGAAAATACTCTTTTTGCCTCTAGGACCCAATTTTAGGATTCATAGGCAGCATAACCCCATGGTTTAAAAAAATTAAGTTGAGTTTTTTACCTGTCCATAACTTATATGGAGTAAAAATAATTGATTTGGAAGGCACGCGGTTATATATACAGGCAGTAGTTAACAAAGTGTCACCCTAAAAAGTGATAGGCAAGTTAGCATGCGCTATCATGAATATAACCATTTTCAGTATGATTCTGTTTCTTTCTTTCGTGACACTGTTTTGTTGAGAAGTATAGGGAATAGATAATTATTTTTTTATTCCTTTTTTATCACATAAGTTTTTGAACTCATCAAATAAATATTCTCGACCTCGATCATAACATAACGCTTTTATTTTCTTATCCAGTTGATTTTCTACCAAGTTCATAAAATTCTTAAAACAACATAATATCTCGGATTTATGTAAATCAAATAGACATATCCAAATCGAGTATAATCATCTAAACGTGTGATAAAATATAATCCCATGCCTTACTCTCACATTCATTAGACCACATATATCAGAATGGATTAAATGCAAATGAAATTCAAGTCTTGTTCTTTTTCCAAATGGTTTCCTTGTTATTTTTCTACTAGGCAATGCTCGTATATGGGTAAATCGACATTTTAATATTACCCAATAAGCTTTCTTTGGCTAATATATTCATTCATTATTAACCAATGTGACCAAGTCTAATATGGCATATATTCATATCATTATCATATGCATTAGAAGACATGAAGGGGGAATAACTAATATTGACATTATTATAGTCAACATTCAATACAATAGAATTATTTAGAAAGTAACTACAATCATCTTAACTCGTACCTAAATACAAGTCTATACTATTATTATAGGACTTCAAATTAAAACCAAGTTGAACTAACACTAAAATAGACACTAAATTTCGATGAATTTTCGGAGCATATAATACATCATATAAGAACTAAAGTGCTCACCATACATAACTAATTAGCAAGTGCCAATTTCTATAACTTCAGCTTTTGAATTGTTCCCTACATAGATTCATTTTGTTTTAGTCGTTAATCATCAAAACTCCACAAAGGCTTTTCTATCCTTCGCTACATGGTATGTTGCTTTCAAATCTACAGTCCACAAATGATTATATTCAGTTAGAAATATAAAAGTTGATACATAAGCAAAATTCTCTCAAGAATACAAGAATGTTTAACTTTCTTGACTCGCCACGGTCGCGAGCATAGTGACTCTTTTTACCACAATTGTAATATTTTACTCTTGACATTCTCTTTACACAATGGCGTTTTCCTCTCTCATGTTGGTTTAGTCTTAGTTTCTTGCTTGAATAGCTCTCTCTTTTACATTTTCACATTTTGAACGAATTAAGACGCTTGTGCTTGGAGCTTGAGATCCCTTGTAAGTTAGAATCAATGTAATAAATATATGTTTCTAGCTTAGCCACTAGGAGGCGATCATCTTTTAGCTCAAGGCGACACACTGTATATATTGGATTTTCATATGCCATATTTCATAATTATCGTCATTTAGCTTCTCTTCTCTGTTCAATTCAGCGATTATGCTCTTAGTTGCCAAATCATTAAATTTGAACATATTAGAACACATGCATGTATTATTAATGTCTATCATTTATATATCTATTTTGCATAAAATAATCATATTATCGAATAATTTTAAATAATGTTTCAAAATCAAAAGATCATGATTATTTCCAATCATCATTTAAAATCCTAAACTAAAATTATCATTAATATAATCTTCTATGCAAAATAAGTTGTTTGAAGCTACTTAAAACTTCTTTGAACTATCCACAAGAATTAATAAAAACAGGAACAATTGACATTAAACATCTATTAACTAAAAATCCCATTTACATATAATAAACAATACAACATAAAATACAACAACATTAACATAGAAGAAACTATCTATATAAGATATTCAAAAATATCCTAAAAGACCACAAATTCAACGATGCTCATCTAGTTTATGAACAGGGAATGTCTTTTTAAATTCCTTAGTAAACTTAAGTTCCCTCTTTGGCAACCAAGAGAAGACATACAAGAATCCCTTAGGGTTTCTCCTTGGCATATTCATTCCGCGCTAGGTCTAATTCATTCTTACGGTCGAAGTATTCATGGTATTTTTCTTATAGTATTCCTCACAAAAGCCATTGCAAACTGCTTGTAAGCCAGAACCACGTTGACCTCTCATATATGATTTAACACTATTTGCCATTCAGATGGAAGAGTGTTAATTAAGGCTCCCACCTTCTCAAAATTAGGCATGGGATAACCGTTTTAGATGATGTTTTGTATCATCTTATTGACCTTGACCACATGTTCCGTTATGTTATCACATTCCCATCGATAATTAGTTAACTCAACTATCATCCTTGCAAGTCTCGCCTTTTGTCCATCTAACAATATGCGAATAGGTGTGCGTATGTAATGGCGTGCCATTGTTCTTGCAACAAATGCATAACAAAAAATGGATTCCATATAATTCATGGTGAATGTAATTGAAAAAACACATTTTTTTTTGGGTCAACGCCGTTCAACAGTGAATAATCAACGGTCATTGCCGATCAACGGTCAACGGGTCACCTAGTGGTGCCAACCTGGTCGGGTTAGATCGACTGACTTAACTTTCAATGCTGGCCGACGTCTCGATGATGTTAACTGCGTGTGACACGCATGCGCCAATGGTTTTGTGCCTGTTGCACATGTGCAACACATATGCTCGATGAACTGCCATTTCTGGCCTCACCTGCAGGCATGTCCAGCGTCCCCCAGCGGCATGCCACCAATCGATTATCTTGTCTTGACGATAATTTCGATCCCGCACATTCAAAAACAAATTTTGACTCATGAAACTTTGAGATAGGGTGTCACACATAAAGGTCAGTTGTTGGGTTTTGCGCCCTCGAGTGTTCGTTGGCATCGTTTCATAAATTCTGGCCATTAATCCATTTATAAACAACAACAATAATTGGGAAACAACAACACTAGGCTTTGATACCAATGTCGGAAACGTATTCCTAATAAAAAAAACGTATACTCGAACTATCGAGTAATACTAAAAAACAAATGTGTAAACGTGTCCTAGGATTCTTGCAACAACAATTGTAAATGACATCACCAAGATTGATGTACTTTATTTTCCACGGATTAAATGCTATTACAGTCTTAAGAGGAATTGATCATTCGATCATCGATTAAAGCCTCTGAGTTCTTTCTCTTTAGAGAGAGAATCCACCAAAAACCAAAACTAGCAGAATGTTGTCAATTGTCTTTATTTTCTAATGTTATTTTATAGTGCAGTTTATTTTATACAAAAATAACTACATTCTTTAATGGGCCCTTTTTGATTTATGGGTTGGGTTTGGCCCAACATGGGTGGCCCAGCACCTTTTATAAAACCCATCACCATTCTTTTTCCTTAGGAGAGAGGGGAGCAATGATAAGGATGGTGTTGTAATATGAACATGGAAGCTAACCGAGATCGCATAATTGAATCAATGCAAAAAAAAAAAAAAGACTGAAGCATTTAAACCCACGAAGAAAAAGGAGTCTGAAGCAACGTTGTCGCGACCAAATTTTCGGGTGAACCACCTAAAATTAGGCTAATGGATTGTTAAGCCTAACTTAACTCGCTCCCCAAGCCCATACCAATTCGCGATTTAGGTTCAAGTTTTTTAACATGCAATTGATTTTTAACTAGAGTCGCCACTAATCTATTCATGATAGGTCGATTAGACACCTAAGTAAAATAACGGGAGGATTATCTTACTCCTACGAACAGAGATTTTGGGTACGGGAACTTGATTACACTAGACTATCCTAGTGCCCTTTCGGTACCATTTCTTTTAATTTAAAAATGTTTTGTAGGCAGCTTGATTTGATTTTAATTGAGCTTCCTAACATGTGAGGTGATCATACACGTGCGCATACAACCAATTTAACACATCAAGAAAGCAATTAAATAATGCAAAAACATACCTTAAAGCAACGAAAGCATCTGCAATGTTAAATCAGAATTCACATCAACAATCCTAGATATGATTCCTAATTAACAAGCAATCAATTAACTTTTGCCTTCACTTTTTAATGAGAATATAGTCCATATGCAATGCAATGTTTCTAATCTAATATGAAATGGTATGGCATGACAAAATGTCTTAAACTATATGAATGAGTAAAAAGAAACTAATGATTTCTTAATGAACATGCAATAATTAAATATGCAATCTAAATTAACCAAAATGACCTAATTCTAATGACGTGCAATTTCTAATTAAATGAACCTAATAATAAATTCTAAATGACGTGCATTTAGTGAGTCTAATTCTATATGACATGCACATGAATTTTCTATTCTAAAAAATGCACTATATTCTAGAAATTGAAACTAATTTATCCTAAGACAAATTTTTATGAAATTCAAAATTAAGGAAAATGCCAAACATAACTATCTAGATTAAGATTCTATCTAGCTTATATTAAGGATCAAGTCCGAGTAAATCCTAATTTAAACTAAGATATTATCTTAACCTAGCAAGCTCTAACCTAAGATGCAAAAATCAATCTAGACTTAAAATAAAACATGTAATTTATTCTAAAATGCCATGACGTGCAAATAATGCCTTAATTCCTAATTTTTTATGAAATTCGAAATTAAGATCAAACATGCAATTCAGATAATAAAAGAAAAACTAACAATCCTAAATGAATGCACTTTTTCTTTTTTCTTTTTCATGATTCAAAATAAAAATCCCTATTCTAATCATGCAAGATGATTAAAAAAAAACAAACCTAATCCTAATTCAAACTTTTTTTTTTTGATTCTTTTCTTTTACAAAAATAAAATTGACCTAAACACCATGACACCAAATCAAACAAAATGAGATTGATATTCGAAAATTGGCGAACCATATCTCGCGCATGAGATCGGGTTGTCCAATTTTAAAATTAAATCGCGAATCGAATTTCGAGCGTGAGATCGGATTGTCGATTTTTACAAGGGATTGCAAGTCGGATTTCGGGCGCGAAAATCGGACCGTCAATCCCTAATTGAGGGCACTTTCATGTTGGAATCTCAATCATACCTTAAAGACTAATTCTAAAAAAATCAAATAAATAAAAAAAAAAAGTAAATAAAAGAAATAAAATAAAGTAAACAATAAAAGAAAACTACCTAAATTGATTCTCTTTTTCCTTTTTTTTTTTTTGTTTTTCTTTTGTTTTTTTTACCACCCACGCACGGCTTGTGCTCGTGGGTCTCCAAAGGGGCAGAGGATCACCAAGGACGGCGGGTCACCGGAGGTTGAGGGTGAGGCCGACAGGGCAGAAACTGACAGAGCAGGAGCAGAACTCGCGGATCGGCGGGGGGCGCGCGCACGAGGGTTGAATCGGCGATGGGCGCGCGGAGGAGCCGAACAGCAGCTTCGGGTAGATCTGGGCAAAGCAGAAGATTCGGGTCCTATTCTAGCAGGGCAACTTTGACGAGGAGCTGTTGTCGATCGGACCTAACAAATCGGCGTGTAGCGCGCGCGGTCACGCCAGAGGGCGGGAAGCCAGGCGCGGGTGCACTAGTGGGCAACTCGGGCGGCAGGGGAAGCGTCGGCTCCTGCTGAGGCAGGACTCGGTGCGGGCGGCTCGTGGAGGAGCGGAACCTCGGGTCGGGATGGCCCGATTGAGGCGACTGCAGGCCACCGGGCTCGCGACCTGGGTCTCTAATCGGAGGCTCCGGCAGTCGGATGGGCGGCGGTGATCACGTGCGGGGCGGAGCTCCGGTTGGAATGGTGCACGGTTGAAGAAAAGCAGCAAGTGGGGAAGATGATGAACAGTATCAGTCCAATCACCCCTTCCCCTTTTACTTTTCTTCCTTTTTCACTTTTGTGTTCTCTTTTCTCTTTGAAAACCCACGGACCAACAACCTCTCTTTCTCACTTTTCTCTTTTACTTTTTCTTTCAAAATCAAGTAAAAAGAAAAGCCCCAAAACCACCGAACTCCCAAAACTCTTGTGCGCATTGGTCTTTTATAGGGGAAATTTTAGGATTTTAATTTTTTCGAATTCAACATCCGCAAATCTTTTTCACAAAATTAATCCCATACCGATAAGAACTCGAGATAATGATAAAATTTTCCTAAAATCAAATCTTTCAAAGCCAACTTGCAATATTCTTTTATATCCACCCAAAAAATTCATCATATCTCGGAAAAATTTTGAATTTCTAATTCCTCACAAGATAATTTGATCATTTGAAAATAGACTTGGCCAACTAATTTAAACTCATCCGCCACCGATTCAACAAAAAGCAAAAAATGCTAAAATAAATAACCTAAATCTATATGCTATAACATTAACCTCCTAATTTCCTATGCAATAAATAAATTAATTAAATTGCCAAAATTTAGGTGTCAACAAATGCCCCTCTTTGAAGGTGAGCTCATAGAGGTTACTTTCAAAGACAAATTGAAACCTAAATTTTGACCATGCACATGCATTGTGTTGAATGATTTGATTTTTGATTTTTGATTTTTTTGTTGGAAAATGAATCCCATTTTAAAATGCAATTTATATGATGCATGGAAATGCTAATGCAAATGCGTGATGCGAAAGGAAAAACATACCTGCAATTACTTACCAAGTGCGGTAAAGCATTTTGAGGTACATGATAAATCCCTATTTACTTCACAAGATACCCAACTCTCACTCGGGCTCCTTGAAGAGTCAAACGGGTAATAAATCGAAACATTGAGCTCGAGAAGAACATTCACACCCAAGTGAAATGTTCAACGACAAGAATTAAGACATCCGAGATCCAGACCGAGATGTCAAAAGAACCTACCCGAAATATCTTACCTTCAAGGAGGGTAAAATGATTCAAGATAGATTGGTGTTATACGTCCAGACCCGTACCATTCTACGGTCGCCCGAATAATAACATGACTTTATAAAGAAAACTGCTTTCCTAGGACCCGTACCATTTTACGGTCGCCTAGAATAGTAACATGACTTTATAAAGAAAATTGCTTTCCTAGGACCCGTACCATTCTACGGTCGCCTAGTATGACAGAATTTGGTTGTGTCTAGGACCCGTACCATTCTACGGTCGCCTAAACGGGGATTTACCTTCCCGACCCGTACCATTACTCTACGGTCGCTCGAATAGGGAAATAAAGTTTTGTCTAGGACTCGTACCATTCTACGGTCGCCTAAACGGGGTTTACCTTCCCCGACCCGTACCATTACAACTCTATCGAGTGTCAAATTACTTAAAAGAATAGGGAAATAAAGTTTTGTCTAGGACCCGTACCATTTTACGGTCGCCTAAACGGGATTTACCTTCCTATAAACCCGTACCATTACTCTACGGTCTCTACTGAATAGGGAAATAAAGTTTTGTCTAGGACCCGTACCATTTTACGGTCGCCTAAACGGGAATTTACCTGGCTAGGACCCGTACCATTCTCTACGGTCGCCCGAACGCAATCTGGAAAAATCTTTAGGGACAACTTCATCGAGTGTCAAATTACTCAAAAGTGAAAATACCTGTACAACGACAAGTATTTAAGGTATAGATAGAGATATACTTACCTGGTGACATCTCTGCTCATTAGGGATATGTCTCCTGTAAATATGGGCCTTGGGCTATGAAAGCACGCCAGGATAATATAAAAGGACTCTGGGTTACGAAAACACGCCAGGTCAATTTAAAAGGAGGGACTCTGGGCTACGAAAGCATGCCAGGTCAATTTTAAAGGACACCGGGCTACGAAAGTACGCCGGGTCAATAGAATGGGGACTCTGGGCTACGAAAGCATGCCAGGTCAATTTTAAAGGACACCGGGCTACGAAAGTACGCCGGGTCAATAGAATGGGGACTCGAAAGCACGCCTGGGTCAATTTTAAAGGAACAGCTTGACCGAGTCAAGTGTCGAGAATGGGCAGAGATATACTTACCTGATGATATCTCTGATTCTTTGGGATATGTCTTCTGGAACTTAGATATCCTGTGGAGGCCTATCACCTCCTGGTAGAAATAAATTTTGGAACATTAAGGATGCACCTTGAATGCTCATGATGGTTTCTCATCTCCTCATATCATGAGGCATCTTGAAAAGAACCTGAATGTTAGGAGCTCTTGAGTCTTTGAGAAAACATTATCTGTCAGACATGATTAGAGCAAAAATGCATTCACCAAATAAATAAGCAATTAAGGCTATTCTGGAATGCATACTTCAAAATCTACTTGAAACTTTTATCAATTCAATCAAGATTCATGCATAATGACTTTTGCATCATCCGAATTTCCATTAAAGAGAATTATCGTTCAAGACAATTTTCACTCATGACATGGATTTCTTAAGAATACTAAACGAGAGACTTTCGATTAGAAAGGACTTTCAACTCATTCTCATTTAGAATAGCTATTTTATGAGAATCACTCAATTTCATCATATCGACATGGGTCCGAGTATTCTCGCAAGCGGTACGATCTTACCAATCTGAGAAGTCTTTAACAGGGGACCATAATGTGGGTTTAGCCAACGGCTTAACAAATGGACTCTTTGAGTCAAGGCTTTTGAATGAACAGTCTTATAATCATTTCCGGGTTTATAAGTCAAGAACCCTGCAAAATGAGAAAGAAATAATCTTGCTCGCACTTCTTCGAGCGATGCTTATAAACATATGAACTCCTACGTTAATTCAAGTGCCTAATCTGAAGAGACTTTGTAAGGGACGTAACGTAGGTTGGGTTCATGGATTGAGAAATGAAAGGATCATTAGGCTCAAAAAGTGTGTAAAGGGTGAGAGTTGATGATCATCTTGGCATTGCCACCAGTTTTCTTTTTCACCATCGAGGATTGTCTTCATGAAGTGCCCCATTGATTGTAGAAACTCGGCATTTGAGTTCTTTGAGTATTGCTCCATTAGGATTCAATTCTTGCAATTGACCGTCACCTATCTTGACTTTCTTTTTTCATCTATGGGCATTGGCCTTGCTTTTACCAGGCACACTGCTTTTTATGCCCCTAGTTCTCATGCATTTTTTTCTTCACTTCTTTTCATGGGCATTGGCCTTGCTTTTACTAGGCACACTGCTTCTTTATGCCCCTTAGTTCTATTTTGATTTCAATTCTTGCGCATAATGCATGCGTCAAGCAATTACACTTTAAATGACACTAGAACTTTTCAAGAGTCTTCATTTGCCTTTTGCCTTGCCCCAGTGTGGGGGTTGATCATCAACTGGTTTTGCCTTGCCCCAGTGTGGGGGATGATCATCAACTGGGTTTAAAGAAATGAAATTGCAAGCTCAAATGGGCTATGCAAAGGATATTAGTGTATAGGATAGAGAAAGAAATGCTCTTCGTCATCCTAAGGCACTTAAATTAATACATAAATTCAATGTAATAGCATAACTTGAAGATTGATGCAAGTGAGAGCAAGAAAATTTCAATTCATTTTCCTCACCTCATGATGCCATTTGATCTCTTAGTTGCCCCGATGTGGGGTGATTCTTGACAGGGGTAATTTGAAAAGAACATCCATAAGTGTATGGGCTCAAAAGGGTTAATCAATTGATCACCCGTAGTGTTTGGGATATAACCATGAATTGCCTCTCATCATTTCGGTTGCCGTACCTTTTGCGAGAGAACTCTTTACCTTATGGATATGAACTTTCCTACGCTCATCTCACAAGTGTATAAATATGGGACTGTGTATAGGACAAGGTTTGCCTTTCATCATCCCGACTCGTCTCATTTAGTATGCTCAATCATTGATGTCACTCTATTGAATTGTCTATCTTGACAAATCTCCACATGAAATTGGTGAGCTAAATCAATATGAAAATTCCCTTTTCAAAAGAGTCTAGCAACTTTAAGCATGAAAAGAGTTTGTTACTTCAAAACAAACAATTTATTGCACTCAAAACATGGTTTTAAGCACTCATTTAGGGAATTGCTCCACAAAAGAATTGCCTCAGCAATGGATGTCCTTGGATCGTCTCTATCCATCAAAAGTGGAGACCCGCTTTTGCCCCCGCACAAGAGAACGTGCATGAATAGGATACTATGCAACATCGAGTAAATTCAAATTGCACAACCATTTTGGCTCGGATCGAGATTTTGTCTCAGTCATATCATTACTAGAATCTGTAGTGCCCCAATTCTTCATCTGCAAGAAAAAGAACAAAAGTGTCAATTCCGAAATTAATTATATTCATGAACGCAATGTATCCATTTCATCCAAGACGGATGATCTTCTTTTGACTTGTTTCATCATTTTCTCATGGAAATGAGAAACTTCATTTGGCCTTCGAAAATGACATCTGACACCAATTATTATGAGAGGTGTCACATATCACACTTTGGAAATCAAGATGATTTTCTTCACTCTTGGGAGATGTCATCACAATCAGCTAGGAAATGATCATTTGCCTTCATGTCTATTTTCCTTCGGATGTATGTTCCAAAATCAACGGGCGAACTATCACTGGAAATTGATGCGTCATTTTCATATGCCTCTCTGTTATGCTCTGAGACATGAAGTAAATGAGTTAGAAAAAAAAAAAAACAAGGGTAACCTAATGCATGCTTTTGGAAATGGCTTGAAAAATGATTTTTTTTTTTAAACAATGAAATGTTTTTTGGTTCTTGAAAAAAAAAAAAAATTTTGGAGGAAGCATGAAATAGTCCAACCCTCAAGATTTCTCCGTGGATGATATTGTCTTTTCATTGTTGGATATCGTCATCGGGCTGATTTAGTGTACCACATCATGTCCTTAAAACAAAACTTGTAATTTTATTGATATTTATCAATCAAATTACATTTATTGGAATGAAAATGTGATGTTCAAGCACAGAAGAAATTGAAACCAATCCCTAAAGAACGATAAAAATTCTCACGCAGGGGAAGGTACATGCCCCTAATTAAATGAGGAGATCGAACTACTTAGGACCATGAATCATGTGTACTTGGATTTTTCACCCTCATTGATCTTGTAATGCGAACCCTTCAGGTGAGATATTTTTCCCTCTAGATATGTCATTAGTCTCTTCATGATGACATTAAATTCGGCTATCTCGGGAAAATGAGACGATTCAAAAAGTCTTCTTGGCTCTCTCCTTGGAGTCGCAATTTCTCATCGAATATAGATCGCAGCACTATTGCTTGACGAGATTAGCTCTTTTTATTCGTCATTTTAGCTCTTGATCATGAACGGATGGGTGAGCGAGATCGCCCCATAATCACCTAATTCAAATGAATGGGAACATGTAAGCATGAGGGTAAATAGAAAGTCAATCCATGACAATGATCTAATTGATTTTTCCATTTTTTTCATCTATTCATGAAAAGTTCGTACAAGAAGGGCATTTCCTAAAGAGAGTTGGAAAAATAGACACCCTAGTGAGATCAAATGTCCTAGGCATGAATTGCAGACAAATTCTCCAAAGTTTTTTTGTTATTTTCCAAATGATTCATTGCATGGCAATTTCCTCATTTCATTTCTAATTGACAAATGAATTAAATCAATGATTGACCTAGATTGTCATGGACGAACCAAGAGTAGGACAAAGTAAGTAAATTGCATTAGTATAGGGATGGAAGACTTACTTCACCAAGATAAATCGAAGGCAATCACATAGACATGCGCATGGTAAGTGGCTCGATTTCTACTCTATAAGGCTTATCAAGGTGAAGCCACAAGGATGATCGGACTAGCCACGGGCTTGTGGACTATGTCGGGTCCTCATGACTCCGGCTTGGTCAAAGAGCCGACCCGGGTCGCGGGCATGCGGACCGAGGTGGGTACTCTTGACACCATGAAAGAAATTTCGGGATTGAGATGGGCGACTCGTACCGCGAGCATGCGGTCGGAGTGGTATCCATCTCAACACCATCCTAAATGATCCTATGCGGCCCAGGTCCGGCGGCAGGTTGTGTGTGCAAAAGTGTAGTGCAAGATGCAAGGCATGCACAACAGTTTAAATCAAGCAACACTTCAACATGAAAATAAACCATACATTCCTTCACCTCCCTACAAGACAGAGGTTAGCAAACACTTCTCCTTATACCTCCCAATCTGCAAAAACATACTTAGGGACGTACCTGGAATCCTTGCTGCCAAATAAAAACTTTTTTTTCAATTAAAGAGAAAATTGGCCTAAGTCCACTAAGAGATTTAACTCAAGTCCCCAGCGGAGTCGCCAAGCTGTCGCGACCAAATTTTCGGGTGAACCACCTAAAATTAGGCTAATGGATTGTTAAGCCTAAACTTAACTCGGGCTCCCCCAAGCCCATACCAATTCGCGATTTAGGTTCAAGTTTTTTTAACATGCAATTGATTTTTAACTAGGAGTCGCCACTAATCTATTCATGATAGGTCGATTAGACACCTAAGTAAAATAACGGGAGGATTATCTTACTCCTACGAACCAGAGATTTTGGGTACGGGAACTTGATTACACTAGACTATCCTAGTGCCCTTTCGGTACCATTTCTTTTAATTTAAAAATGTTTTGTAGGCAGCTTGATTTGATTTTAATTGAGCTTCCTAACATGTGAGGTGATCATACACGTGCGCATACCAACCAATTTAACACATCAAGAAAGCAATTAAATAATGCAAAAACATACCTTAAAGCAACGAAAGCATCTGCAATGTTAAATCAGAATTCACATCAACAATCCTAGATATGATTCCTAATTAACAAGCAATCAATTAACTTTTGCCTTCACTTTTTAATGAGAATATAGTCCATATGCAATGCAATGTTTCTAATCTAATATGAAATGGTATGGCATGACAAAATGTCTTAAACTATATGAATGAGTAAAAAGAAACTAATGATTTCTTAATGAACATGCAATAATTAAATATGCAATCTAAATTAACCAAAATGACCTAATTCTAATGACGTGCAATTTCTAATTAAATGAACCTAATAATAAATTCTAAATGACGTGCATTTAGTGAGTCTAATTCTATATGACATGCACATGAATTTTCTATTCTAAAAATGCACTATATTCTAGAAATTGAAACTAATTTATCCTAAGATAAATTTTTATGAAATTCAAAATTAAGGAAAATGCCAAACATAACTATCTAGATTAAGATTCTATCTAGCTTATATTAAGGATCAAGTCCGAGTAAATCCTAATTTAAACTAAGATATTATCTTAACCTAGCAAGCTCTAACCTAAGATGCAAAAATCAATCTAGACTTAAAATAAAACATGTAATTTATTCTAAAATGCCATGACGTGCAAATAATGCCTTAATTCCTAATTTTTTATGAAATTCGAAATTAAGATCAAACATGCAATTCAGATAATAAAAGAAAAACTAACAATCCTAAATGAATGCACTTTTTCTTTTTCTTTTTCATGATTCAAAATAAAAATCCCTATTCTAATCATGCAAGATGATTAAAAAAAAACAAACCTAATCCTAATTCAAACTTTTTTTTTGATTTTTTCTTTTTTTACAAAAATAAAATTGACCTAAACACCATGACACCAAATCAAACAAAATGAGATTGATATTCGAAAATTGGCGAACCATATCTCGCGCATGAGATCGGGTTGTCCAATTTTAAAATTAAATCGCGAATCGAATCTCGAGCGTGAGATCGGATTGTCGATTTTTACAAGGGATTGCAAGTCGGATTTCGGGCGCGAAAATCGGACCGTCAATCCCTAATCTGAGGGGCACTTTCATGTTGGAATCTCAATCATACCTTAAAGACTAATTCTAAAAAAACATCAAATAAATAAAAAAAAAAATAAATAAAAGAAATAAAATAAAGTAAACAATAAAAGAAAACTACCTAAATTGATTCTCTTTTTCCTTTTTTTTTTTTTTTTTTTTTTTTTTTTTTTTTACCACCCACGCACGGCTTGTGCTCGTGGGTCTCCAAAGGGGCAGAGGATCACCAAGGACGGCGGGTCACCGGAGGTTGAGGGTGAGGCCGACAGGGCAGAAACCGACAGAGCAGGGAGCAGAACTCGCGGATCGGCGGGGGCGCGCGCACGAGGGTTGAATCGGCGATGGGCGCGCGGAGGAGCCGAACAGCAGCTTCGGGTAGATCTGGGCAAAGCAGAAGATTCGGGTCCTATTCTAGCAGGGCAACTTTGACGAGGAGCTGCTGTCGATCGGACCTAACAAATCGGCGTGTAGCGCGCGCGGTCACGCCGAGGGCGAGAAGCCAGGCGCGGGTGCACTAGTGGGCAACTCGGGCGGCAGGGGAAGCGTCGGCTCCTGCTGAGGCAGGACTCGGTGCGGGCGGCTCGTGGAGGAGCGGAACCTCGGGTCGGGATGGCGCGGTTGAGGCGACTGCAGGCCATCGGGCTCGCGACCTGGGTCTCTAATAGGAGGCTCCGGCGGTCAGATGGGCGGCGGTGATCACGTGCAGGGGCGGAGCTCCGGTTGGAATGGTGCACGGTTGAAGAAAAGCAGCAAGTGGGGGAAGATGATGAACAGTATCAGTCCAATCACCCCTCCCCTTTTACTTTTCTTCCTTTTTCACTTTTGTGTTCTCTTTTCTCTTTGAAAACCCACGGACCAACAACCTCTCTTTCTCACTTTTCTCTTTTACTTTTTCTTTCAAAATCAAGTAAAAAGAAAAGCCCCAAAACCACCGAACTCCCCAAAACTCTTGTGCGCATTGGTCTTTTATAGGGGAAATTTTAGGATTTTAATTTTTTCGAATTCAACATCCGCAAATCTTTTTCACAAAATTAATCCCATACTGATAAGAACTCGAGATAATGATAAAATTTTCCTAAAATCAAATCTTTCAAAGCCAACTTGCAATATTCTTTTATATCCACCCAAAAATTCATCATATCTCGGAAAAATTTTGAATTTCTAATTCCTCACAAGATAATTTGATCATTTGAAAATAGACTTGGCCAACTAATTTAAACTCATCCGCCACCAATTCAACAAAAAGCAAAAAATGCTAAAATAAATAACCTAACTCTATATGCTATAACATTAACCTCCTAATTTCCTATGCAATAAATAAATTAATTAAATTGCCAAAATTTAGGTGTCAACAAACGTGAAGACTAATTACAAACAATAAAAGATACCAAAGATTTACAAGATTTGATTCGAGCATTAACGTCTAAAGGGAGAGTTAGTAACAAATAATTTAATATAGGATAATTGGAGTTACAGTTACTTTCATTGCACAAAATCAAATCTCTTTTCATTAGGCCGAGAAAAGAGAAGAACGTGCGTCCTCCTTTTCCTTCATGTGGCTACACTTGTGCGGCTCCTGCAAGCAAGCAGGAGATACAAAAGCAAAAACCCTTGGCTTTTATTTCATTTCCTGACAATTACCTTTTAACCCATGACATGAACAAATATGTGACCCTTGATTTTGTCTTGTAGTGCAAAAACTTTCCAAGGTCAAAGTTGGAGTCATACAAGCAACGATGCACTCCTGGATAATTACAAAGAACCACCGACCAAGAATAAGAAGACAAATTTGGTGTCAGATTTTGAACATTCAAATCTTCCGACGGATCGGATTCTATAAACGAGTCAAATTCAAGACATTCAATTAACCTATGCGACGGTAAGGGAATGGGTGACCACACAAAGACGTGAGAGCGACGGCCAATGTTCGACGGCCATTAGATATGCGATGGATCTTCAATGTTTGAGAATGAAAGCACTATTTGACATGGTCGCCAAGACAATTTTCCAACAAAACCAAGGCAAATGGAAATTAAACTTGGAAACTAAAAATACTTTATTTTGGTTGTTGCATAGCCTTCATTTAAGTGACAATAAGGGAGCTAGTAAAACCCAAAAGAAGAGATCTTTCCGATTGTTTCGGTGAAATACAAACAAATTTTAATTATTTTTTGTTACTGAAGAGCTATTCCATCTGCACTTGCCAAATATTTTTCACAAGGAAATATAAAACGAACTAATTGGCATTTATCTAGAACCAAATTTGTGATTATCATTATATGACCTTGCCAATCATCACGGGCCCATTCATCTTATATGTAATAAAGATTTCCCATGTGCCTTTTGACAGAATTTGAGAGAGAAATGAGAAAAATTATATTCAGTATATTGCTCTGTATTGTATACAACGTTCCTTTATAATCTAAAGGAAAAGAAGAGAAAAAAGTAAAAAATATATAAAAAATACAATTTCCAATTCTTTGGATTAATCACAGATTAACCAAATCAATTTGTCTGTAATTGATATCAAAATCTTCGAATATAATAGATATCAGAATCTTTGGATATATTTCCAACACCCCCTCTCAAGCTAGTAGCCTATATATATCGAGGACACCTAACTTGCTTAATAAGTATTTGTGTTGTCTCCGGCATAAGAGGTTAGTAAAAATGTCTATAGGTTGTTGCACAGTTCCAATGCCTTTTGTCACAAGGACTCCTCCTTTGATTTTGTCTTGAGTAAAATGACAATTAACCTTAATGTGTTTTGTCTTTTCATGAAAAACTGGGTTTGCTGCCAATTTGAGTGCAGCGTCGTTATCGCAAAATAATTACTGGGTCTATTGATCCATATTCCAAGATCTGATAGTGGTCCTTGTATCCAAACAATCTCACATGTGGTCTTCACCATGGTTCAATACTTTGATTCGGCTGATGATAATGATATGGTCGATTGCTTTTTCGTTTTCCATGATATCATTGAATTTCCCAATTTGATACAGAAACCAATGATGGACCTCCTGGTCATCGGGCAAGTAGCATTGTCTAAATCACAAAAAGCTATCATCTTCATGTTGTAATAACGAGATAAGAATATGCCAAGTCTGGAATACCCCTTTAAATATTTTACAACCTTTAGAGCTGCATTCATATGAGATTGCTTTGGAATATGCTAAACTGGCTAAGGATCTATATTGCATAGCATATGTCAAGTCTCGTCATAGTAAGATATATTAATTTGCCAACAAGTCGCTGATATCTTGATGGATCCTTGAGTAATGCATCCTTAGTAGATGAAGAAGATCCCCATCATACTCGTGTGTTGTAATTTTGGTATTTTGCTCGATTGGGATAATTGCAGGCTTACATCTTGATAATCCTACTTCTGAAACAATCTCCAAGATGAATTTTCTTTGACTGAGGCTGATTCCTTTGTCATTCCGAGCAATTTCAATGCCGAGAAAGTACTTGGGAGGCCCAAAGTCTTTGATATGAAATGTGGAATGCAGATACTCCCTGAATTTTGCAACATGATATTTATTATTTCTCGTGATGAGTATAACATCAACATAAATCAGTAAATAAATTGATGAATTCCTTGCAATTTGTGTGAACAAAGCATAATCAAGCTTGGAATGTTGAAATCCTACATTAATTAGTGCAGTAGTGAACTTGGCGTACCATTGTTTAGATGCTTGCTTCAGCCCATATAGGGATTTATGTAGGCGACATACTCATGACTCCCTCTCTCTGCGTAAACCCAGAGGAAAATCCATATAAATTTCTTCATCTAGATCACTATGAAGAAATGCGTTATGGACATCCATTTGATGCAGGGACCAATTCTAAATGGTGGCAATAGATAAGAAGGAGCGGACCGTGACTTCCTTTGTAATAGGTAAAAAAGTTCATGGCAATCGAAATGTTCTCTTTGGGTAAATCCTTTTGCAACCAAACGAGCCTTGTATCTTTTAATAGAGCCATTTGCCTTGAACTTGATTTTATACACCCACTTGCAACCAATTGGTTTCCGATGGGGAGGCAATGGATCAATATCCCATGTGTGGTTCTCCATGAGAGCATTAAGTTCCAATTCTATTGCACATTGCCACTGAGGATCACATGCTGCTTCAGTGAAAGAAGATGGTTCCCGTTCTTCCGATATTTGGTTAATGCGATTCATGTGCTCGAGGGATAGCCGTGATGGGATAATGTGTACCTAGAGAACTCATTGCAGAACATATATAATCTTTAGTCCATGTGGTGGACAAAAGTGTCGCTGGGACTGTTGAAGTTGCTGAGGTGGTTCAAGTTCTAGTGAGAAATGAGAAAAAGTTTCCAAAGTGCCTAATGAGGAAGGAGAAATATCTACTTCTTGTGATTCCTCCATAGTACTATGAGGTTCTTCTAATGCTGGCACAGCTTTTGTCGTGGATGGCTTTGGTGCAACAAGATAATGAGGCAAAGGTAAGGATAGATCTTCATCAGATAAAAATGGTCATTGTCTTTCTAAAGATGGTGAAGTCGAGTCTGGTGAAGATATTATTTCCTTGAAATGGAATATGTCTTCATGGAATGTAACATCCCTGCTAATGAAGAATTCAATTGTAGGAATATTGGTAACTTGATATCCTTTTTGAAAGAATGGGTATCCCATGAACACACATTGAGTTGATCGAGGGTCCATTTTGCTTATGGGGCCCACTTTTCTTGCATAATAGAGACATCCAAAAACCCAAAGATGATCATTGTCTGCTCTTCCATTGTACAACATTTCAAAAGGAATTTTATCATTGAGAATCCAAGTTGGCGTGCAATTAATTAAATAGGCAGTCGTGACCACATAATCTCCCCAAAAGAACTCAGGAATAGAAGCTTGATATTTCAATGCACGAGCTACTTCCAACAAATGTTTGTGCTTGTGCTTGTGCTTAACAACTCAATTTTTTTGTGGAGTGTAAGTGCAAGTACTTTCGTGGATTATTCCATGGGAAGACATGAATTCTTTGCAATCAAAAGTGAAAAATTCACGACCATTATCTATACGAATTTTTTGCACAGATTTATTGAATTGATTCCTAATCAAGGAAAGAAATCGTGATAGGTGACTAAAAGTTTGACTTTTTGACTGCATAAGATATACCCAAGTAGCATGGGAATAATTATCAACAATAGTGAGAAAAAAATGAGATCCATCATGATGAGGGATATGATAAAGACCCTAAAACCATATGGAGCAGTAACAAAATTTTATTAGCTCAAGATGCATTAGATGGAAAGGATTTTCGAGATTGTTCAGTTGAGGGGCATATCGGACATTTTGGGTTAGGATAGCTTGCACTGTGACCCAATTACTAATGAAAAAGAAGATTTTTATTTTTGCTGATTGCACTACTATAATTTTTTTTATTCAAAAAATCTAAATCCTTCGGGGAATTAATCCAAAAGTATAGTTCTTGCGCAACTCTACCGAAGCCTATCAGCTTGCCGGTCGAAAGGTCTTGAAATAGATAATTTTCGGAACTAATTATGGCACGACAAAAATTATCCTTGCAAAATCCAGAGACAAAGAGAAAAAAGTGCCAATTTTGGTAACATAGGTGATATTACCATTTGGGAGTCGAACTGATACACGGGATTTTGTTCCTTTGTAAATATAAGAAAAGAATTCCTTATTAAATATTATGTGATCACTAGTCCATATATCAATTATCCATGCATCAATTGGAATTGAATTCTCTCTATACCTGAGAATCCAACATTGTTATCTTATGTCTTCAATTGGCCCATAATTTGTACAATATTGTCATATTACTCCTAAGTAATTGCCTGATGAGGTCCATTGAAATTTTTGTGCTGAGACCTCATAAACATTTGATTCCTTCTCCTTTTTTCCCTTTTCATTAGGCTTTCCATATAGTTTCCAACATGTGTCTACATTATGGTGTGGACGCTTGCAATATTCATAATTTTTATTTTTGAGTTTTGAATTTTGTCCACTAACCTTCCCTGATGATGTAGAATTTTTGGAGTCATAGGAACCTTTGTATGTTGGGGCTAAGGGGGCTTTATATGGGGCGCTCGATTCAGCTGAAGAGATGGGGGATTAGTAACCGTCTAATCTTGTCCATGAATCCCAGCCGTCCAATCACCCATGCAATTCCCATCCATCCGATGGCCCACACAAATCCTAGCTGTCCATGCTTATCCGCGAGTCCTAGTTGTCCAATTGTCCGTGTAGCTCCTAGTTGTCAGATCTAGGGTAAGGACACCCTTTCTTTGTTGCCGTAGTCATGATGCTTCAGAATCTCCTCTCCCCCTTTCTCCCGAGGTACTACCGGAGGAAAACGTCGCCGAAAACAGTGTGAAGGACACGTCATCACCACTCACCTATGTTCGGCCGTGGCTATTTGTTGGCTTTCCTCTAGGATAGCATTGGTAGATCCGACCAAGCGGTGGCAGAGGATCCATGGCCAAGATTTGAAATCAGAATGAGGAGTACAAATTGTTGAGGATCAGTAAGAATTGTGTGGCTTTCTTTCTCTCCTTCATTTCTTTGTACTACCTTAGGGTATTTTTGGGACCCTTGAGCCGTTCTTCCGCTGCCTTAAGCTCGTTCCAGAGAGTGGAGAGGTGATTGAACACGGCAGTGACCGCTAAACGGCCATACATTTCTCTAATATTCTCCCAAAATTTTTGTGCGTCTTCAATTGGCGGGAGCTCGGCTATAACATCAGAGGCAAGGTAGTTGCTGATCTAGGTGCAAACTAGTTGGTTGCATTTTTGCCACTACAACTGGAGTCGGTCTTTGGTCGGGAATGGGATGGCTTCGTTGAGGAAGCCATCCTTGTCCTTGGTGATGAAGGCTTGCCAGAGATCCCAAGACCAAGCACTATAATTCCCTAGTCTGATAAGTAGCGTCCCTATTAATTTTAGTTTAGGTTCATTGGTCGACAACACGTAGAGGGGGTTGCTGGGCTTGAGATTGCCGTCGTCACCAAATGGGAAAGGGAATGACATGAAACCAATTGGATACGTTGGGTAGGGATTCATCCTTTGCCTCGACCCAGATTTGGTCATTTGACCTGGAATTGTCTAGCCCAATTCGTCATTTAGTCTGGATCCATGCAATGGATGGGCTTGCCCAAATCTAGAGGTATTCTCATCTCTAGAAATTCCATATGAGTATTGGGCCCACGCCCTTGGCCCAGTGGTCCATTGGCCTTGGATTGGATACTACTAGACTTGAGGCCACTGACTTGGGCTAGGAATATGAGTTGGGCCACAAGTAAT
Organism: Eucalyptus marginata; assembly: GCA_014182565.1. Taxonomy (NCBI): domain Eukaryota; kingdom Viridiplantae; phylum Streptophyta; class Magnoliopsida; order Myrtales; family Myrtaceae; genus Eucalyptus; species Eucalyptus marginata. Next base: position 39,879,022 of record CM024586.1, on the reverse strand, counting down.
ACCAATTGAGTTCTAGTTATTACCATAAGGCAAAATAGGAACTTGTTCTTGTTCTTGCAAGGCAAATGGATTGACATGCACTAAAGAAGAGATAGGTGTTTCCTCCACCAGTGAGTTCTCGGCCATGGTATCAAATTTTTTTTTTTTTTTTTTTTTGAATTGCTATTCAGTTTGTTGAATCATTTTGCAAGATGCAACAACATTCAAATATGGAATCGACATAAATTGAGAGAGAAATGGGAAAAATTGTATTCAATAATTACTCTGTATTTATGTACAACGTTCCTTTATAATATAAAGGAAAAGAAGAGAAAAAAGCAAAAAAATATACAAGAAATACAATTTCTAATTCTTTGGACTAATCACAGATTAACCAAATCATTTGTCCGTAATTGATATCAGAATCTTCGAATATAATCAATATCGGAATCTCCAGATATATTTCTAACACCTTCGACCTTCCGCATTTTCTTCTAAGTCGGTTTGAACAATTAATTGTTATTTATATGCATTATAGTAATTTATTAAAAAAATATTACAATTGCGTTCACATGAGTAGTTACATTTATCTTTTATTTAAGTTTGGAAGGTAATACGAAGTAATTAACAATTAAATTTCCTCGACCATCCATATGCACTCACTTGCATCGTTTGGAAAATAACTATTTTCACCTGTTTCGTCCATGAAAAAGACAACTATTTTGATTCAATGTTTATTGACTTTAGGGCTCGAGAGAAATCGATATTATATATATATGCGACCGGCACCCGATAGTGCTTGTGATGGCCAGAGGTGGCTATGTGATGCTGCGGTAGCCAAAGAGGGATAGGGGGGGGGATCTTGTTAGCTTAGATTTCGATGAAACAACGAGAACACGAAAAAAAAACAGTACAAAAAATATAAATATTTCTGATCCCTGCAAAATTATGTAGAGGGGACAGATATATTTACAGTTTACACTTATGGCCTTTGAATCTAGAGAATTAGTGGCCCATTTTTTAAAAATGATTTTCTTACGACACTGCATTCTTTACTGAATTAGTGGTTTTTGTATAGATCTTGAGTTTTGTTTCTTATAATATGACAAAATGATTATTTTGAGTTGATGTTGCTAACAATTTTCTGTGACCATTCATTATGGATGGTGAATTTTTTGGTTTATACAAGTGAAAGAGCGCCAAAAAAGAAAACTTATATCTAAGTTTGATATGTGAGAGATTCATGAAATTGCTTGAAAATTTTCCTAGAAATCTTAGATTAAAATTCTTTTTATTATATACAAATACATTGGTGTCATATATGCATGATCTTTCATTTAGCAAGGGAGAAGTACTTGATGTGACCGTCACACTACTTGACAATGATGCGTGGAGAAACATACAAACAATAAGGAATTTGAAATTCAAATGTAAAAGTTTATTGAGATGCATATCGCGCAGATAATATGATTGATCGGTTATACTACATCAATAATATTATTGATATATAAAACACTTTCATCCTAATAGATGGAGAGAGTTAATGCTTTGAAACCCAATAAAACCCTAGTTAACCATCAATGCGACTAGGATCATAAAATGGTCTGAATGATTGAGTAAAGAGATCATCTTGCTTAGTCTCTTTGATTGAAATAAAGTGCACCAAGTAGAAGAAGCAGTCTCATGAGTGGTTTACATGGCAAATTCGTTCGTATGGAAATAATGAAGCGATCGATAGAAAGCATCGCCGCATGATGGAAATTGAGGAAAAATTGAGGCATTCAGCTGTATGATTCGATGTAGATGAGAGTCGAGACTGGGCCCAACGTGCACGTACTCTTGTGCGACAGTAACATTCAAACGACATACGATTAGAACAATAGATTTGCATTTGCACGTGCCTCTTGTCTTTCCCTCTTCTACTTTTATTATTATTATTTGAAGCCTCGCTCATCCACCTTCTTCCTCGCATCAAACCCTTTTACAAGCTTATCAGTCGCTATTGTTCTCTCATTCCTACATTTGTGCTCTCATAGATGATGTTGCTAGACACGTTTCTTTTCTGTTCTTTCTTCAATTCTCTGTGGGACGGTGTTAAAACCCTACGCATGATGTTCTATCATGAAGATTTGTGGAGTGACAAAGTAGGGTTTGGTTGTTTTGACTGTTGGAAAATATGGCTTTGAATTGAATAGAATAATCAAGTTGAATTTTGATGCGTGATATTACTTTATTTAAGGATTTATTTGTCCAAAATGTTGCTAATGGTCACCGATAAATATCTTTCACGATACAACAGAGTCTCAAATGAGAATACTAAATAATAATTCTAGTATTTCTCCAAGTCTCTCTAGAAAACAATTGAAATGATGCCTATAGTTTTTAGAAAGAAGACTTGAAATGACTTCATTCTCATTCATGCAAAAAATTAACATATATATAAAGATCGGTCTTAAAGAACATAGGCAACTCCTTGCGAAAAGTTGCAAATTGAATAAATGTATCTCTTCGGGAGAAGTTGCAAAATAAACAAAGGCAGCAGTTTAGGAAAGATTGTAAAATTAACAAATGCAACCCTTCGGGAAAAGTTATAAACTAAACGAGCATACTTTCAAAGGTCATCTTGAAAGGGCATATACAATTCAGAATAATAAAATAAATAATTTTTTTTTTTATAAAATAAGATTCCGAATTCATAATTTCCAAAAATACTCAATGACAACATTGTGGAGAACACTGCGTTTTATTTTGTACGTGCATATATTTCAATTTCATCGTCATTGAGTATCTCACAGTTTATATGGAAAAAGAAATGTTTTGCAAATATTATGTATGTAGAGATTCAGCTATCTCCTAATTCAGCATTTCGCCGGAGGCACATCCGAGGTGGGCGGGGGGTTTCGATTGTGTAGCCCAACATACGGTTGCGAAACGTTAGCCATCTTTGCTTAAGTTAGTACTACCTGTTAACAAGTCTATTGTAAACGAACTCCACGATGGTGTTGTCTGCTAGTGTACTCCCCTTTGGGTGCGGTCTACACCATCGTGAGAAGATCGATTTGATAATTTGTCCGTTGTGAACGCATGAGATGCTTAAGGACTGTTTGTCTGTTTTCATGTTTGGTTTGGCAAGAAAGTCCAAGTCCCTTGTCCACGCTACCGTAGGAATTGGCCAAGGAAGCTTCCACCTGATTATTAGTTGGTGCACATGATCTCGGTTTACCAGGTGAAAATTGAGAGAAATCTCGTATAGGCTCGTTTTATGGGTGATGTGCAATGGATAGAATCAATCATAATAATCATTAAAAAAAAAGTGTATTGGAACTTATGCCATTTAGTGGAATTTAATATGGATTTGACAAATTCTTGAAATATAATTGGTTTGATCTAGTATAATGAATTTAAATGTTATGTTTGTTTATGAAAATGACATCATGTGTTGCATTACATGCGATACACTACATGGAAGGGAAGAAGAAGGAAGATAAGAAATCTGAAGAGGCTAGAGCTACTTTGTGTTTACAGTAAGACATTAAATATTTGTCTAACATGCTAAATGAACGGCTTAAAAAACATGCCAAATCTTATCAATGGTACTTAAGCATTGTACCATGTCATATTTGAGTTACATATGTCCTGTTTGTGTCATGTTTGCTTTGTTTATGAGTCATATCTATCTTTATAATTATATATTAAACATGATGCAAAAGAGTCAGGGCATGATCTCATTGTTTGAAAAGTTTTCAGCCTGAATTTAAGACAATTTCACAAATACTGTTTTGCTAAGTGAAGAATTTCTTTCATTTATATACAGGTCCAAATGACTCTAAACATTGAAACTATGTATCTTGCACATGTGAAATGATCAATTGACTAATGACCCTAGGAATATGAAGAAATTAATATCCTCTGTTCATGGGTCATATCCTATCTTTATAATTTTATATTAAACGGAATATAAAAAACTCACGACATGATCCCATTGTTTGTTTTCTTCTAATCTAAATTGGAAAGTTTTCAACTGGAATCTAAGACGATCTTTCAAATACTGTTTTGCTTAGTGAAGAGTTTATTTTATTTATATATAGGTCCAAATGTCTATAAATATTGAACCCTTATATATTGCACACGTGAATCGATCAATTGACTAATGGCACTAGAAATATGAAGAAATCAATATCCTGTTCACGGGTCATATCCTATCTTTATAATTTTATATTAAACGTAATGTAAAAGAGTTACGGCATGATCCCAGTGTCTGTTTTCTTTTAATTCAAATTGGAAAGTTTTCAGCTCGAATTTAAGACAATCTCGTAAATATTGTTTTGCTATGTAAAGAGTTTCTTTAATATACATATACATATATATTATATATATAATATACATATGTATATAAACATTGAATCCGTGTATCTGCCACGTGTGAATTGATCAATTGACTGAATGCACTAGGCAGATGAAGAAATTTATATCCTTGGCTACAACTTTGCAAATTCAGTTGAATGAATGTTCCCTTCCATATTTATTAATAGAGGGCCTGCGTTTGGAGCTTGCAACCGCGTGCCCTCTCTGCTAGGCACGAACATCATCATCATCATCATCATCATCATCAATTTCTACTCTCGTCTTCCTTTGCCGTGGACGTACATAGGTCTGTGGCCGACCCAAATCGTGTAAAACTCTTCTGTCATTCCATTATCCGATCATCATTCCCGGGCGCTCGATTGCACATCTGATGAGGCGCGAGATTCAGAGTTCGAATTCGATTGGCATGGCCTTTCAATGGTCTTACCAAAGCAACGCTAGCTACGAGTTAAACCCGTGCTTCTGCAACAAACCAAGGAACTACAATGCAAGCCATCTCGTCGCTTCATATACCCATTAGGCTTGGCATTTTATCACCATTAAAAACCTTTAAGAATGTAAGTTTGTGAATGTTAAGCATATCTGCTGGTGTAAGCGCTTTGCATCACGAGATATTATTCATGGAAGTGAAGGATTTATTAAAAAGCACAACTACAGCATTCGGTCGGAAACATCTCGAGTTGAACACTGCCTCATAAATTAGTGACAACTACTGACTAGGGTTACTGGGCGCTGAGATGATATTTTGCCAAGATCTCTCTGGCCATCTCAGCCAGACGGAACAAGACCAATGCCGAGGATGTCGGCACGCTGAGCGCCACCAAAGCCGCCACTCCAAGAACAACCCTGGGCCTAGTGTTCATCATCTGAGACTGCAGGAACCCCACGGTTTCGCAGATGATGGAGTTGTAGCTTGCGTAGCAGTGCTTCTCCCAGCCCATCCACTCAGGGGGCGGCTCATGGCCCTGCTCCGCCATGCTCATCTCGTGGATCCGTTTCCGGAGCACGATCATGTCCCTGTCCACCAGATGGCCGCCCGAGTACCTGTCCTGATGGTAGTCCTCTTCTCTCATCGATGCGAAAACCCTCACATTGGGTTTCCTGGCGGTCGCTTTCTTCATCGGATTCATGGAGCGAGAGAAGGTGGGCTGGCAAGGAAGCGTTGAGGGCAAGAAGGAAGTCGACTGCATGGCTGTTTAGGGTTTAAGGAAAAGGGAGAGGGTTGAGAGTATAGGATGGGTTTGGGGGTTATGGCTTTCTAAGAAGATGTGGGAATGAAGTGCGGGAATGCTGATGGTGCGTTTATATATACTTTGGATAGGCAGGAGCTTAACGTGTAATCTACGGTGAAAAAAGAGAAAAAGAAGGAAGAGTACGAGGAGTGGGGGCGAAGGCGGGGGGTGGCTGGAAAACGTGTTATCAGGAGCTGTATTTGAAGCGCGTTTCTTTTCCTTTTGGCTCTGTCCTGAAACCATCCGAGGAAGGCCAACTTGTCCGGCTGGGAAAGTGACACGTGCCTCCCATCTTTCCTGCCGCAATCTGCAACGACTTGGGAATAAAGTCTTTATTCTGCCAGACGCATTTGAATATAAGCCCTACTCTATGTCATCTCCGTCATTGGACCATGTGAAGCTCACATAAGTCTTATAATATTGACCGATTAAGATGAAATAAACTTGTACGAATTGAACACATACAAGAGTTTTTTTTTTTTTTTTACCAGTGATTTTGTTGAGCATTTTCTTTGAGCTGACCTCTTTTAACCTTATCGGGTCCAACCGGGGAAACACGTCCAATCTCTTTTGGTCCCTTTTAAGATTTTCTGGACAGCAATGGAGCTCTGCCGCGATCCGCTTTGTATCGACAAAAGCATAGTTTCCAGCACAAAACAGCACCTCATAAACTCAAAACTTCCAGCTGAAATTGAAGGTGGCCTCGTGCCCTAACCTAGCAAAAGATTATGTGTAAGCTGCAGAGATTCTTGCGCTTGAACCGATTGTACATTTGAGCCCCAGCCAAGATGATTCCACAGAATCCGTGTCGCCAGGCAGTTTTTAAGGAAAGGGATGGGTTATTTCTTCTTCGCCTTAGCAAGAAGCATGGGATACGTACACTAGAAGTATCAAAAGTCGTGTATAACGTTCATTTTAATGCCAAAAGTTTTTTTTTCAGATCATTTAAGTATCACTTGTTTTAAAAACAAAATGTCACTTAATTGCCAATTTTGATATGGATTGTTGGAAATTTGACGTGGTTATATTTTATTAATTTCTCAATCATACATGTCTTGTCAGCGTGCTTATATATAACCCTTAAACGATGTTGTCTAAAAGTTGTAAATAGTAATCATTTAAGTGCTAAATTTTATTTAAAATGATCATTTGAGTATCAAATTTTGTTTAAAGTGATCACTTCAGTACTGATCATTATAAAAAAGCAATCACTTTAGTGCCAAGTATGCCACTTGGAAATGCCATGTGGACTAGAGTTTTTAAATAATTTGCCAAGTCATATTATAAAATTAACTATAAATAACACGTAATCAATTTGGACAGTATTTCTTACCGTTGACAGTTAAGTAATCATTTTTTCTTTGAGTTAGCACTTAAATGAGCCGACGAAAACTTTTGTCACTAAAGTGAGCATCTGTGTACAACTTTTGGCACTTCTAATATACATATCCCCAAATAGCGCTAGCATCTCAAGCAGATTATTTTTCCAAGTGGACGCCGCACACTGTAATGGGTGCAACCGTCCAAGATACACAATCTTTTATTTGATTTTGCTAGGACCTTGTAGTTGAGACACATTCGTCCTCATGAGCTCCTTGACAATTTTTAACAAACCAAAGTCCAAGATGTTGATGCTCCGGCCTCAGAATATACAGAAATCGCGCTTGTATTCACTCATAGCCTTCATGTCCGTTTGTCTAACTCGAGTAAATAGAATCATATCACCAACATAAACAAAATCATATCATCCGCATAAAGTAGATGAGTAACTAGAGGGCCATCTCTAGGTGATCCTAGTCTAGGAAATTGTTTTTACTTTTACACGACTAATGCGATGCAATCAACTAATTGCATTATCTATGTGAAATGTATCTTATCGTCTCGAACGCGCCCCTTGAATTCTAGAACAACTTCTTCTCAATCGGCTTGTCAACATCATCTACTAAGGTTACCACATTGTATCCATTGTGTAAACAGAGTATATTGACATCCGATCATAAGTTTCGCATTGAACAAAATAAGCTGCCCACGCTTTATATTGGTTCCCAAGAAGAATGATTAACCCATCTCCATTTTCAACAAACATCAAAACAAAAGGCATCATAAAGATTAAAATCCAGCCGAGGGTTTACTATTTGAACGACGGCCCTTGACCAAGGTTAATGAAAGGTGCTATGAATCTTAACTGTACCAGACGGTGTATCTGGCAGAAGTGAATGATGGAGCAGACCTAGTACTTTATTCTTTTCCCTCCGCCGTCCTCGTCGCCAGAAAAACTCGGCTGTTTTACACGTACAATTTCATATTGCTGACGGCGAAAGTTTCCAATTGGAATTTAAGACGATCTTGCAAATTTTGTTTTGCTAAGCGAAGAGTTTCTTTAATATTCATATGTATAGGTCCAAATATCTCTAAATATTGAACCCGTGTATCTGCCCCTCATGAATTGATTAATCGACTAATTGCACTAGGCATACGAAGAAATTAATATCCTTGGCCACACCTTTGCAAATTCAGTTGAATGAATGTTCCCTTCCATATTTATTAATGGAGGGCCTGCGTTGCAGCTTGCCACCGCGTGCCCTCTCTGCTAGACACGAACACCAACATCATCATCATCAATTTCTACTCTCTTCTTCCTTTGCCGTGGACGTACTTAGGTCTATGGCCGAGTCAAATCGCGTGAAATTCTTCTGTCATTCCATTATCCGATCATCATTCCCGGACGCTCGATTGCACTTCTGATGAGGCGCGAGATTCAGAGTTTAAATTCGATCGGCATGGCCTTTCAATGGTCTTGCCAAAGCAACGCTAGCTACGAATTAAACCCGTGCTTCTGCAGCAAATCGAGGAACCACAACGCAAACCATCTCGTCGCCCCATATACCCCTGAGGCTTTAAATTTTTATCACCATTGAAAACTTCAAGCATATGGGTTCGTTAATGTCAAGCATATTTGCTGATGTAAACGCTTTTGCATCACGAGATATTATTCATGGACATGAAGGATTTATTAAAAAGCACAACTATAACATTCGGTTGGAAACATCTCAAGTTGAACATTGTCCAATGAGTTAGTGACGACAACTGACTGGGGTTACTAGGCGCAGAGATGATATTTTGCCAAGATCTCTCTGGCCATCTGGGCCAGACAGAACAAGACCAATGCCGAAGATGTCGGCACGCTGATCGCCAGCAAAGCTGCCACTCCGAGAACAACCCGGGGCCTAGCGTTCATCATCCGAGACTGCAGGAACCCCACGGTTTCGCATATAATGGAGTCGTAGCTTGCATAGTAGAGCTTCTCCCAGCCCATCCATCATGTCCAGGTCCACTAGATGGCCGCCCAAGTACCTGTCCTGACGGTAGTCCTCTTCTCTCCTTGATGCCGCGAAAACTCTCACGTCGGGTTTCCTGGCAGTCGCTTTCTTCGTCAGGTTTGTGGAGCGAGGGAATGTGGGGTGGCAAGGAAGCGTCGAGGGCAAGAAGGAAGTCGATTGCATGGCTGCTTAGGGTTTAAGGAGAAGGGAGAGGTTGAGAGTATAAGATGGGTTTGGGGGTTATGGTTTTCTAAGAAGATGTGGGAATGAAATTCGGGAATGTTGATGGTGCGTTTATACTTTGGACAGGCAGAAGCTTATGTGTAATCTAAATAGAACAAAAGAAAAGAAGATAAACGAGGAGTGGGGGTGGGGTGGCTAGAAAACCGTGTTATCAGGAATTGTATTTGAAGCGCGTTTCTTTTCTTTTGGGTTTGTCTGAAACCATCCGAGAAAGGCCCGGTTGTCCGGCTGGGAAGGTGACGCGTGCCTTCCCTCTTGCCTACCGTCACGATCCACCACGCTTCGGAAGAAAGTGTGCATGTAAGCCCCATTATATCCCGATTGTCAGATTACGTGAATCTTACGTAAGTATTATAATATCGACCGATTAAGATAAGGTAAACTCGTACGATTTGAGCGGATACAATAATTTTTTCTGTTGTTATTGATTTTGAGCTTTTTCTTCGAGCTGACCTCTTTTAACCTTTCCGGGTCCAACTCGGGAAACGCATCCAATTTCTTGGGTCCTGGATAGCAACGGGGCTCTCCTATGATCCGCTTTGTATCGACAAACCCATAGTCTCCAGCACAAATAGCACCTCATAAACTCAAAACTACCAGCTGAAATTGAAGGTGGCCTCGTGCCAGAACCTAGCAAAAGAATATGTGGAGAGGTTCTTGCACTCGAACCGATCGAACGCTTGAGCCACAACCAAGATGATTTCCACAGCATCCGTGTCGCCGGCCAGTTTTTAAAGAAAGGGATGGGCAATTTCTTCTTCGCCTTAGCAAGGAGCGCAATACATTTGTAATTTTAGCACCTCATGCAGATTATTTTTCCAAGCCGCCGCCGCCTACCGCCTTTTCTCCGTTTCAAATTTGAAGTCACACATTGTAATGAGTGCGGCCGTCCAAGACACGCGATCTTTCCTTCGATTTCACTAAGACCTAGTAGTTGAGACACGTTCGCCCTCGTGAGCTCCACGACATTTTTTCGAAAAGCATTGTCCAGGTTTCTGGATGTTGATGCCTCTGCCGCAAAATATACAGAAATCACGCCTGCACTCTCTCATAGCCTTTATGTCCGTTTGTCTAACTCAAGTAAACATATCATATCATCCGCAAAAAGTAGATGAGTAACTGGAGGGCCATCTCTAGGTGATCTTAGTCTAAGAAATCATTTTTGGTTTTACGTGATTGATGCAATGCAATTGACTAATTGCATTATCCATGTGAAATCTCATCTTCTCGAATGCGGCCCTTGAATTATGGAACAATTCGTCGTCAATCAACTTATCAATGCTGTGTATCAAGATTATCACATCATATTTATCGTGTGAACAAGGTATTTTGACATTCAATTATAAATTTCACATCACACAAAATAAGCAGCGCCCGCTTTATATCGATTCTCAAGACAAATCATTAACCCATCTCCATTTTCAACAAACATCGAAACAAAAGGCATCACGAAGATTACAATGCAACCGAGGGTTGACTATCTGTCCGGTGGCCTAAACGAAGGTTTATAAAGGTGCTATGAATCTTAACTGTACCGTACAGCGCATCCGGCAAAAGGGAATGATGGGGAAGACCGAGTACTTTATTCTTATCCCTCCACCGTCCACGTGGCCAAAAAAAATCGGCCGTTTACATGTACGATTTCATGTTGCTGACAGAGAAACAGAGAAAAGAAAAACCCATGATGATGCCCCCCTCTCTCTCCCTCTCTCGCTACGCTTTCCATCTGTGGAACGGTAATCTTCCACATCTAGTCTACCAACAAGAACATAAGTAAAACCATGCAAGTCAAGCTTAGTACCAAAAAAGAAAAAGAAAAAAAAGAGCCAGATGCAGAAAACAAAGCTAGCCCACTCAGAAAAATGACAATCCGTGCGCATGCTGGGAGGGAGGGAGGGAGGAAGAGAGAGCAGATAGCACAAAGAAAGTATCCACAGACAGTCCGAAAGTTTCACCGTCCAACAGAAGCTAAAGATCTCCACGTTCAAATGACATGTACTATCTCACACATGGAGATAAGGAGGTGAGGACCCTGAGTGCGTAAGCAGACAAAGGACATGTTTTAAGTGCCATAACTACGAAAGGTACACTTAAGTGCCAAAATCGGAGTAAAATGGATCACTTGAGTGCCAATCCGGCCAAAGTCCGGCCAAAACGCCGACGTGGCATTTTTCCGGCGAAGCAAACCCAAAACGACGCCGTTTTCTCGCCGATGTGGCCAAATAATGCAAAACGGCGTTGTTTTGGGGCGATGTGGTAAAAAAATAAAAATAAAAATTAATTAAATTAAATTAAAAATTAAATTTAGTTAAAATATTTAAAAATAATAATTTTAAAATTAAATTTAGTTAAAATATTAAAAATAATTATTTTAAAATTAGAAAAATTTAAAAAAATTAAAAAAAAGGGGGAGGCGGGCGGGGATCGCCCTCGCCGCCGCCTCGCCACCGCCGGAAGGGCCGGCGACGGCGGGGTGAGGGTTGGCCGGGTCGGGCCTGGCCGGGGCGCGACCCGGCCGGCGCGGCAAGGGCTCGCGAGCCCTCGCCCGATCCGGGGCGAGGTCGCGGCCCTCGCCAGTCTGGCGAGGGTTGGCGGCCCCCGCCCAGTCCGGCGAGGGCTCGCGAGCCCTCGCCGCCCGGTCGGCGGGTCGCCGGCCCCTAGCCGGGCCCCGGCGACCCCGGCCGACCCTCCCCGCCGTCGTCGCCGGCCCTTCCGGCGGCGGGGGCGGCAGCGAGGGCTCGTCCCTCAACCGCCTCCCCCACACCCCCCTTTTTTTTTTAAATTTTTAAATTTTTCTAATTTTAAAATAATTATTTTTTAATATTTTAACTAAATTTAATTTTAAAATAATTATTTTTAAATATTTTAACTAAATTTAATTTTTAATTTAATTTAATTAATTTTTCATTAATTTTTTTTACCACGTCAGCCCAAAACGACGCTGTTTTTGCATTATTTGGCCACATCGCCGAGCAAAACGGCGTCGTTTGGGCTTGGTTCGCCGGAAAATGCCACGTCGGCGTTTTGGCCGGACTTTGCCGAGTGGCACTTAAGCTATGATCCGTTTTCTTCGAATGTAGCACTTAAGTGTACCTTTCGTGAGTTATGGCACTTAAGTGTCCCTCATGCTGTGCCAGTTATGGCACTTGGAACGTTCTTATCCCCTGGAGATAAGTATACTAGAAGTGCCAAAAGTTGTCTACGACGCTCACTTTGATGCAAAAAGTTTATTTTTGATCACTTAAGTGCCAAAAAGTTTGAAAAACAATCATTTTGGTGCTAACGCCGATCTAATTGGCTGGAAATCCAATGTAACAGTTTTTTTTTATTAACTTTTAAAGTCGACGTGGCTCGTCAGAGAGTACAGTCAACATGCAAACAACAAAATGATGCCGTTAAATCCTAAATCCCCAAATTGAAAAAGAACTAGAAGTTTAAAACCCTAAATCCCCAATTTGAGCACGTACTTCGATTTTCTCCCAAATTTATCAATTCGCTCTTACAAATCGAGGGCAAAAGTTTCGGTACCGACTCACATTCGTGCCAAAAAAGCGAATTAGATGGTGAATGTTACTATTATTGCAGGTTACCGAGTCCAAGAAGAACATCTTGGACTTGGTTGAATCCCGCGAAAATATTCCATGAGTGTGGCAAATTTAGAGAAAGCTTGAAGTGCAAATATTTCAAATGGGTTGATGTGAAATTCTCCGATTGAGCGACAGAAGTGATCTTGGAGTTACTTGAAGGCTAACATCAATCTCCACCTACATTAATGGACGAGTTGGAGAATGTCGACTCAATGCAAGCTCAAATGAAGTATTTAACATCTCTGGTCAATCACTTGAAGAATGAGATTTCAAGACTGAAAATTGAAAGAAACTTTTATTGAGCGTTGATTATGTTGTTATTCTCTTATGTAGTCTATTCAAATATGAAGTGAGTAATAATAAAAAGTTTGTATGTCTACCATAGTCGAAGACGTGGAATATGTATTTATATTAGGTTATTTGTAAGTAAAATGTGTTCTTGATTTGCTACAATTTTTGTATGGAACAAAATGTTTTGTTACGGTCTATGGTAGAAATAGAAGATTGGAGTTGGAATTCATTGATTGTGAGCACTTCAAAGTTTTCTTATTTAGTTGTGTATTGTCAATGTTTGTTTTGCTTAGTTTTTGCTTTAGATGTAATGGTTTGTTACATTTTTTATTTAATAATGGTTTGCTAGTTTGTTGGTTTGCTGCAACTATTATCGCAAACCATGGTGAAATTAAGAAATTGTGACAAATTCACGATTGACTATTTTAGTGTCATAAGTTGTAAATAGCGATCGCTTAAGTACCAAGTTTTTATAAAAGTGATCATCTAAGTGACAATCGCGGTTAAAAAGTGATTACTTGTGTTGCACAAGTTTTAAAAAAAGAACAAGTTAGTTTCAAATGTCACTTGGCTTGCATCAATCGTGATGCATCTTGTTGCACGAGTTGGGTTGCTGGTGCATCTTATTCTTGCACTAGCACAAGTATTAACACAATAAGATGCACCAGCACCCTTTGCTCATGTAAAAAGATGCAACACTCACAATTGGACTAAGCCATACTGGTGCATTTTGTTCTTGTACCAGCACATGCAACCAGAACCCACAAATTCGTTAGCACCCACTACTTCAACCAGCAACAATATATGCATACATCACTTTTAAAAACAACATCAGCCTTATAATAATGTTGCACCAGCAGTAAAAAATTTATACAGCATAACTATCTTGCCAGCATTATTAGCTGAAACCAAGACAAGAGAAAATAACAAAAATAGTATTTGCCATTAACATTGATTGATTCTTTACAAAGGAAAAACATGTCTCACTTCACTCCACAATCATTGAAGTTTAGCACCCTCCTCAATAAGACAATGGCAATATGTACCCTCTTCAAAAAACAAAGGTAGTAACTCCCATCAATAAAGATACAATATCTAGCATCCTCCTAAAAAAAAAAAAAAATAAAAAGATATCATGTTCAGCACCCTCCCATCAGTCAATATGTACAACAACCCTATCTTGTTTTCCTTTCGAAGTTTTGAATTAATTCATAATCCAAGTACTCTTCAAACTGGATGTGCAGGTTCTTTAACTAGCCTTTCCATCACCTCATTTTCCTTGTCCTTAGCAGTGGCTATTTTTTTTTCTAGCACGTGTCATGTGTTGGTTTGTAGGATCACTATTGCTCTTATGATCAGTCAGTTGAGATGAAATTGGTGCTACTGTCTTCTTCTTTGGAGCATTCTTTTTTGGATGTACCCTTGGTTCTCGAGTTGACCTACCTTGAGAGATAAGCACCTTCAAAGTTCTCTTAGGCTACAAGAACGTAGCCATATTGTCAACCAAATAAATTCAAGTACAACAAATTAAATACAAGAGTCTTACAAAGCTTACATTCAAAATAGTCATTCCAGTATGTTCATCTGTGTAAATCCCATAACCATATTGTCTTAATCTTTTTCTAAGAGCCGCTCTTGTTTGCTTTAGTGCATCACTTTTAGCAGCAACCAATGGGGAAGCAACTTGTGTAACTTGTGTAGTTGTTCGTCTTCTCACATGAAAAACACATAACAAAATTAAATTTCAGCCCATAAAAGACAAATACGGCTATGTACAACTTACAGGTTTTTTTTTTAGTTTGTTTGACAGTGAACTTAGTTGTTGTTGTTGCTGTCCTACCTGTACTAGTCCCTGTCCTTGTACTTAGGCCTACAATAGGGCCTTTTTCTAGCCCTTTAGTAGGCCTTACAATAGGGCACTGTATCAGGACTATAACCAACTAGAACAAATAATTAGACATCTACTCATATTTATGGTGGAAATATATGCAAAATACTTCTCAAATTAATTACAGGTGCATGATAGAGGAAAAGAACAAGAGAAGCCAGTGCATGGTCAACCATCAAATTCTATCAAATATGAAATGAAAAGTTAATAAGGGAAAGAGGATACTTACCTTACAATAGGGCTTTATGTCTGCCCTTTAGTAGGCATTACAGTAAGGCCTTCTGTCCTCCCTTTAGTAGGTCCAACAATAAGCTCTTTAGTAGACCTTGTTCTTAGCCCTAAATCAACCATTGCATCTTGTTGTTGATGCTGTTTTTTCAGCTCACAACCTTTTTTATTGTGCCATTCCTTGTGGCAATATGAGTATTTCATCTTTACCACAATTCTACTCATCCTATGACTTGATGCCTCAACCTACTACATTCCTTGTCTCCTTTTTGGCTTTCCTATTTACTTATTCAGTGGCAAAGGTAGAAGGCCTTTACAATTTGTTGGCTCCCAAAATTTGCTACTTCTAACAAGCTACATCATGAATTGGTACGAAGTAGGGTATGAGTTTTTCTTATACCAATCATTTAGGTAATTCTCTAGGTTTTGTTGCTTCATTTGAATAGCACAAATGGCATGGGCACATCGAATTCCATTTAGTTGTCAAGCTTGGCATGAACATTTTCTTCTATTTAAGTTGATAACATACTTAACATAGTTTTCAATGATCTCATATCCATTGTCTCCATTCTAAACTGGATGACAAAATCTACTAGTAGTAATGTTTGCATCCAATCTTTTCACAATCCTAGGACTACAGTCTCTAGTCAACTTCGTAGCCTCATATTTTTGTTTATGCAGTCTAGTCGTGACAATAACTTGCATATCATCAAGCATGCTGATGATTGATTTTCACTTGGCCTCTAAAAATTTGCCATTGAAAGCTTCACTGAGGTTGTTATCAATGATATTGCATTTTGAACTCTTCGCCGAAGAAGGCCCGACACTAGTGTTTAGCTTCTGTCTAGAAGAATGCATCAAAACCTTCCTTTGTTAACTGCAACAACCCTTATTTGGCTAATTTGAAATTAGCCATGTTGGTACTTTTCGTTATCTGCCATAATTGCTTCTGCAACTTATCACCCAATATAGGCCTCTTAGTCTTTGCAATTTCAATTACAAAATAATAGCAAAAGTGATGGCAAATAGACTAAAGCCTTTCCTCCTGAATATTATATCACAAGAATAAAGAGCCTTCGTGAGTGACCATCAGATTTAGGATAACATTTTCATAGTCCAAGAGGTTTTACACTAGCTAAGGGTTCGGAAAAGGAAGCGAAAGTTTTGGGCGATGCTTAAACTCAATATACAAAAGGCCTATGATAGGATGTAATTGGATTTTTTGATTGATTATATGCTGAAATTGGATTTTTTGGGGAAAAATACTGCCAAAACTTAAAAAACTTTGCGTGGAGGACACTTAAGTGTCAAAAATTAGGAAAGTGACACTTAAGTGCTAGTTTCGGGTAAAGTGGAACACTTAAGTGCCACTCCGGCCAAAATCCGGCCAAATGGCTAACATGGCACTTTTCCGGCGAGTGGGTGCAAAACGACGTTATTTTGCACGCTGACATGGCTAAACAATACAGAAACGACGTCATTTTGGTGCCTACGTGTTAAAAAAATTAATATAAAAATTAATTAAATTAAATTAAAAACGAAATTTATTTAAAACATTTAAAAATAAAAATAAAAATATTAAAAAAAAAAAATTAAAAAAACTAATTTTTTAAAAATAAATAAATAAACATTTAAAATAAAATAAAAATAATAAAAAATAATTTAAAAAAAACTAAAAAAATATTAAAAAACTAAAAATTAAAAAGACACTAAACTTATTTAAAACATTTAAAAATTAAATAAAAATATTTAAAAACTAATTTAAAAAAAAAAAAAAATATTAAAAATATTAAAAATTTAAAATTTAAAAAAAAAAAACTAAACTCATTTAAAACATTTTAAAATAAAATAAAAATTTTAAAAAAACTAAAAATATATATATTAAATAAACTAAAACATTAAAACATATAAGAACTAAACTTATTTAAAACTTTTAAAAATAAAATAAAAATATTTAAAAAATTATAAAAGGGGGGCTTTCGGCGACGGCGGCGAGGGCTCGGCCCTGGCTGCCGCCCCTTTTTTAAATTTTTTTAAATTTTTTAAATTTTATTTTTAAATGTTTTAAATAAGTTTAGTTTTTAAATGTTATAAATTTTTAGTTTATTTAATATATATATTTTAATTTTTAATTTTTTTTTAAAAATTTATTTTAGTTTTAAATTTTTAAATAAGTTTAGTTTTTTTAAAATTTTTAATTTTTAATATTTTTAATTTTTAGTTTTTTATATTATTTTTAAATATTTTATTTAATTTTTAAATTTTTTAAATAAGTTTAGTTTTTTTTTTTTTTAATTTTTAGTTTTTTAGTATTTTTTTAGTTTTTTTTTAAATTAGTTTTTTAATATTTTTATTTAATTTTTAAATGTTTATTTATTTATTTTTAAAAATTAGTTTTTTTATATTTATATTTTATTTTTAAATGTTTTAAATAAGTTTAGTTTTTAAATGTTATAAATTTTTAGTTTTTATAGTATTTTTAAAAAATTAGTTTTTAAATTTTTAGTTTTTTTTAATATTTTTGTTTTATTTTTAAATGTTTTAAATAAATTTAGTTATAAATTAAATTTAATTAATTTTTATATTAATTTTTTTAACATGTCGCGCAAAAACGACGCCGTTTTGCACCAAACTCGCCGGAAAATTGCCACGTCAGCCATTTGGCCGGATTTTCTTTGGATTAGACAAGACTTAAGTGATCCATTTCGCTCCGATTTTTTGACTGAAATGTCACTTTCCTAACTTTTTGACTTAAGTGTCCCTCCGCCAAGCTTTTGGCACTCCAAAGTGTCCGCAACTCGATTTTTTTTTTGTCAAAAACGGGTCATCTTAGTCAAAACATGCATCTCATCAGTCTCTTTTTATGTAAGAGTTAATGAAGAATCATCAACTCCTTTTTCCCCATCTCGAGGCATTAGACAAAGAGACCCACTTCCCCCTATCTATTCATCATCATGGCAAATGCCCTATCCTCACTTATGCTAAAAGCAATTGAAGATAAAACCATCCATGGCATCCGTTTGAACTCCACCTGCCCCATACTATCACATCTTTTGTTTGCAAATGATGCCATATTTTTCTTAAAGGGCTCGATTATGGAAGCTCAAAATCTGGCTAATATTCTGAATCAATATTGCTTTGCCTTAGGTCACTCCATAAACCTCCACAAGTATATTCTTTGGGAAGGATTGCCCCCACAGCTTAAAATTAAACCTAGCGGTTGAATTGAGTCTCTATTATTGAGAAAATAGGGAAGTACCTAGGGATACCTTCCGATTGGGGTCAAACCAAAAAATAATTGTTTGCTTGGGTCCTAGCAAAGGCGGATAGCAAATTGGAGGGCTGTAAAGAAAGGTTGATATCTAAAGAAGGGAAAGAGATAATCAAAACGATCATCCAAGCATTACCGCAATACGTCATGTCAATCTTTAAAATCCCAATATCCATTTGTAAAGCAATTGAGCGACGAATTTTAAACTTCTATTGGAAATGAAGTGCAGAAAAGAAAGGAGTTCACTGGAAAAGTTGGTAAGTGCTAAAAACTAGGTTGGATTGTGGAGGTCTTAGGTTAAGAGATCTTGCAAATTTTAAAAAGGTCATGCTAGGAAGCCCGGAGGATGATCATAGCCCTAGATGCCCTATGGAGTAAAATTTTGAAGAGCCCATATTTTCCTAGAAATGAGTTCTTGAATGCAAAAAAAAAGGCCATGGTGGGTTAGGATGTTATTGAACTAGATCTAAGATGGGAAATTGGTGATGGGAACAACATCAGAATTAGAGAGGATACATGGCTACCCTCGGGTAAGATAGAAGGCCCTCCAAAGCAAAATGACCCTCAGTTTATTGTTAACCTAATAGATTTTTCAGTAGGTTAATGGGATAAACAGAAAATTAATCTATTGTTTGAGGACAAAGTAGTTAAAGAAATATTAGCTACCCCCTTTCACTTGAACCTAGGACAAGACAAGTTGCTATGGATAGCAAACAATTCGGGAGAATATAAGGTATAAAGCAACTACAACAAATTCGAAAATCAGAATGAATGCCACCCGCAAGTCCAACCATCTATGTCATACTAGATCTCGAAAGTTATATAGACTGAAATCTAGAAGCTAAAAGCTTGTCCCAAAATCAAATTCCTTATATGGAGTATATGTAATAATGCGTTACCTACCAAGGAATGTTTATTCAAGAGGATAATGGTACCTAAGCCTATTTGCACAATCAGCAACCAACAACCAGAGACGATGGAGCACCTCTTCCTATTGTGCAGTTGGACAAGTGGCATGTGGTTAGATCCTAACCTAGCAATGGACATGTCCCTGATGAAAGTCACACGTATAGACAAATGAGTGTTGGAAACTCTTACCTCAAAGGTCGGCCACCTAGAGAAAGCCTTCTTCGCCAAAGTCCTCTAGCAAATTTGGAAGGCAAGGAATGCCATGGTCTTCCGAGCATAACCACCACACCCAAGATCGATTTTAAAGGAAGCCATCTTAGTAACTCGACTCTACCCAAAATGGCACCTAAATGAAGAAGAACCAAGGCATCAGCAAAACCTCACAACCCAAACCATGGACTCGAATGAAACACCAAAGCTAAAAAATAAATGTGGGTAGCTCTTGGTGTAGCTCGTCCATGACTGGATTGATGGCCGTGATTTGTAGAAATGAGCATGGTGCTCTCGTCGATTGTGACATTCTCGTTTCAATTCGGTTTTTCAGAATAGAATTATTTCAACAAGTGATCGTCGAATGAGAATGTCTTGAGGATCGATAGGCCACGAGGACATCGGGAAAGGCCATTTAGGGGTGAAAAACTCGATTTTTTATTAGTAAGAGCATATAAGTGCGAAAAAGTGGAAACAGGCCACGGACAAGGACCCATTAGGCTCGGGCCCAAGTGGGGGGCCCAAGGCCCACACGCTTAAGGGGTGGGTGGCCAAGGGAGGCCCATGGCCCCTCAAAGCCTATCAAGCCCTTTTGACACAATCTTGGCATTAAATGTACAAAAGGACATGAATAGTGCATGAATAGTGTGAGATTTTGGAGAAATGATCGAAATGCCCTTCCATTAGACTAAAGATAAAATGGTAAAAATGGGATCGGGCAAGTGAGGGGGCGGCACTTGAAAATAGGAGGCAAATGAGAAGGGGAAAAGGCTTTCTAGCCCAACTAACCTGGCCTAGTCTCGACCTATGTACTTAAGTGCAAATACTTCCATTAAATGCTAGATCTTGCTTCTAAATGTGACAACTTTGATGGACAAGAGACAAGGGAAGTGATGGGGCATTAATAAGAACCGAGACCTCTCTCTCCTCCCTTTCTCCCCCCTCACATCAGCACACTCTCTCTCCCTCATTCTCTCATTTTTCCTCACTTGTTTGTTCTCAAGCTTACTCTCTCTCTTTCCCCTCACCACCACCAAACCCCATAGCCATTTTCATCACCATTTCTAGCTTGTTCTTCACTTATTCCTCTTGTTTTCTTCGTTGGCGACCACCCGTCGAACCTCGATGCCGGATCGCCCTCTTGCTCCGCCATACCACCGTTGGATCATCGCTGTGCGACCATTGGACTGCCATCCAACTGTTGTCCCACCTTGTAGCCCCCTTCCTCAACGTGTTTTGAAGCTTGAGTCGTCCATGAGTGGCTTTCTAGCCTTTGATTAGGGTTTTCATTGCATTTATGGAGTAGTTTATGACGGATTAGTGGTAATCTATGTTATTTAATGATGTGCCATGTGGTTTAGTGATTATCCATGTTATTTAGGCTATGTGCCATGTGATTTAGGGCTTATCCATGTCATTTGGATGATGTGCCATGTGGTTTAGTGGCTAAACAAGTCATTTGGATTATGTGCCACGGGGTTTAGTGGTTAAACATGATTTTGGATGATGTGCCATGTGGATACTGATTATCTATGTTATACGGGTTATGTGCCATGTGGTTTAGTGATTATCTATGTTATTTGGGTTATGTGCCATATGGTTTAATAGTTATCCATGTTATTTGGGTTATGTGCCATATGGTTTAATGGTTAAACATGTTGTTTGGATGATGTGCCATGTGGATTAATGATTATCTATGTTATTTAGGTTATGTGTCATTTGGTTTAGTCGTTAAATATGATGTTTGGATGATATGTCATGTGGTTTAGTGGTTATCCATGTTATTTGGGTTATGTACCATGTGATTTAGCGGTTAAACATGATGTTAGGATGATGTGCCATGTGGTTTAGTGGCTATCCATTTTATTTGAGTTATGTGTCATGTGGTT
The DNA here is from genome assembly GCA_014182565.1 of Eucalyptus marginata. NCBI lineage: Eukaryota > Viridiplantae > Streptophyta > Magnoliopsida > Myrtales > Myrtaceae > Eucalyptus > Eucalyptus marginata. The sequence goes on along the minus strand of CM024586.1, from coordinate 39,857,610 downwards.
TAGGGGTTAAATATGATGTTTGGATGATGTGTCATGTGGTTTGGTGGTTATCCATATTATTTGGGTTATGCCATATGGTTTAATGATTAAACAAGACATTTGGATGATGTGCCATGTGATTTAGTGGTTATCCATGTTATTCGGGTTATGTGCCATGTGGTTTAATGGTTAAACATGATATTTGGGTGATGTGCCATATGGATTAATGGTTAAAAATGATAATTGGAATATGTGCCATGTGAGTTGGTGGTTAAATACAATATTTGGATTATGTGCCATAAGTTTGGGAAGTGAATGGTGCATATGTGTGCGATATAAGCATTACATGGATGAGGAAGATAAGAAATGAAGTGTGTGATAGTATACCCGTGTGATCACCTAAGATCCTGATGCGTTTTACGCGGGGTGTGAACCTGTCCTAAGACGTTTTATGTGGGACGATGCCCGATTAATTTTGGATGCCCCCAAGTCAACGGGATGTCGTTCGTGGATGGATTTTGTAACGAAGCTCCTTATAAAAATGCCCCCAAGTCAACAGGATACCATGCTCGATGGGGCGAGATGATGCTTGGTTACGCCAGATGATTTCGAACCTTCAGGTTGGCCTTGGGTCCTGAGTGGCCATAATAATCTGGACAAATGTGTATAAGAAGTGCATAAGATTTGTATGTGATGAGGTCCAGATTATTGCATGGCATGAGTGCATAACTTAGATCATAATGCGTATTCATATGTTTGGCTCGAGAACATGAAGTTTATATTATGAAATTGCCTATACATGTACATTGATGGCCTTGTATGGTAGACAAGTCGTTATAAGATCGATGAGAGTAAAACGAGAAGTGTGTTACCATGTTTCGCCATCGATAGATATTTGCATGTTTAGGGCGCTTCTGAGGTGAATGACTTCTCTACGTGAGATCTAGGAAGTTCATTCATTGAGTTTATCTCATAGTTGTTTGTTGAAATGTTTTCAGGCCCTAAGAATGGCTGAGTCCTTCCGTCAAATTCATTTTGGCCTCCTTGTTGAGCATAGTCAGGAGGTGACGGAGTACCCTGTAGTGGGAACGACCAATGGACACTATACGCGTTATGTCACGACCATTTGGGTCAATGAGGGTTTGCCTAGATCTGTGGCCTAGTACTTTTGGGTAGGTGGTGAGAGCCACAGTCCCATTCGCGGCTTCAACGGTCAGTTGAGTGTCGGAGGATCTGGGGGCGGTATTAGTTGGGATGCCAAGGATGGGGACGTTCCCAATGGGGAGGTGTCCGACCTTGAGATCAACACCGCACTGATTGCCGAATCAGAGGCCTAGATCCCAAAGGCCATTGAGGCTCAGGTAGACGTGGGGTGTTAGCACTTTTTGGAACCACCCTCATAGTATTAGAGGTGTAGGCATACCCTTGGGCCCTTTTTTAAGAAGGTCGTGGCGAAACAGTTAGGCATGTCGGAGGTGAAGAAGTTAGTTGATTAAACCTTAAACTTGTGTTGTATGAGATGTTGACATGTAACGCTCTTCTATATATATGAATACATTTTTAACTATCCCTATTGTTTGATAATTGGAGATTTGTTCACGTTTCCACTTGTGCATTTCAATGTTATTACAAATTGGGTTGGCGACGCCTCTTAGGACATCGCAATCGAATGACCAAATGATAAGTAAAGGTTTGATGGGCGCGGATTGTCACGCAGCCGTAAAGGTTTGGGACTTGACATTAATGGTTTTGCGAAGCCGATCCACGCAACTTTGACTCTAATGGCGGAAACCCTAACAGTGAAAGATGGGCTGTTGTGGTTGCAGAAGATGCAGAATGCATGAATTGAACTTAGTTCAATTTCTGACTTGTACTTTCTTTTAGTTTCAAATAACTTACTTAGTTCAATTTCTGACTTGTACTTTCTTTTAGTTTCAAATAACTTAGCTACTGTTGAAAGCATTATGCGCCAAAAGGAATCACCATGGGCTGCTAAGTCCACCATAAGCAACTACACTTCTCTTCTAGGCCATTCTCCTCAAACCCAATTTATCTTTTAGCCCAGAGACGCCAACCAAGTAGCCAATTGGATCGCGAGAGCCTACCAAACTAGCTCCCTTCCATCGAGTTGGATTGTTAATGCTCCCCACCCCCTTCACTTAATCTTATGCTTAGATGTTGAAGCTACTTGTTATCCTTTTGTTGGCAAGTAAGGAAAGCTACTTTATTTCGACAAAAAAAAAATCAAGTTTGACTTACATTGGCCCAAATGATTTGAGTCGGATTCATAGAGATATTCATAGCGAAGAGTGGGGGGCCGTGTGAATCTGCAATCCTATAGAAGCTGTTATGCTGCTTAGCCTGCTTGGTTGGAATTTATTGCCGGTAGATGAATTGAAGTCAACTTTACATCAAGGAACTCGATTTCTTCATAATTTTGCTACACTTTTGAAATGGTCTACTTGTTAAAATGTCTCAAGTTTGAGCCCAAAGAGAAAGTCTAACTATTTTGACTTGGATATTTTGTGGTAGTCCGAAATCTAGCAAAGAAGATCCATAAATAAACTCCTCAAAGTCCGAATTTGCATTGGAGAGTTTGGCTATTGAAATTGGAAAGTCCAACATTGACTTGAAGTCGGCAAAATAATTGCGAGAAAATATTAGGTGATCCCGACACACCAGTTAGCATGGTCCCGGACCAATCATGAAGAGCCATGTGGAACCATGTGGAGCTGTGGGGTCGGCTTGCCAATATGGAAATTTTTGCACAGAAAATAATATTATTTCTCTCTCTTCTAGCCTGCATGCTAGCCTCTACGCTCTTTCTCTCTCCTCTATGGAGTCTGCGCACATTTATTATGTTCTCTCTCCTCCTCCTCTTCTTCTTTGTTCTTGAAGTAAAACCATTCCTCTCTCCGGCGAGCCAAAACTTTCAAATTTTGAATTTTTGCTTTTGCTCCTGTCGCAACCTACCCCTCAGGGGGAGGGAATAAGTTTAGGGGTATTGCCTAAAGACGGGTTCACGGCCCATGATTCGGCACGAGTTCTCCCAAACCCATACCTCGCGCGACGTTAGGGTGTTCATAAGAATTTTGTAATAATGAGTCACCACTAGCCTATTGGCGTCGGTTAGAAATCAAGTGAGGTATGTGAGTATACCTCATTTCCTATGCAACTAGAGAATCTAGGTTCGAGGACTTGATTACACTAATAAACCAATTAGTGCCATTTCAATACCTAATCTTATTCATTTTAAAAAAGTGATGTTTTTGTCAAGCAATTTAGATTGATTTTATACATATGCACTAACATGTGAGATGATCATACGAGTGCATAATCATATAATAATCGACAATCAATGAAAGCATTAAATGCATATCATGGGATAGCAAAGATTTAACACTAGAGAAAAGATAAATACTAATCCTAACTAGACTAAAGGGAAGCCAAAATCAATATACCAATATTGCACAATCATGGGCATTTGTCTTTACGGACAATTGAAACCCTAAGGTAAAGCCCTAAAGGCTTAGTCACACTTAGGTATAATTCTGAATTGAAATACTTCCATTTTTAGAAAATAGCCAAAGAGATTAATTTTAACATTTTTTAAAGATTTTTTTCATTAATTAATTTTTTTAGAATTTTTTTCGGATTTTTCGGTTTTTTATGAAAGAAAATAAAAAATTCGAATTTTCCCAAAACTGGATTTTACAATATTTTTGAAACTTTTCTTTTTAAAAACAAATCGATTTTTTTAATGTTTTCTCAGTTTTTTTTTTAAATTTTCGGAAAGTCTTTGAATTTTTTTATTATTTTTCGAATTCTTTAATTTTTAACTTTTCTTGAAAATCTTTTATTTTTTTTAGTATTTAATATTATTATATTCGAGAAAATGGGTTCGGACCGAGTAATCCCAATCCAGCTCATTGACCCGACCCAAAACCAGCTAGATTAAAAAAAAAAGAGAGAAATTTTTTCATTTTTTTTTCATTTTTTTATATTTTTATATTTTTTCTTTTTCTCTACCCCTTTTGTCTCCTTCCCTATTTTGTCTTCTTCTACTGCACTCTCTGCTATGCTATTTCTCCTTCCCGAAGCTTTCATTTTCTCTCTTTTCTATATTTTTTTTTTACTTTTTTTTTTTTTTTGCACTTTTTCCTTTTATTTTTTTTTTATTTCTTCTTCTTCTCTGGTCTTCTTCCCCTACTACCCTCCACTTTGCCCGAATGTTGACACCTAATTTAGGATCAAATTTTTTTATTTTAGGAAATAAAATAGAAGGTAATAAATAAAATAAAGCATTTGGGTTTGTGGAGGGAGATTTCGAAAAACAAATTTTGAATGATGAAGCATTTTGATTGTTGAACACATATCTTCATTTCAATTTTTTTTAAAAAAAAAAAAGGAAAAAAAAAAAAAAAATCAATGAGAGGAATTAATGGGATTTGACTAAGAATATGGAAGGAATGGACACTCGCTCGAATATTGGGCGTTAATCTGGCGTGTTCGGCGAATATAAATGAATTGCGAAAGAAAGTGAAGGATTTACAATAAATCGGGGCTAAGATTTCGAATCCCCGCGAACAAGCGAAGACGGGCCCGACTTTCCACTATTAAATGGAAGTCCTTGCACTATAAAAGGGGCTTCTCTTCGTACAAAAGGGTGGGGGCGAATTAAAAAAATTCGAAAAAAATTCTGTTGTTTAGGGGGCAAGTTCTCTTCGTCGAAGAAAAAAAAAAAGGGGGAGAGATAGTACGTGAGAAAAGAAGAGCGACAAGCTTTGAAAGAAAAAGCCAAATCAGTGCTTTCTTCACTTTCTTTTCTTCTGACCTGCAGCAAAAAGGAAAAGAAAAAAAAAAAAAACACTGCAGCAAAAGGTGAAAAGGACAGTGGCAGAGAGAAAGGGGACGTGAGAGTGATGGGGAAAGAAAGGTGAAAGCAAGAAATAAAAAGAAAAAAAGAAGAAAAGGCAAAAAAAGGTGAACCACTGTTCATCTTCTTCGTGGCTTCTCCCTTGCACATCCGCCCGAGAAGAACCACCGCCCGCCGCTGACGACGCCGCCCGCCGCTGCCGACGCCGCCCGCCGCTGCGCGACGCCACCTCGCCACTCGCCCACCGCGCCGCCGCTCCCGCATCTCCACGAGCACCGCCCGAGCCGCCGGTTCTCCTCGCCTCTAGCCCCGCTCCACCTCCCGAGCGACGCCGAGCCGCCGGTGCTCCGCCTCCGACGTCCCCGCCGTGCCGCCATCTAGCCCTCGCCGGAGCTCCGGTCGCCGGCCATCTTTCGCCCGGTTGCCCTTTTGTTCCGTTGGTTTATCTTAGGTAGTTTTTTTTTTTTTTTTACTTTTATTTTTCATTACTTTGTAGTTTAGGTTGTTTGTTTACCTTTTATGTTTATTTCATTTGATAGCATGTTTAGTTTAATTATTTAAATGTTGGGTGTTAATATTTGCAATTTCTATATGCATTATTTCTAGATTTTAGCTCAAATTACTATAGTTATTAATTTGATCCGAGAGACATCGGGTCATTTTTTTTAATTATACTAATTTTGGTTTCGTGGTAGAATTTCATTTGTTAAATCATAATAATTATTTAATTTGGTCCGTAAGACTTCAGACTAAATTTTTAATTATTTTGTTTTCCTTGTTGTGATTAGAGAGTTAAAATAATTGTTAATTTAATCCGTGAGACAACGGATTATCTTTTCGGTTATTTTAATTCTTCTCTTAGTTTTTATAATTACTTGTTTGAGAAAAATGAAAATTATAAAAAGAGAATAATGAAAAATTAAAAATTTGCATGAGCATGTAGGTCACGTAGGTTTAAATTAACCTTTAGGTTTTTTTAGAATTTCACCCTTTGATAGTTGTTTTTTAAGTCGATTAGATTTAAACATTTTTTTATTTAGGAAAAGTTTGCATGATATATAAAAAAATAAGAAAAAAAAAATAAAAAATAATAGGTGCATATTAACTAGTTTGCATAATAGGCATATTTAATTAGAGTTTGCATATTAATAAATTAGGATTGCATCATACTATCATGTTTTAGTAATCCCATCGTGTAATTTTTAATTGCATATAATTAACATTTTTTAAAAGAAAAACACAAAAATCATTTACTTGGTTAACTAATAGGTTAGTTCATAATTAATCCCTTTTCATATCATCATTATTTAGTGTAGGTTGCATACATTAAAAAAAAGAATTGTTAAAAAATCACAAAAAGAATATGCATATAGAATTGTTATGTCATGCATCCCATGTCATATAGTATATGCACGTTTAGGATTGCATAATTTAGATTGCATACATATAGTTCAAATTAGGCCATATAAATTGCATTTCACATATCATTAAAGTAAAATTCATGCATATTAATTTTAGATTAAGATTGCATAATAATAAAAGTTAGGTGCCATGTCATTTAGAAATCATGTTTAGGGCATGCATTATTAGCATTTTTTTTAAAATGTTTTCTTAGAGAGTGGACTTTAATAAAGTTGTGGTTTATAATTTCTTAGCATTTCGATTTATTGAATGTTATTTAATTGATTGTGCACCCGCATGACCACCATTTGCATGTTAGTATCTTAGGTTAAAATTAATCAAGACCGCCCGCAAAAATGTTTTTTTTTAAGGTACCGAAAGGGCGTTAGATTAACTAGCGTAACCATGTCTCCGAATCCATTAAATCTCTGGTTCGTAAAAGGTAAAGTATTCTCCCATACTTTACCTGGGTTTCTAATCAGCCCTATTTGGTTAGTGGCGGCTCCAATTTGATATATAATTTGCATGTTTTAATGGGTCATTTTTCTTAGTATCAAGTCGTGATTGGTAGGGCTTGGGAGAGTCCGCGCCAAGTCTTCGGACTTAGTAATCCATTAACCTAGTTTTAGGTGATTCACCCTTTTAAAAAAAATCAGGTCGCGACAGCTTGGCGACTCCGCTGGAGAACTTAGAGTTAAAACTCATAGTGGACATAGGCCTGTTTCTTTTTTTAAAAAAAAATATTTTTGTTTGGCGAAGGACACCAGGTATGTCACTAACATTTCTAAGGTGTTAAATGTTCTTGCAGATGGGAGGTATAAGGGGAGTAGTCTTTGCTAATCCTTGTCTTGCAGGAGGGTGTAAAGATGAATGATTTATTTTTCCTATATTGAAGTGTTGTTTGTATTATAAATTGTTGTGCATGATTTTCAAATTGTTTTAGCACTACACATTGCACACACGACCTGTAGCCGGACCTGGGCTGCAATAGGATTTCTAGGATGGTGTTGAGAAGGATACTTCCTCTAAAGCGAGACTGCTATGTAGAGGTTGACATTCTCTTCCCCGAAATTTCTTTCATGGTGTCAAATGTGTTTGTCCATATCCGCGAGATTGCGTGATTATTAGACATTCCATTCGACTAAGCCGGACTTAAGGGGACCTGACGTTAATGCGAGACTGCAACGGTTAGATCACCCTCTTAGCTCCACTTTGTTAAGCCATCTAGATAGAAATCGAGCCGCACATTTCATGCGTGTGTCTATGTGATTGTCATCCCTTTTCTGGTAAAAGTAAGTTGTCTAAACTCCTACTTTGCAATTTACTTACTTTATTGTAATTTTGTCGGTCCATGACAATAGGTTTCATCGTCGTCTTGTCTTATATGCAATGGGGAAAAACGACGTATAATTCATTTCCACTCCCAAAAAGAGCTCAAAATGTGGTTGGACCGGTTAGATCAAGACGGCCGAGATATGTGAAAGCTAGGATCGCTCGACTTCTTCCACTGTTAGATATCAGCATCCACTCCAGTGTTATACAGGCGCTGCCCCATTTCTGGTGTCCACAAACTTCAACCTTTGTGTTTGGCGAGTATGAGCTAACTCCAACACTGGAGGAGTATAGTATTGCCATGGGAATGCCTCTGGAGAAAGAGCTTATTAGGCCACCATTCGGTATTGATTTCATTTCTGAATTATCACAATTTTTAAAAATCAAGGCCGAAGTGGTAAGAAAGGTTGTTAAAGCCAATTGTTATGCATGCCCATTTTCATTTACGAAAGAGTGTTTTGCAAACCAACAAATGATTTCAAAAGCTAGGATTTTCATATTGGCATTTTTGGACTAATCGTTTTTCCTTATCGAAAAAATGCCATTAATCCCTCAATTTCGTGGGTGGTCAATCGAGTTTGTGATGGGTTGAACTATGTCAATATGATTTTAGCTGAAACATTTTTGTCATTAACCCGTTTCAAACAAAATGAGGAAAAGACCATGCGTGCCCTACCCGAGCTTTTGCAAATATGGTTTTTCTCTCACATAAGAGGGTTTGGGCACCTGATGAAACAATTCAAGATTGACGATTTTAGGCACCCCATACAAAAATTTATGGTCCTAGAACGTTTTTCTCCACACAAGCAGTACGCTCGTTGGATAAATTTTTGAAAGATCCCGATCCTAAGGCATTCCTATGGCATACTAAATGGTTCCGAGTTGAGGAGGCTCGTTTCTCACACAAGCATGATGAGCCGGTCCCATTGTTCGGGCCTTTCCTGCGACTTCTTATTACCCACACGGGGTGGCCCGTCGCACTGAGCTCTTCAAGAAATTCCTCCACCCCTCAAGACGGAATTATTTCAAGTTCGTTTTGATCATAAGAGCTATGATTACTTCAACGAGGTCCGATGATCATTGCTGCATGGAATGAATGCCATCTAGAGAAGATTTTGGAGCCCAAGAGACGAAAGGCGAGGAGGAGATTCACCATGCATCGTCGTTCTACATCCAGCAACATCGGATTCCTGCGCCTTGCGTCCAAAGTGGTCCCCGATGTGACCGAGAAGCCCACCCAACGAGCACAAATTGAGCATCTTAAGCGGAAAGTGGAAATGATTGAAGCTGAAAATAAAAAGCTTCGCAAGGCGTTGGGTTCCCGAAAGCATATAAAATGAGATCGTGATTTCAATTCGGTCTTTTCAATTTCAGTTCAATGTTTAGGGATTTGAATTTCAATTCTTAGTTCATTGTTAGGAAGTTTGGTTCATTGTTAGGGAGTTTGGTTCAAACATTTAAAATAAATAAAATGAGATGATTAGACCATTGTCATGGGCCATTTTCCTATCTTGTCATTGTTTCTTATATTATCTCTTTCTCCCTTAGGTAACAACACGGCTCACCCAAGATCACCAATCCGTACTCGTTCTAGAGTAACAATGGCTGATGACGCCGAACAAATGCGTGGTGCTGAACAAGCTCGTGTCGTTGCCCTCGAAACAGAAATGAAGCAAGTCCTGAACGTCCTTGAGCAGCTCTCTAAGCAAATCGATTCTCTCCAAGCAAACACGCCCCTCCACCTCCGCAAGTCGAAGTGGTGTTACCACAACATGCTCCTATGGCTGATTCGAGAGATAAAGGCAAGAATATATCCACAAGTGGCCCATCAAGCTCTAATGATGTCTCTAGGGAGAAAACTACTGACACACCTCAAATCATTGTTGATGAGGAGATACAAGTGATACAGACGGCTGTACCGAAGACTGAGCAGGAAAAACGCCTGGCGAAAATCGAGGAGAAACTTAAGCAACAAGCGGGGTGCATTTAGCCAAGACCCAACCGATCTATCCCATTATGCAAAGATCAAGATACCAAAGAAGTTCAAAATGCCGCAGACTTTGAAAAGTATAATGGCACTTCTTGCCCGAAGATCCATTTGCGTACTTATGTGGTTAGGATGACCCCATATGTTGATAACATACCCCCGATGATTCAGCAATTTCAAGCAAGCCCACAGACCGGCACTCCGGTGGTATATTATGAAGAAGATTAATCTCCTAGAGACTTGGGAGGATTTGACCGATGCCTTCTTCAAGCAACAAGTATAATATTGATGTCACTCCATCTCGAGAGGATTTACTTCGCACTGAGAAGAAGAAGACAGAATCTTTCAAGGCCTATGTCACAAGATGGAGGACTGTAGCCGCTCAAATTACTCCGGAGCTGACTGAAAAGGAGTTGATGGATTTGTTCATGAAGACGCTCCCACCTGAATACCGAAATCGAATGTTAGGATCGACTGCCGAGTCGTTCAATCAGCTGGTCCCTGTTGGCGAGCGAATTGAGATAGCCCTGCGTGATGGATGGGCGTCTGATCAAACCAGCTCATATAAGAAATTTTCGGCCAAGAAGGACAAAGAGCCCGTAGCGGAAGTCAATACGACTTATGTTCAACCCCGCCCGTCTCGAACACTCAACGAAAAATGGGAGGAGCACGTCCTTTCTTTGGCCAGCGAGAGGAACTCTTCCAGGTCAATTTACGCCTCTCCTTAAGCCATTGTCCAAGATCTTGCCGACTCTTCGAGAAAATGGATTACTCGCTAAGGAGCCTAAACGACCTAATCCCGAGCGTTTCCCCAACTATGATCCTTCTAAGACATGTGCTTACCATATGGGGGAGGTAGGGCATTCGTTGATGATTGCTATACACTCGCGACACAAAATCCAAAATCATTGGATGCTAAAGTGGTCTCATTCCGCGAAGCACGCCGAACATCCAGAATAATCCACTCCACGATCATCCAAAACCGTGAATGCCATTTTCAGTTTTGATGTGGTCGAAAGAAGAGCTTGAGAGTACATCCGGACGATGTTTATAATGGTTTAGTTCGAGCTGGATACTATTCAGATGTAGAAGAACCTACCATGTCTCAGAAGGTGCAGAGAGTTAAGATAATGTCCAAGAAGGGGATGATTGTTTGCGTAGATCCTGCCGACACAGTTTCAACTATCACTCCAATCATTATTGATCTGGAGGAAGAGCTTTCTGATTTTGAGAATGAATTTACCGGCTTGAACATTGGAGCTAGCGATCCCTTAGTTTTTGACATGCCACCATTGGAGGATGCTTTGGATGAAGATGGATTAATCATCAATGATGTGCCGCCATTAGATGATGAAGAATTGATTCTTGATGTTATGCAACCCTATGCATACACGAATGATAAGGCGGTCCCATGGTGTTATGATGCGGAGATAGATGTGGTCACTCGATCGGGACGCACTTACGCTCAGGCCAACTCACAACCTGTCAAGCCAGCCACTGACGAAGAGGCTAAAGAATTTTTAACTGTGATTAAGGCAAGTGAGTATAGCGTAGTGGACCAACTTCGAAACCGCCGGCACAAGTCTCCATATTAGAGTTGCTTTTGACATCGAGAAACATCAAAAGGCTTTGATGAAAGTCCTTAATGAAGTACATGTCCCAGTCCATTGAGCCCGAGAAGTTGGGGGAATTCGTGGGAGTCATTTTGTTAAACGACCGAGATCACTTTTTCAGATGATGAAATCCCGGATGAAGGAAGGGGACACGGCAAAGCCCTTTATATCTCAGCCAAGTGTCGAAATACCTTGGTATCCCGTGTCCTCATTGATAATGGATCGGCTTTAAACATATGCCCCCTTGCGACTCTAAAGCGTCTTGGGTATGATCTAGGGAAAATTCGTGCGGCTAAAACCTCTCGTTCGAGCATTTGACGGAACCAAGAAAGAAGCAGTTGGGGAAGTTGATTTAGACTTGCGGATAGGGCCGTGTTATTTAATGTGGTTTTTCGGGTCTTGGACATACCTGACCTTCAACTTTTTGTTAGGTCGTCCATGGCTTCATGCGGCAGGGGCAGTTTCTTCAAGTCTTCACTAGAAAGTGAAGTTTGTGACGAAAGGGAAGCTTATTACAGTTCGAGGAGAGGATGAGTTCAAGATTTATCACGAGACGGCTATCCCTTACATTGAACCAGATTGTAAAGAAGAATCCAGGTTTTCAAGCATTTGAGTTGGTTTCGACCATTCATGTCTCTCAAGGTACTACCCTACCCAATCCAAAGTTATCAAAGTCGGCGATCATGGTAGGCAAGATCATGGTCGGGAGTGGCTTTGTTCCAGGTAATGGTTTAGGCCGACATGGTCAGGGCACTCGCCAACCAATTGAGGCCAGGCGGAATTCATACACTACTGGGTTAGGCTATCATGATAGAGGTGGACGATCCTGTAGAGGAAGAGGAAGAGGACAAGGACGAATTAGTGTCATTAGACCCCACATTAGGTCCACATTCCCTGGGCCTGCGAGGATGATGCATGAGGAAGAAGGGGCGATCGATACCGTGTTCGCACTCCAAGCCTCCGATTCGACATTGATGTTATTCCCCCGCCGAATGGGTAGTGGTAGACAAACCGGTTGCAGACACCACTCGATCCACTGGAAAAGACGACGCACTCGGAGGAATCGCCGAATTATTCGAAGAGAATTTCGTGTTGGTCATCAACGAAGTTCGAGAATAGGAGAATTTTAGTTATTTGCACACTCCTCTGCGTAGGAGTTTTTATTGCTTCCCGTATTTGCATTTCCATTCCTAGGGTTTCTATCATTTCAATAATGTAATTTGCTTTTCATCCAATAAAATACATGAAAATTTTCATGTTTTGAGGGCATGATGAAGTATACCAAACTAGTCCAATGACGATATCCAGCCATGAAAAAAAATCATCCACGGAGACATCCTGAGGGCTGGACTTTCTCATGCTTCCTCCTAAAAAAATTTTCAAAAACAAAAAACATTTCATTGTTTTTTTTTTAAAAAAATCATTTTTCAAGCCATTTCCAAAAGCATGCATTAGATTAGCTCTGTTTATTTTTCTAACTCATTTACTTCATGTTTCAGAGCGTTACTTTTTCAGTTTGATGATAAGGCATTTGAAAAAGTACACCAGGTTGTAATTGGCCCAACTATCAAGGGTACATTTCCAATGAATTGATATGATAATATTGTAGCCATGACAGATTTTGGTAGTGACCTGACTGGGATAAAGTCTCGACCCGAGCCAAAATGGACGTGCAATTTGAATTTACTTTGATATTGCATAATATCATATTGATGCACGTTCGCTTGTGCGGGGCAAAAGTGGATTTTCAGCCTTGAATGATAGCGACAATCCAAGGACATCAACTGCTGAGGCAATTCCCATTGTAGAGGGATCATTGAATGAATACTTAAAACCATTTTGCAGTATAGAAAACTGTTTGAAGTTGACATGCTTAAAGCTGTTGAGTTTTTTTTAAAAAGGGATTTTGCATGATGACTCTTACATGTTTTATCCATCAATTCCACTTGAAATTTATCAAAATGGATAATTTAGTGAAAGATGTTGAGTTACTTGAGCATGCTAAATGAGGTGTGAAAGGCAAGCCTAATCCCATACATCGTCCCATGTCTATACATTGTGAGGTGAGTATGGAAACATTTTGTATTTCAAGGTGAAGAATTTTCTTGCGAAAAGTACGACAGCTGAAATGACGAGAGGCGTTCATTTCTCTATCCCAAACACTACGGGTGTTCCATTGCTTAACCATTTTTGAGCCCATACACTTATGGATGTTCTTTTCAAATTACCCCTGTCCAAGAACCACCCCACATCGGGGCAACGGGAGATAAAATGACATCATGAAGTGAGGAAAGTGAATTGAAATTTTCTTGCTCTCACTTGCATCAATCTTCAAGTCGTGCTATTACATTGAATTCATGTGCTAATTTAAGTGCCTTAGGATGACGAAGAGCATTTCTTTCACTATCCTACACACTTATATCCTTTGAATAGCCCACTTGAGCCTGCTATTTCATTTCTTTTAAAACCCAAGTTGATGATCATCGCCCACCGGGGCAAGGCAAGAGACAGATGAAGACCCTTGAAAGTTCGAGTGTCATTTAAAGTATACTTGACACATGCATTGTGCGCAAGAACTGAAATCAAAATAGAACGAAAGGGCATGAAAAAACAGTATGCCTGGTAAAAGCAAGGCCAATGCCCGTGAAAAGAAGAGAGAAATGACTGATGAATTGGGGGGCATAAAAAAAACAGTGTGCTTGATCGATGCCCATCATCAAAAAAAATTGTTGAGAAAAGATCTCCAGTTGAATAATCATTGGCATCGGGTGATAAACTTTTGAGCCAATAATGAAATCTGTCAAGAAGACAATCCGTGGTGAAGAAAACTGGTGGTAATGTCAAGATGATCACCAACTTTGACCCCTATACACATCTTTGAGCCTAACGATCCTTTCGTTTCTCAACCCATGAACCCAGCCTATGTTACGGCCCTTACAAAGTCTCTTCATTAGGGCACTTGAATTAACATAGGAATTCACATGTTTTAAGCATTGCTCGAAGAAGTGCGAGCAAGATTATTTCTTTATCATTTTGCGGGGTTCTTGACTTGTAAACCCGTAGATGATTACGAATCATTCGTTCAATTTGCTTTGACTCGAAGAGTCCCTTTGTTAAGCCATTGACCAAGCCTCCATTACAGTCATTGACAAGGACCTCTCAGATTGGTAAGGTCGTACTGATTGCAAGAAAATTCGAACTCTTGTCGACAAGATGATGATAAGATCGAGTGATATATTCCCGCATCAATGGTCGGGACAAATAACCCTTCTTAAATGAGAGCGAGTGAAAAAGCATTTTCACACCAAAAGTGTCTCATTTAGCATGTTCAAGAGATTCACGCTATAACTGAAAATTGTCCTGGTGATAATTTTTCCGGTAGAAGCTTGATAAAGCCATCATGTGTGGACTTTCATTGAATTTTTCCTCAAAGACCAAAAACTGTCTTTGAAATCCCGAGTTTATTCAGTCATCTTTGTACTTGATGAGAATTCCAAGTATCTATTTATAAAATGTTTTCAAATGTCTAGTGTGAATTCCGAGATATTTGAACCTTTAAACGCTTGATGTGATTTCCAAGTGTTTGTCTTTCTAAACATCTCGATGTGATTTCCAGGACATTTAGTAAATGTTTTCAAATGTCGACATAAGAATCAGATTTTTGAAGTTTCAAGTACTTGACGCAATTTCAGTGCTTAGAATCGATGAGAATTCCAGATCCCTAAAGACTTTGAGCCTTTCAATTATCTCAAGGGAGTTCCGGATGATTGACAGGTTTCATCGAATCATTTCACACCTAAATCCCCAAACGGGGTATGACAGTACGTGCTCTTCTTTGCATTTGCATTTCATTGGTCATAGACATAGAGATCTATGTTCCTGACCGAATCATTGCATTTACATGGCATTCTTTAGGGGTTAAATTCACTTGAGTCCATTTCTTTCAAAAAAAAAAAAAAAAAGTCAAGTCATTAACATTTGCATATGCATTGCATATTTCATTTTACATGGTTTAATTTTAGGTGTCATATATCTTTGAAGGAAACCTCTACGAGCTTCCCTTCAAAGAGGGCAATTGTTGACACCTAATTTAGGATCAAATTTTTTATTTTAGGAAATAAAATAGAAGGTAATAAATAAAATAAAGCATTTGGGTTTGTGGAGGGAGATTTCGAAAAAACAAATTTTGAATGATGAAGCATTTTTATTGTTGAACACATATCTTCATTTCAAAATTTTTTTTTTTAAAAAAAAAAAGGAAAAAAAAGCGAAATCAATGAGAGGAATTAATGGGATTTGACTAAGAATATGGAAGGAATGGACACTCGCTCGAATATTGGGCATGAATCTGACATGTTCGCGGAATATAAATGCGAATTGCGAAAGAAAGTGAAGGATTTACTGGCAATAAATTGGGGCTAAGATTTCGGCAATCCCCGCGAACAAGGGAAGACGGGCCCCGACTTTCCACTATTAAATGGAAGTCCTTGCACTATAAAAGGGGCTTCTCTTCGTACAAAAAGGGTGGGGGCGAATTAAAAAAAAATTCGAAAAAAATTCTGTTGTTTAGGGGGCAAGTTCTCTTCGTCGAAAGAAAAAAAAAAGGGGGAGAGATAGTACGTGAGAAAAGAAGAGCGACAAGCTTTGAAAGAAAAAAAGCCAAATCAGTGCTTTCTTCACTCTTTTTTCTTCTGACCTGCAGCAAAAGGGAAAGAAAAAAAATACTGCAGCAAAAAAGTGAAAAGGACAGTGGCAGAGAGAAAGGGGACGTGAGAGTGATGGGGAGAGAAAAGTGAAAGCAGAAATAAAAAGAAAAAAAGAAGAAAAGGCAAAAAAAGGTGAACCACTGTTCATCTTCTTCGTGGCTTCTCCCTTGCACATCCGCCCGAGAAGAACCACCGCCCGCCGCTGACGACGCCGCCCGCCACTGCCGACGCCGCCCGCCGCTGCGCGACGCCACCTCGCCACTCGCCCGCCGCGCCGCCGCTCCCGCATCTCCACGAGCACCGCCCGAGCCGCCGGTTCTCCTCGCCTCTAGCCCCGCTCCACCTCCCGAGCGACGCCGAGCCGCCGGTGCTCCGCCTCCGACGTCCCCGCCGTGCCGCCATCTAGCCCTCGCCGGAGCTCCGGTCGCCGGCCATCTTTCGCCCGGTTGCCCTTTTGTTCCGTTGGTTTATCTTAGGTAGTTTTTTTTTTTTTTACTTTTATTTTTCATTACTTTGTAGTTTAGGTTGTTTGTTTACCTTTTATGTTTATTTCATTTGATAGCATGTTTAGTTTAATTATTTAAATGTTGGGTGTTAATATTTGCAATTTCTATATGCATTATTTCTAGATTTTAGCTCAAATTACTATAGTTATTAATTTGATCCGAGAGACATCGGGTCATTTTTTTAATTATACTAATTTTGGTTTCGTGGTAGAATTTCATTTGTTAAATCATAATAATTATTTAATTTGGTCCGTAAGACTTCAGACTAAATTTTTAATTATTTTGTTTTCCTTGTTGTGATTAGAGAGTTAAAATAATTGTTAATTTAATCCGTGAGACAACGGATTATCTTTTCGGTTATTTTAATTCTTCTCTTAGTTTTTATAATTACTTGTTTGAGAAAATGAAAATTATAAAAAAGAGAATAATGAAAATTAAAAATTTGCATGAGCATGTAGGTCACGTAGGTTTAAATTAACCTTTAGGTTTTTTTTAGAATTTCACCCTTTGATAGTTGTTTTTTTAGTTAGGATTAGATTTAAACATTTTTTTATTTAGGAAAAGTTTGCATGATATATAAAAAAATAAGAAAAAAAAATAAAAAATAATAGGTGCATATTAACTAGTTTGCATAATAGGCATATTTAATTAGAGTTTGCATATTAATAAATTAGGATTGCATCATACTATCATGTTTTAGTAATCCCATCGTGTAATTTTTAATTGCATATAATTAACATTTTTTAAAAGAAAAACACAAAAATTATTTACTTGGTTAACTAATAGGTTAGTTCATAATTAATCCCTTTTCATATCATCATTATTTAGTGTAGGTTGCATACATTAAAAAAAGAATTGTTAAAAAATCACAAAAAGAATATGCATATAGAATTGTTATGTCATGCATCCCATGTCATATAGTATATGCACGTTTAGGATTGCATAATTTAGATTGCATACATATAGTTCAAATTAGGCCATATAAATTGCATTTCACATATCATTAAAGTAAAATTCATGCATATTAATTTTAGATTAAGATTGCATAATAATAAAAGTTAGGTGCCATGTCATTTAGAAATCATGTTTAGGGCATGCATTATTAGCATTTTTTTTAAAATGTTTTCTTAGAGAGTGGACTTTAATAAAGTTGTGGTTTATAATTTCTTAGCATTTCGATTTATTGAATGTTATTTAATTGATTGTGCACCCGCATGACCACCATTTGCATGTTAGTATCTTAGGTTAAAATTAATCAAGACATTTTGCAAAAATGTTTTTTTTTTTTAAGGTACCGAAAGGGCGTTAGATTAACTAGCGTAACCATGTCCCCGAATCCATTAAATCTCTGGTTCGTAAAAGGTAAAGTATTCTCCCATACTTTACCCGGGTTTCTAATCAGCCCTATTTGGTTAGTGGCGGCTCCAATTTGATATATAATTTGCATGTTTTAATGGGTCATTTTTCTTAGTATCAAGTCGCGATTGGTAGGGCTTGGGAGAGTCCGCGCCAAGTCTTCGGACTTAGTAATCCATTAACCTAGTTTTAGGTGATTCACCCTTTTAAAAAAAATCAGGTCGCGACACCGAAGCTTCCTCATTCCACACCATCTTCATCGAACCAAAACCAACACCACAACGAGCCCTCACCGGCGTTTGGGGCCCGCCGAGCCACCATCCAACATCGGTCGTTTGGTCCAACAAATTTGAGGCTGCGTGACAAAATTTCTATTCCAAAAATTGATTTACGGCATAAATTGATTTCTCATTTCTATTCCCCGAACAGTTTTACGAAAGAAACCCGTTTCTATTTAAATAAATCCGTTTAATAACAGAATAAAATTTCTATTTCTAGGAATATAAATTGATTAGATAACAACATAGGAAATCCTTAAATACAAAATAGTAGTCGAAATAATACTAAAACAACATAAGAAATCCTCAAATACAAAATAATAGTCGAAATAATATTAATACATTACAAAAGTTGAAAATACAATTTCATGGAATTTCCTATTACATGTGCTTACGTTTCCTATTACGTAATATTTTCTTTCGAAAAATAAACAATGTGGTAAAAAATCAATTGAAATTCAATTGTAGTGAATATGTCGTTATGTTTTTGTCAAAATTAATTTCACATTAATTAAATAAGTCTAATGATAGCCATGATTATAATAATCTAATCTCCTAAAAAAATCCTAATTTCAAGTCTAATTTCAATTTCTTTCCAAATTTTGTTAAAAAAATCCTCACCATGTTCAAAAATCGTCACCAGTTTTTTCAAAATTATCAACACTAGGATTATTTAAAAATTTATTATTAAAATATGTATTTTCATTAACACTCTTACAAGAACAACGAGTCCTTATTAGATCTCTTTTTACATGCGTCTTGATAAGTGATGACACTATATAAAAGAAAAATCGGATGAAACCCTAATGATTTGACCCCTTTTTACCGCCTCAACATGAAGTTTGTGATTAAAAAAATAGTTAGCCAGATAGAGCTGTTGTCTAGCGTACTATAGAAGAGTAAGTGAAGAAATACTCGTTAGATATGAATATGGTAAGTTAACTATTACTATGCGTGAAATCTCTTGCGTGCAACACATGAAGCCTTGTTCATTCAATTCCCACCATCTGGCCCAATGGTTAAGATTTTCAATCAATATCGATTGAAATGATTATATTAAAAAATCATTAAAATATTTTGGACTAAATTAACTAAATTGAAAAGTTGAGAAAATTTTTTTTTTTATTTTTTTTCTATTTCGAAACTAAGAAATTAAAAATTTCAGCTTCGATTTCTTCGATTTCTCTATTTCTGGAATATGAATCAGTTTTAGAAATAGAGAAATCAAATTACGTTATCAAACGGATTTCTATTCCAAACCTGTTCCGGGAAACAGAAAAACAGAGAAATCGAGAAACAGAAATTTTATCATGCGTGCCCCTACTCGCCCGCTGACTTCTCCACCATCGGCCGAGCATGCCCTCCTTGGCTAGGCGCCGAACAAACGACAACGACGATGGGAATGTAGCGAACAACTACACGGCCGATACCTAAGGTCGCCCAACACCACTAGAACATCCCAATAGAACGTGACACGCACGGACGACTCAATTTCGGCCAAAGACGAAGGCACAAAGACTAGATCTCGTTTAGACATTTCATTGAGCAGTTGGAACGCACCATAGAAACAAAAGATTGCCGGCTCGACCAAGACGCAAACTCAGACCCGGGCTCCCGAAAATCGAATCGGAATACTCATCGACACAACGGGGGACTAATGGGCCGAAGTTTGCGTGAGCCGGACAGCTGCGAGTTTCCGCCCGGTGTGCCCAAAATGGGGCAAGAACAGGGTACGAAGAGGGCTTACCGGTTTGGCTTGGGGACGCCAGTTGGGAAAATTCGCCGGATGGGGGTCAAGCGTAGCTTTCTTGTTGGTGGAGGCTCCCTTGTTCTCGGCCCTTTTGAGTCTCTCGCGGCTCTCTTCCGCTCTCCCCGAACCCTCCAAAAACGAACCCCCTTCTCTCCCTCCTTTTCCCCTCTTTTGAAGGCCACCAGCTAGTGTGCATGGCTTCTGCCATTGCCAGCTTGCTGGCCGGCCAAGCCCCAACCCGTAGATCATGCTCACCTACCCTCACGATCCTCTGCCTCTTCCCCTGCTTTGTATGCTCCTTTCCTGCAAAAGCAAAACGGGCGTGAAGGTGAGAGGAAGAGAGGAAGGAGAGAAAGGGTCGGAGCTTGGAGCCTGCTTGGAAAAAGAAAGAAAAATGAAAGAAAAGGAGGGGTCGGGCCCGAGCCCACACGAGGAAGGAAGGAGAGGCGGGTTAGGCCAAGGTCGGATTCGGCCCAACTCGGCCTCTCTCGCGCGTTTTAAAAAAAAAAAAAACGATTTTTGAAATTTTTTTCTTTCCTTTTTTTTTTAGACTTTCATTAATATCTATTTGAGAAAAAACTAGGTGTCAACAGCTCCCATTTGCTAGTCCGAGCTCATTGTTGCTGATTCGGCGCTTGCTCACACGCCGCTCCGACGCTCGCTCGCTATATGCGATTCGTCGCTCGTTCACTGTGGCAAGGTTCTAGAAAGGAACCTAAAGTTCCTGTACTCTCTTTCGAAAGAAGCTTTCTTTTCCCAACGAAACTGTGGAGTGGCTTGCTGGTCATCCGAAAACGCTGCCGAAGCTTCCTCAGGGCCCTAAAAATGATAAGCAGAAGCACTCTTTCGTTCATGCAAAGCTCGGTTTGTATCAAGATCGCATTGGGACAAGCATTAGCTGCTGCATGAAATGGAAACCTAGCGAGGTCTGATGAAAGCCATGATCCTTTTTTTGTAGGGGAAGAGAGGAAAAGAGCCCGACTTAGCGGAGTTCATGTCGCGCTCATGGCGGGAAACAATGCGCAACTCATGGTGATGGTGTCATGTCCCCGTTAGGCTGCCGCAACCTCCATGGTGCTTGCACTCGCTGCAGCTGCACACCAGATGAGCAAGCAGGTCGTCCACATCTCGCCGGGCCCGAACGAGTGCTGAGTATGTTTAATGAGATGCCGAGACTTCGGGTGGAGTTGGACCGGGTGACTTTGGTAGCTGCGCTGTCGGCTTGTTTAGAGTTGGGAAATTTGAAACTTGGCTGGTGGATCCTTTCGTATGTCATAAAGAAAATGTTTGCAAGAAATCAGCAATTGTCTGTCACTCAACAATGCCATTATACGCATGTTGAGAGAAGATGGAAAGGAAGAATGCGAGAGAGAGAACTTGAGAATTTTTCTTGTATTCTCTGTATATGTTTCAATGTACAATGTCCTATTGTTATAATACAAAGATGTGTATAATAAAAGCAACTGAATATTTTACAATTCGGATCTGATTAGACCCGATACTAATTGATCCTTGAATGGAATGGAGAATCTTCTTGCGTATCTTCCAACACTCCCCCTTAAGCTGGTGGCTTGTAGATATCCAAGACGCGTAGCTTGCTTAGGAGATACGCGTGCTAACTTTGACACAAAGGTTTGGTGAAGACGTTTGCCGGTTGTTCTTCTGTTTGAATCCCCAGTGTCTCGATTATCCCTTTCTGGATCTTTTCTCATGTGAAATGGCAGTCTACTTCTATGTGTTTCGTTCTTTCATGAACGATTGGGTTTGAGGCAAGTTTGAGGGCTGCATCGTTGTCACAAAACAATTTCGTTGGCCCTTGAACTTATACTCCAAGATCACGAAGTAATACACGTAGCCACACTATTTCACATGTGGTTTTTGTCATAGCCCGATATTTTGCTTCTGCTGAGGACAATGAAACAGTCGGTTGCTTCTTTGTTTTCCATGAAAGTAAAGAATCCCCTAACTTGATACAGAAACCAGTTATGGACCTCCTACTCATCGGACAGGTTGCATAATCTGCATCGCAATACGCTGTCATCCTCATATCACATTTCTTGGAGAGAAGGATCCCAAGTCCATGACATTTCTTCAAATACTTTACCACTTTGAGTGCAGCATTCATGTGGGACTGTTTTGGGATTGTGCATGAACCGGCGGGGTTTGCACGGCATAAGTAATGTCTGGCCGGGTCATAGTTAAATATATGAGCTTTCCAATAAGTTTCTGATAACTCATTGGATCTCTCAGTACATGATCAGTTTCTTTAGAGATTCCAGCATCATAATCTGCTGTGGCCAGCTTGATATTTTGCTCAATTGGAATTACAGCTGGCTTACATCCTGACAATCCTACTTCTGATATGACTTCCAGGGCAAATTTCCTCTGGCTGAGGGATATTCCTTGGTCTGATCGAGCAATTTCTATTCCAAGAAAATACTTTGGCGACCCTAGATCTTTTATATGGAAAGTAGAATGTAGGTATTGCTTGAAACCTTTGATAGCTATCTCATCATTGCCCATAATTAGTATATCATCAAGTATATAGATGACGTACCTTTGGTCCATGTGAAAAGGGCATAATCAAATTTGGACTGTTGAAAGCCAGCAGTTATCAAGGACTCAGAAAATTTTGCATATCATTACCTAGACGCTTGCTTAAGCCCATATAGGGATTTGCGAAGACGACATACTTTATTCTCCCCCTGTCTCCGTAAACCCTGTGGGATGTCCATATAAATCTCTTCATCTAGATCTCCATGGAGGAAGGCATTGTGAACATCCATCTGATGTAATGGCCAGTCTTGATAAGCTGCTACAAAGAGGAAGGATCGGACTGTAACATCTTTGGCTACAGGAGAGAAGGTCTCATGATAATCAAAACCTTCCTTCTGTGTAAAAACCTTTGCTACCAATCGGGCTTTGTACCTTTCAATCGAACCATCAACTCGATATTTGATCTTGTAAACCCATTTGCAGCCAATTGGCTTACGATGTGGAGGCAGACTGACAAGTTCCAATGTCTGATTATCCACCAGTGCCTGCAATTCTGCTTCCATAGCCTTCTGCCAGCGTGGATCGATGCTTGCTTCATCATAGCTTGAAGGCTCTTGCTCTTCAGAAATTCGGGTAATACAGCATCTATGTTCCTCGGATAATCGATCGAAGGAAACAAAAGAAGAAATAGGAAAAAGAATACCTGGTGGATTTCTGACTCCACATATGTAATCTTTGGTCCAAGTTGGTGGACGTGTGGCTCGTCTTGAACGTCTTGGCTGGATGTCTTCAGAAGATGATTGAGTTGCTGGAGGCTCCACAGAAGATGATCGAGTTGCTTGAGGCTCCACATGAGATAATTCTAAAGTGATTCCTTCATCCGGGTGTTGATCCATGTCTGCTGCCAAATGTGTTAGGGCGGTAGTAGGTATAGAATCAGTACCTGTATAATTTGAATGTGGAACCAGAACATATCACGGATCATGAATGGACTCTTCAATACGATGAGTATGAGAATGTCCTGATATATCTTGGCTTGATTCCTGGGTAGCAAAAGGGAAAAGATCTTCTTGGAATTGAACATCCCTACTAACAAAGAAATCACCTGTAGAGGGATTAAATAGTCGGCACCCCTTCTGTAAGGTAGGATACCCCATGAATATGCATCGACGAGCTCGTGGACCCATCTTATCCTTAGGTCCCACTATAGAAGCATAGTATAGGCACCCAAAAATCCTCAGATGATGAAGATCTGGTTTCTTCCCAAAAAGAAGTTTGAAAGGGCTTCGACCGTTAAGAATTTTGGTCGGCATACGGTTGATCAAATATGCTGCAGTCAAAATACAATCTCCCCAAAAAATATCCGAAATAGAAGCCTGAAATTTTAAAGCCCGGGCAACTTCCAACAAGTAACGGTGCTTCCTTTCCACTATTCCATTTTGTTGTGGTGTGTAAGTACATGAACTCTCATGTAAGATCCCTTGGGATGATAATAAGGTCGTACACTCATAATTGAAAAATTCTTTCCCATTGTCTGTCTGAATTTTTTGGACAGTTTTCCCAAATTAAGTCTTTGACAGAGAAAGAAAAGTTCTTAAATGTGACACAACCTGACTCTTAGACTGCATGAGGAAAATCCATGTGGCCCTTGAATGATCATCCACAATGGTGAGAAAGAACCAAGAACCATCATGATTTAGTGTATGGTATGGTCCCCAGATATCAATATAAAGTAAAGAAAAAATGTCATCTGCACGACTTTTGCTCCATGGAAAAGGGGTACGTGATTTTTTTGCAAGAGGACAAATATGACATTGAGAATAGGGAAATAAGGAACTATGACCCAATCTGGAATGGAAAATGAAATTTTTATCATTGGTAGTCAAATTACACAATGATTGTTTATTACAAGGAAATTGATCTAGATTCTTGGGCAGACTTCTCCAGAAAAATAATCCTTCAGATAGATTACCCCATCCCATCAGTTTCCCAATCGAAAGGGCCTGAAATTGACAACTATCAGCATTGAAGGAAACTTGACATGAATTTTCTTTACAAGCTCTAGACATAGATATAAGATTGAACTGGAACTCAAGAATATATAGGACGTTTGTGAGAATAATTTGAGAACTGAGATTAACTGTCCCAGTTATAGTGACACGAGTAATGTTGCCATTTGGCAATTGTACTATAATAGGGCTATCTAGTTCTTCATTAATGGTAGTAAATAATTTCTTCTCACATGCAATATGATCAATGGCTCCAAAATCAACAATCCAAGTATTTCTCGATATATTGTTTATCAGACAATGAGAAATACCTGTAAAGCTGCTCCCCATCTTTTGAACTTCTAGTTTTTGTAGTGCCTGCATCAATTGCTCATATTCACCATGAGTAATGGGTTGATTTGCATTTGCCTGTCCTGTGATTTGAAATGCTACTGCTAATATCTCCTTGCCCTTTTTTTCTCCAGGTCTGCCATGCAACTTCTAACAATTTTCAACTGTGTGATGGGGTCATTTGCAAAATTCACAATACAATTTCCCCTTATTTTTTTAATTCGGTCCATAAGAATTAGGCCCATAGGAGTTTGGCCTGTTCGGCCCATAAGAATTAGGCCCATAGGAGTTCAGCCCGTTCGGCCCAAAAGAATTTGGCCCATAATTCTTCGAAGAATTTCCGCTATTGGATCCTTTAATGACAGAAACATCTCCACCGTCCAGATCTCCAAAGTTGCGCGCCCCGCTTGAGCTGTCTGATTGAGGCGCGCGATCGTGGCCGTCCGAAGTAAACCCTTTAAAGGGCTTCGGTTCTGCAAACCCTAGCGCTGCGTCGCGCCTCTTCTCTAGGGTTCGTGAGCCCCTTTCGATTCTCACGGCCAATGCTAGGGTTTCTGCCCCTTTCTCTTCCGTCGAGGCGAGCCTTTGGCTTTCGTCTTGCACAGCGAGCTGGAATATATGGCCGATCGAGGGTGCAGGCTCCATTGCGAGTATCTGTGACCTGAAATGGAGGTAAGATTCGTTAAGCATAAGGAGGAATCGTGTCGCATTCTCTTTGTCTTTTATCGCCTTGTATTGTTGGAGGGTGGCTTCAGGTCCATCGAGCTTCTCCTCCACTGCTTCCAGCTCATTCCAAAGAGCTGAGAGCTTGTTGAAGCATGTCGTCACAGACATGTTTCCTTACTTTAGTTTGGAAAGGGCCTAATGTAGCGAGAAGATTCTCGCCCGATCCAATTTTCCATACATCTCGTGTATATTCTCCCAAAAAAATTTTGAATCCTTTGTGGGAGGTAAACCGGCAGCTATTTCTGGGCTTATACAATTACCTATCCATGTCCTGACCAACTGGTTGCATTTTTTCCATTGTCGCCCTAATTTCTCATCAGTTGGGACCGGAATGGTTTTGTCGATGAATCCCTCCTTATCTTTTGTTACGAGGGCTCGATGGAATTCACGTGCCCAATTTGAGTAATTCTCCGGTCCTGTGAGGGGGTGGCTGATAAGCTGCAACTCAGGTTCGTCGGCGTTGGAGACATAAAGCGTGTCGCCGGGTTCTGGGCGACCCATGGCGGCCGCGAAGGGAAAAGGTATAAACTCTGTGGGGAATCCTGTATTGCTTATAGTCTGACCCGGATTGAAAATGCCCGCATTCGAATTTCCTGATCCGCCCGTCTGCTCAGGGCCGATGGTTGAGCTTGCCCCAGTGTTGGTTGGTAGGCCTCCATCGATCTGCACGCTTTGGTAGCCCGACTATGATGTGTCTGGATTCGATCCATAGATCCATGGGTATGGCATCCACTGATAAGGATAGCCAGAGAAAGGCAACCCTGGATTGAACTGAGCCGGATAATGTTGCCATTGCGTGTGTTGTGCGTGAAATTGGCCTTGATTGGTTTGCTGTTCAGCTACTGGATTGATGATGGATGAATTTGGATTGCGCGAAGCATGAGGCGTCGTATTCCTTGCTGATTGATCTTCGGTGGTTGAGGTAGGCGTCTATGGATTTGTCATGATGAAAAAATTTAAAGAGAATTTGCAGCAATTCTGTTCTGCAGGTTGGTTTTTCTTTGGCAAAGGATGAAGACTCAAGGAAGAATTCCTGCTGGGTGTTGTTTTGTTTTGCAAGAGTCGCAACAACCAAAAACAGAAAAGAACCGGAGGCAGTTCGAAGAAAGGTGCGGAAGCTGTGTCAGGATCAGAGACGCTCTGATACCATGAGAGAATATGGAAAGGAAGAATGCGAGAGAGAGAACTTGAGAATTTTTCTTGTATTCTCTGTATATGTTTCAATGTACAATGTCCTATTGTTATAATACAAAGATGTGTATAATAAAAGCAACTGAATATTTTAGGGAGAAGTGCCAAAAAGTCCTAAACATTTTGCATTTGTGCCAATTTAGTTCTAAACCCTTTTTGGTGCCAATTAAGTCCTAAACCTTTTTTACGTTATGCCAATTTAGTCATTTCCGGCCAATTTTGGTTGGATTTTCTTGGCGACCGACACCTTGGGGCTGACGTGAACAATTTTGAATAATATTTTAATATTTTCGAATTTTTATTTTTATTTTTCTTTTGTTTTTCTTTTTTTCTTTTCCTCTTCTTCCTCTAGCTGGTCGCCGGACCTCGGCGACGGCTAGAGGCAATGGCCAGCGAGGTCGAGGTCGACCTCGTCGGCCACCTCGCTAGTGGCCGCGAGGGCGGCCTTACGCTGGACGGTGAGGCTCGCCCGGCCATGGGCGAGGCTCGCTCGCCTAGCGTGAGGCCGCCCTCGAGGCTTGGGCGGCGAGGCTCGCCCTTGCCGGATCTAGCGAGGGTCGAGCCTCACCCATGGCTGCGAAGGCGAGCGAACCTAAGGAGAGAAGGGAAAGGGTCGATCGGAGGACGAAGGACCCGCCGTCGCTGCCCCGTCGCAACCGTCGCTCCCTACAGTCGCCTCCACCCCCTCGACGTCGTCGCCTTACTGTCCTCGCCAAACCCCGAGCCATGGGCGAGGCTCACCTTGTCGCCCAAGGGCAAGGCTCGACCCTCGCCGCCTAGGCCTCAAGGGCGGCCTCGCACTAGGCGGGCATGGCTCGCCCTTGCCGGATCTAGCAAGGTCGAGCCTCACCGGCCATGGGCAAGGCTCGCCCTCACCCGGATCCGGCGAGGGCGAGCCTCGCCGCTGCCAGCGAGAACCGTCCTTGCAGCCCACGGCGAGGTGGGCGACAAGGTCGACCTTGACCTCGCCGACCGTCGCCTTTGGCCGGTCGCCGAGGTCCGGCTGAGGAAGAAGAGGAAAGAAAAATATTTAAAATTTAAAATTTAAAAAAAAATATATTAAAATATTATTAAAAATTGTCCACGCTCGGTGCCAATGAGGCCACGTCGGCCGACCAGCATCCAAGTCGACAAAAAATCCGGCCAAAATTGACCGGAAAGGACTGAATTGGCACAACGTAAAAAAGGTTTAGGACTTAATTAGCACCAAAAAAAGGTTTATGACTAAATTGACACAAATGCAAAAGGTTTAGGACTTTTTTGGCACTTCTCCCGAATATTTTACAATTCGGATCTGATTAGACCCGATACTAATTGATCCTTGAATGGAATGGAGAATCTTCTTGCGTATCTTCCAACACATGTATGCTAGCTGCGGTTCGATCGATGAAGCCTACGAGGTGTTCAGGCAGATGCCAGGGAGAAGCATAGCTTCTTGGACAACCATAATCATCGGATTCGCAAAGCAGGGGCTTGCGGATGAAGCTCTAGCGACATTCCATATGATATTGAGCGTTGGAGAGCCTGAAGCACAACGCGACGAGCTAACTTATATTTTGGTTTTGAGTGCGTGCAGCCATGCCTAGTAAGTTGACGAGGGCCGCCGTGTTTTTAAAAGCATGACCGCTAGTCGAAATTATACCGAGAATCGAGCATTATGGCTGTATGGTTGACCTCTTGAGTCGTGCTAGACATTTGGAGGAAGCGTGTTAGCTCATAGAAAGCATGCCAATGAAACTGAACAAAGCTGTGCGGGGTGCGCTGCTTGGTGGTTGTAGGATTCATAAGAGTCCTGAGATCGCTTCTCTTGTGGCGCAGAGACTAGCAGTTGAGCTCAACCCTGATTGTGCCGCGGGCTATCTTCTGCTTTTGTTGGAAACATATAGGACATCCAAAATATGGACATATGTAAATGATATTAGGCAGAAAAAGATTGACAGACACAAAGAAGCCAGCACCCGGCCGGAGTTGGGTTGAGGTCAATGGAGCCATTCATGATTTCGTGGCCGATTATAGGAGCCACAAACGCCCGTTTTTTATACACGAGATGCTTAAAAAGGTGAAAGTTCAGGCTGAGTTGGGAGGATGCCAGCCAGATGCGTTGGATGAGGAATTGTGTGTTGCAGCCTAGAAAAGTTAAAGAGGGGAGATTTTGCATCAATTCTTCCTGTACATGCGCTATGGCCTGCAAGGTTGTCGCTTGTTTGGACTACAAAGGTTCTTGGGGAATCCTGCATCAAGCAAGAAGTTTTGAGCACCATTTGATTGCATTTTAAAAGCTCTAATTAACGTCAATTATCATCTGATGAGAATACTTTTTCAATTGTCATCGGAGGAGAATACTTGTTCAGAGAGGATCTTGGTACTATGGTAGCTTCCATTCTTCTGTATCATCTGTTCTGGTGGAGTTTAGAGACTTGTACATATACTTCAGAAGCATTCTGATTCTGGATTCTTCAGAAACGGCATGAAATGGTGATGTTCGGTCTATGGGAATTTTGCTACAAACGCAACATAAAAATTTCGCCATGAATTATTCAATGGATTATGCATCTCTCTCTCTCTCTCTCTCTCTCTCTCTCTCTTGCACGCGCGTGACTTGACCTCTAAAATACAGATAGAAGGATGGTAGAAAGTAAAAACGATTTGAAAAAATTGGGCAACAGAACAACGGGGCCAAGTTTTTGTGTTGCGCTTCTTTTTTTGCAAGTTAAGTTGCATTCCTGTATGCTGAGAAAGAATTCTTTTGACAGTAAAAGCATGACAAAGTCTAGACATAAAATGAGGTATGCATATTTTGCACATTGGCACCGAGAAGGGCCAGCGAACAGAAGTAGCAGCATTCACATGTTAAAACCAAACTTAAAGCCTACATGAGGTTTTTCCAAAGGCCACCAGGCACCAGCAGAAATAGGCGCCAAAAAAGGAAAATGCTTCGATGAATTTTAATTTGAATGATGATCTTTATTATTCAACCCGTGACATATTGTACACTCCCCCTCATAGTGTTATTTTTTGGGTGGATGATCTGCGAGTCTTATAAGATTAACAGCACCCAATAGAATTGACCAAAATGCAGCAGCATCTTCAGCGGCACAAGCTTGCAATATTCTGTTGCCTTGGCAATCTTTCTGCGGATGAAAAGGAGATATGAACATGTTAAAGAGAGAGCTTATTCAAAAACTTAGAGAACCAATCCTGAGGGAAAAGTACCAAAATAGTCATAAACCTTTTGTATTAGTACCAATTCAGTCATAAACTTTTCAATTGGACCAATTTAGTCCTAAACCTTTTCACATTGGTACCAATTCAGTCCATTCGGCTAATTTAAGCTGGAAAATGCTGACGTGGC
This sequence comes from Eucalyptus marginata, assembly GCA_014182565.1. Lineage (NCBI taxonomy): Eukaryota > Viridiplantae > Streptophyta > Magnoliopsida > Myrtales > Myrtaceae > Eucalyptus > Eucalyptus marginata. The sequence goes on along the minus strand of CM024586.1, from coordinate 39,827,722 downwards.
CGTCGGCGGTCTTATGTGGCGCCACGTGAACAAATTTTATAATTTTTTAATATTTTTTCAGATTTTTTTAATTATTTTTTTCTTTTTTTTTCCTCTTTTTTTTTTCTTTTCTCCTTACCCTTGGCCGGCGAGGTCGCCGGCCGGCCGACCATCGATGGCCACAGGCTGGTCGGGGCGAGGGGCCCCGCACCCTCACCAGCCACTAACGAGGGCCGTCGCGCCCTCGCTGGCCACAGCTGAGGGCGTCGCCGCCGCCCGATCCGGGCGAGGGCCGAAACCCCGCCCCTGGCCAGTGAGGGCCTTTGCGCCCTCGTCGGCCACGGCGAGGGCACGGCAGCCCTTGCTCGTGGCGGCGAGGGTGCGGCGGCCCGCCTAGATCCAAGCGAGGGCGCAGCAGCGGGGCGTCTCGTCTCCTCCAGCTGCGAAGCGTCTCTCCCTTCTTCTCTCAATCAAGCTCAACGGTACTCTCTCTCTCTCTCTCTCTCTCTCTCTCTCTCTCCCGCCCACCCGCACGCACGCACGCACATTTCCTTCCACGAGCGGTCGCGTCTTGCGCGAGACATGTTTGTGAGAATGCCGACACGAGCCCTGACCACCACCGCTTCCTTCGCCGATAGCTACGAGGCTTGAAACCGCTGAGGGCCGTGCCCTCGCCTGGATCTGGGCGAGGGCCGCCGCACCCTTGCCTGCCATGAGTGAGGGCTACCGCGCCCTCCCCTGTGGCCAACGAGGGTGCAGAGGCCCTTGCCGGCCAAGGGGCGAGGGTTTCGGCCCTCGCCTGGATCTGGGCAGGGGCCGACGCCCTTAGCCGTGGCCGCGGGGGCGCGGTGGCCCTCGCCAGTGTCTGGCGAGGGCGCGAGGCCCCTAGCCCCAACCAGCCTGTGGTTGGTGATGGTCACCTGGCCGACGACCTCGCCGGCCAAGGGTAAGGAGAAAAAAAAAAAAAAAAAAGAGAAAGAAATAATTAAAAAAATCTGAAAAATATTAAAAAATTATAAAATTTGTCCACGTGACGCCACATAAGACCGCCGGCAGCCACGTCAGCATTTTCCGGCTTAAATTAGCCGGATGAACTTAATTGGTACCAATGTGAAAGGTTTAGGGGGTAAATTGATCCAATTGAAAAGTTTAGACCGAATGCCAATCTGAAGGTTGGGACTATTTTGGTACTTTTCCCCCACTCCTGAGTGCAGAGAAGAAATTCACAATGAATTATCTTTACTAGCCATATTAACACTGAGTCAAGAAATCACGTCGGTGATTCTCAATACTAATCATTTATTATGTCTTTTACCAAATATCATAGTCCAGACCAACTAAACTAGTCAATAATGAAAGGAATTCCGATGGAGTGAAAAGCTGACATACATGATGTGAAGAATTCAGTATCAAAATTTAAACTGGAAGACTGAGAGCTTAGACAGCAACTGGTTCAGGCCTCTTGCTGGTTTTGATTCCTCCAATAGCTGTAAAACATTCAAAACTTACCCAAGGGGTGGGTCAAACCAAATTATAGCATATGGATTTTTCCTTCTTGAGCCTAATAGGTCTTATGTGGCCCTACGTTCCCCATAGATTTTAGCACCGAAGACTGCAGAACCAGCAACTAAAGCATTTGCACCAGCTTCAAGGACCTGCATGCATAGAAACAGCTTAAAAATGAATCATGTATGTCATATGATCTGTCAGTTGAGCGTGTATGTGTTAACAGAAACGATGTTCTTGTTCACTTTAGCTAAAGAGGTATTTGCAGCCATGTTTGATACTAGGGTGCCAGCATCCTTCCTTTCATAGGCCAGAATGAATAAAATCCTTCTGTTTCAGTTAAAGCGTTCAAACTTTGTGTTGGTAACTACTGGTAGGTTCAAGCATCAATAGGCATGCTGTTACTTATTTCCCCCTCCCATCCTTTTAAATACATTTTAAGGACTCTGAGAGGAAAATGGACGGACTTGGAGAATCCAGTATATTTCAACAGCTAGAACACTTAGTTTGGTTCTTCTGGGATGTCTTTATGTCTTAATAAAAATTGCATACTTTCAGAATTTAAAGTCTCGTGATTTGCAGGAATGCTGGATAATACACTCAAAAGATCAGAAAATAATCTAAGATGCCCCTTTATGTCAGCTGGCAATGGTTCAATAAAATTCAATCCAATTCCTTCCCCATGATTGACTATAGATTCATCAACTAGTCAGTCAGATAGATCAAAATACTAGTTGGCACATAACAATTACATAACAGCACCTTATATGCATTGGCTGGGCCGACTCCACCATCTACTTCGATCCATGGGTTGACTCCCTGCCACAACAGAGAAGACAACAAAGCTCCATGATAATTTTTTATAACTTTCAAGAGAAAAGTTCACTATAACCAACCAGATAAGCAAGTAAAGAAGATTGACATAGGACTATGCCCAAAGAATTTTACCTTCTCCACACACATCCTTCTCAAGTCTGATATTTTCTACATTTGGCTCTAAATAAAGCTTTGTCCCCCAAACCCAGGGTTCACCGACATGATCTACACCAGATCAACCACTGTTTGCATAAAGAAAGCTAGTGTCATATTATCTCTTTCATCAGATAAATTCGGCACCTCTTGCACAAAAATCCTTGGGTAAAATATTGAGAAAGTTTAAGGAAAAAAAATGGAAAAATTGCGACTGAAGTGAACAAACAGTAAACTCAACATCAAGAACATATTCTATAGCAGTTATTGAGGTACAGGGTTCAGGACAACTCCAGCTTTAGCTGATTTATCGCACACTTTCTCTATGACGTTCGAATGGATCCACCGGCCACGTCTCAAATTTCCCGACTCCGGACAAGCCGACGGCGTAGCTACCAGAGCCACCTGGTCCAACTCCACCCGAAGTCTCCACATCTCATTAAACACACTCAGCGCTCGTTCGGCCCTGGCAAGATGTGGACAACCTGCCCGCCCGTCTAGTGTGCAGCCGCAACGAGTACAAGCACCATGGAGGCGTCCTTAGCGGTGGCGGGGACACGACACCATCACCATGAGCTACGCACCGTTTCCCACTGTGAGTGTGAATATGAACTCCGCCGAGTCGGGCTCTTTTTCTCTCTTCCCCTGCACAAAAAACGATCACGGCTTTCGTTAGACCTTGCTAGGTTTCCATTCCATGTGGCATCTAACGCCTGTCCCGATGCGATCTTGATACAAATTAAGCTTTGCATGAACGAAAGAGCACTTCTGCTTATCATTTTCAAGGCCAAAGCTTTGGCGGCATTTTCGGATGACCAGCAAGCCGCTCTGCAGTTTCTCTAGGAAAACAAGGCTTCTTTTGAAAGAGAGTACAGGAACTTTCCTTTCTGGAACCTCGCCGAAGTGAGCGAGCGACGAAGCAACAGAGAGCGACCAAGCGTCGAAGCAACGTGCAAGCGAGCATCGGAGCAACGTGTGAGCGAGCGCCGGAGCAGCAAGGAACGTCGAAGTGGCAACAACATGTGCGGACTAGCAAATGGGAGCAAAAGCAGAAATTCAAAATTTGAAAGTTTTGGCTCACTTTAGAGAGGAATGATTTTTCTTCTTCTTAAAGAACAAAGAAGAGGATGAGGAGGAGGAGAGAGAACATAATAAATGTGCACAGACTCAGCAGAGGAGAGAGAGAGCACAAAGGCTAGCATGCAGGTTAGAAGAGAGAGAAAGAACATTACTTTATGTGCAAAAATTTCCATCTTGGTGAGCCGGCCCCACAACTCCATGTGGGTCCACATGGTGCTTCATGATTGGTCTGAGACCATGCTGATTGGTGCGCCGGGATCACCTAATATATTCTCGATAACTACAGAGGAAAGTCCAACTTTTACTTGGGTCGACCATGTGGGCTGACCGAATCACATGGATTTCTTTTCTGAGTAGAAATTGGCCCGTCATTTCTTGGTGCAATATAAATAATGTCTGCTCGTGGGACTCTCTTCAACGAAGCACAAATATTGAAGCACTGTTTTTGTCTGAGTGCCATGGCTATTCTATTTGTGAGAGGTGTCCATAGGTGCAACAAGTCTTCATGCCGTTCATGCAGCGAAACTTAATCGTGAATTACATACAATAAGTTTTTAGTGTTGAAATCGATTAAATTCTTGTGGTAAGAATTTATTGATAATTCTTTTGTGAGATCAAAAGATTATTTCACGAGGAATTGCATGATTAAAAACTACGTGAGTTATTGAGTGTAATTGAGGCTTGGGAAATATCGAGAGTGTTTCAATGACTCGAGTGTGTAATGTCCGTTATATCGCTAAATCTATGTGAAATTCGTCACTACTCTCCCTGTGGATGTAGATCACTACAACCGAACCACATAAATCCGGTGTCCGATTTATTTTCATGTTCTATCTATTCTACTGTTTGATCGCTTGCTTTCCGCAACAATTGGTATCAAAACAAGATTTGGCTGAGTTAAACCGAATTGATGGCAATAAAAGAATAAAAAGTGAGAATCGATAAATTTGATGGGAAGGATTTTGATTTCTGAAAGACGCAGTTTGAAGATTATCTCTACCAAATAAAACTACACTTACCCCTATCTGGGGAGACAATAAAGTAGGTTAACTGGGAATTGCTAGATAGACGAGTTATGAGTGTTATTCGGCTGACGTTGGCTCATAATAACATGAAGGAGAAAACCATCACTAATTTGATGAAAGCTCTGCCAAATATGTACGAGAAGCCCTCTACAATCAACAAGGTCTACTTTGTGCAATGTCTATTTAATTTGAAGTTGAGTGAAGGTGCGTTAGTTAAAGATCATATTAATGAATTCAGTATGATTATTAGTTAATTGAGTTCAGTTGAAATTGACTTTGAAGATAAGGTACGTGCTTTGATTTCATCATCCTCGTTGCTTGATAGTTGGAATATTACCATTACTGTTATTAGGAATTCTTCTAGGTTAATAAGCTTGACGTTTGATGGGGTTCAAGATTTAATTCTCTTGTTTAATGAAATCTAAGCTATACATCATGCATTTTAACCAAATGGCCTAATTGTAATAATGGACAATTTTTAATTAAGTGGACCTAGCAACAATTACTAAATGACATGCATTTTATGAACCTAATTCTATATGACATGCACAAGATATTTTTGTTATTTTTATCAAAATTCGTAATTAAAAATTACTAAAAATAAAAATCTACTAACCTAAAACCTAACTTAGAAACTTATCTCAACATGCAATTTAATTATCTAAACTAGATATCATATAAATATGCATTCTAATATAATTAGAAAGGTATCTAACTATTTTATCATACAAACTCAATTATAATCTACATAATATGCAAATGCAATCTTTTTTTGTATTTTCGGGATAAATAAAGCAATCAAAATATTCAAACCATTCAATCCACAAGGTTTAATCCAATCGATTCAAATATAGAAACAATATCTAATCATTTGAAATTTCGTGAATAAAATCACTAAATTGATCTAATCAAAATGTCAATTTTATAGATTCCCGCAAAATCATGATTCCATCTAAAACCTTATAGATAGAATCAAAGATTGTTGTGAATCAAGACATAAATCCTAGTTGGGGATATGTTTGTCACTCAAATATGCATGTTAGATATTGATGGACATATATTAGGCAATAAAATATCCAAATCAAATTTAGATAAGATAATTACATAATTTCACATGTAATATTGCCAAATTCGAACTCAATGGAATGGACTTGACGGATGACCGGGATCGCAACTAGCTCCTCAACGTTGAACGGCAAGTGGCAATGGCTTGTGGTCCACGAACCTACAAAACAGATACTTGCGAGATGGCTTGAATTTAGGATGAGCTCGACGGCGAGTGGGCTTGCTGGTTCGACAAAAGACAGTGATGGTGCTGGGATGACTGACGAGGCTGCTTTGTCGATGGTCAATCACGGAGAGGACTGAGAGTTCTCAATAGCCGGTGGGTGTGCATGTGTGGCAAAAATCACACTCGGGATCATCGAGAGCGGAGTCAACTCATGTGCGGTAGACTAATTGCAATAGCACCGCCCAAGAAAGAAGACAGGCAAGAGACAACTTGGCAAACTAAAACATCTTAGTAGCCAAAGGAAAAGAAAGCAAAAGCGATTCCCATAGTAGCGGCAAGCGAAATGGGAACAGCCTAAACCATGGAAACAAGGTTGTGGGAGAGTAGTACAAGCGTCGTGCTGCTAGGCGAAGCAATGGAATGCTGCACCCTAGATAGTGAGAGTCCAGTAGCCGAAAGCATCACTAGTTTACGCTCTAACCCGAGTAGCATGGGGCACGTGGAATCCCGTGTGAATCAGCAAAGACCACCTTGTAAGGCTAAATACTCCTGAGTGACCCATAACGAAGTAGTACCGTGAGGGAAGGGTGAAAAAAAACCCCATCGGGGAGTGAAATAAAACATGAAACCATAAGCTCCCAAGCAATGGGAGGAGACTACGAGGACTCTGACCGCGTGCCTGTTGAAGAATGAGCCAGCGACTCATAGGCATCAGCTTGCTTATGGGAACCCACCGGAGCCATAGCAAAAGCCAGTCTTTATAAGGCAATTGTCACTGTTTATGGACCCGAACCCTCCTTTCTTCACACGTGTGGATGTGTTCTCTGCTTCTTTGATCAGCACACATCTTTGTAAATTTTTTAAATGTACCCACCGCCACGTATTGCTTGGATGAGCATCAAGGCGGAGCAAATCGTGGGATTGGCCGAGCACTCTATCTCTTTCTTATCTCACGGGTGTGTGTCTCTGTGTATTGCGAGATTCCCCCCTCCCTTTTTTTTGTCTATAGTGCGTCCACTTTTATAGGTCAAGGACGTGACCAGAATTTCCTTGCCTATATTTTATTTCTTTCCTCTTTTCACTCCAATGGACGCACGAAATCCTCTTTCCTTCTTCCGTGAGCATCTATGATATAATATTCAAATTCCTTTTCCTTCCTCACCCTTGCGTATCATGCATTTGTAAGCCGATTTTTCCTTATTTCCTGTTTCTTCTCTTTTCAGTTCACGTATGAAATCTCCCTTGACCATGAAATATTTCTTGTCTTGAGACATAGAATATATCGCTCAATATATGCCCCACATGCAATATTCCCTCTTGATATTTCATCTGAAATCTTCCAATCTGGTGCGAAATATATCACTCAGTAGATATATTGCAGGAATATATATAAGATTTACTAAATATTGAAAGAATAATACGAATCATTTTCAAAAATATCAAATTGTCGTCAATTTTCAGTCTTCAGAGAAGAACTAACTTGGGCCAATCCCTCTCTCCATGGGCTTAGTCCAACTCGCTAAATTAAAGCTCAAAATCATCAATTCAAATCCATCCGCCGATGGTCCAATGCAAATGCAATAATAAAAAAATACTCCTAAAACTATATTTTATGCAATTTAATTCTAATATTTCTATTTATGAGTTAAAAATTAATCCCTAATTTTGAATGACCGAATCACCAAAATCTATGTATCAACACATTTGGCGATGACAACAATCGCATGGCTAAATGTCGTCGAATGTCCGATTTAGGAATGTGAAATGTAATTTTGCACACCCTGAATATACCAACTATTCCCGACATGAAATTAGCGAATTTGAATACAACTTAATCAACCTCCGTGATTTATGTTGAGTGCAGCTTTTATATCAACGGATTTGATTGTCACGAGAAAAAAATTTGCACTCTATTTATGCCAAGTTATTCTTGTCCGGGCCATCATCCATCCTCAATTCATTCACGACATCAATTTTGGCGTACGTTGGTTAATGGATATCTTGTGCTGTGTTTGCTGGGGAGAACTTGGGCAACAATTTATCAAGATTTAGCCCAATCTAGGATCAACAATTTCTCCCTCAAAACTAAATTAACCGAATTCAACTTAACCCTAACAATAACCGGCCAATACAATCTCGCAATGAGTAAAAATAATGTCGAAATGCTAAGAAGACAGTCAACAACAACACTAATGGGGTGTATGACAAAATTTCTGTTCTAAATAGTTTCAACAAAAATAGATTTTTCTATTTCTATTTCTAAACGAGTTTACGAAGAAAATAACCGTTTGATAACAACACAAAATTTCTACCTAAAAATAAATTTTTCGATAACGACATAAAATTTATTCCTTTCGAATCCACGGCGGCGCGATGACCGGCGACCTTTAATATAAAAAAAAATAAAAATAAAAATGATTTATTAACAAAAAAATAAAGAAATAAAATAAAATAAAATAAATCATAAAAAATAAATTAAGAATATCATTTTATTTTAAAATAAAAATATCCTTAAAAATAAATTTATTTTAAAATGAATAAAAAAAATTATTTGGCAAAACACTCAAGACAAATAAAAATAAATTTATTTTTATTTATCATAAATCAATTATTTTTAATAAATTTAATAAATTTATTTTTAATAAACTAAAAATAAAATGATAAATAAAAATAATTTAGTAATTTTTAATAAATTTTTAATAAATTTATTTTTAATTTATTTTTAATAAATTTTTTTTTTATTTTTAAATGAATAAAATAAATATTTTTATTTTATTTTTAATAAAATGATATTTAATTAAATTTATTTTTAATAAATAAATTTATTTCGATTGAATTTATTTATTAAAAATAAAAATAATATTTATAATAAAAATTTAAAATTTAAAATAAAAATGAATAAATGATATTTTATACTAATTTTTATTTTACGAATACATTTATTTTAAAATGAATAAAAATAAAAATAAATTATTTGGCAAAACACTCAAGACAAATAAAAATAAATTTATTTTTATTTATCATAAATAAATTATTTTTAATAAACTAAAAATAAAATGATAAATAAAAATAATTTATTAATTTTTAATAAATTTATTTTTAATTTATTTTTATTTTTAATTGAATAAAATAAATATTTTTATTTTTATTTTTATTTTTAATAAAATTATATTTAATTAAATTTATTTTTAATAAAATGATATTTAACTAAATTTATTTTTAATAAATAAATTTATTTCGATTGAATTTATTTATTAAAAATAAAAATAATATTTATAATAAAAATTTAAAATTTAAAATAAAAATGAATAAATTATATTTTATAATAATTTTTATTTTTAAAATGATATTTATTTATTTTTAAGGATTTTTTAAATTTATTCGTAAAATAAATATTTATTTGTAAAAATAAAAATAAATATCATTTTATTTATTCAAATAAATTTCATTTTAAAATGATATTTATAAAAATAATTTATTTGGCGGCCAGACAAAGAATTGGCGGCGGCCTATTTGGTCGGCGACTAACGAGCGGTGGTCGGCGGCGTGGATGATGAGGGACCGGTTGACGAACGATAAGAAAATTTTTTATTTCTCATTTCTGTTCCAAAATCAGAAGTAGAAAATTTCAACTTATGATTTCTATTCCAAACCTATTTTTTGGAATAGTAAATCTATTCTAGAAATAAAAACGAAATAGGTTTATCAAGCGGTTTCATTCCGAAACAGTGCGGAATAGAAAAATTGTTTCTGGAACAAAAATTATCAGTTATCATGCACCCCTTAAGATTTTACGTGAAAGTCCAATGCAGAAAAAATTATGGACAGCCTAAAAAACTTCTAGCAATCACAAAGGATAATATAACACACAAAGCGTTATGCTCTAATCACACACTAAAGGTCATTAGCATAAAGTGGAGCAAGAAGAGCATATTTGAATTTGCACCGATTTCACGTTCGGTCTTTGAATCGGGATTGCGAAGTCGTATCTTTTTTTTCTTTTTGACTTTTTGACTTTTTGACTTTTACGTCTTCTTTTTTTAGAGTATTTTATTTTAATGTTAGTGACGCCCTGGAATCGTTCGTCGGTTAGTGCGCACGGCGACCGAGGATTATTTCCTATTTAAGGAAATGGAATTTCACGGACTCAGCAAGAAGATAAGTCGTGCAATCAAAGAGGGTTGTAGAGCTTGAATTTTGCGCTGGTTGGGAACCGAAATGACAAGGCACGGTCGTGGTAGAGACGATGGCTTCTCTGCGAAACATCAAATGTTCGCAGCAGGCTTCTCTGCAAAAGTTCAAAAGTATATTCCTCCGGTTGCATGTCCATAGAGGACCATGGCTTCTTCCTCGAACATGCATGATCATATCAGTTCGCTTTGATCGATCTTGGGAGGAAATAACTCCACGTCCAGTTACCTTCTTTCCTGTCCGGGTGACTTCCAGTTTCATATCCAGACGAGGGAGGAGATGAGGAGGAACGAAATTGTTGGAGGAGAATTAATGAAGGGGGGAGCGATGAGGGTTCAAAATCGATTGTCCATCGGACTTGTCGATCAACCTCCTTTATTAAGCCGATTGGGATCCTTCAAGATTACAAGCGGCGCTTTTGTATTTAATTCAATAAAATTGGAGAATCGGAGTTATAGTCATTTTCTCTGTACAAAATCAAAGCTCTCTTCATTAGGCCAAGAAAAGACAACAACGTGCGTCCTCCTTTTCCTTCGTGTGGCTCAACTCGTGCGGCTCCAGGAAGCAAGCAGAAGATACAAAAGCAAAAACCCTTGGCTTTTATTTCATTCTCTGACAATTAACTTTTAACCCATGACATAAACAAATATGTGACCCCTTATTTTGTCTTGTAATGCAAAACTTTTCCAAGTCAAACTTAGAGTCATGAATGCAACAATGCAATCTTGGATAATTACAAAGAACCACCGATCAAGAACAAGAAGACAAATCTGATTCTATCAGATTTTGAACAATCAAAATCTTCCGACGGATTGGATTCTATTACGGGATCAAATTCAAGATATTCAATTAACTCATGGGACAGTAAGGGGATTGGATGTGCAAAAGATCTTCAATGTTTGACAATGAAAGCGCTATTTGACATGGTCGCGAAAACAATTTTCCAACGAAACCAAGGCAATCAAAAACTAAACTTGGGAACTAAAAATACTTTGTTTTGGTTGTTTGCATACCCTTCATTTAAGTGACAATAAGGGAGCTAGGAAAACCTAAAAGAAGAGATCTTTCCCATTGTTTCGGTGAAATACAAACACATTTTAATTATTTTTTGTTACTGAAGAGATATTCCATCTTCACTTGCCAAATATTTTTCACAAGGAAATAGAAAACAAGCTAATTGACATTTATTTAGAACCAAATTTGTGATTATCATTATATGACCCTGCCAGTCATCTCGTGCCCGTTCATCTTACATGTAACATAGATTTCCCAGGTGCCTTCTACCTAGGGGTGAGCAGCGGTCTAGGGTCGACCCTGGACCGACCCTAGACCGGCCCAACCCCGCGGTCCTGGTCCGGTTCCCAAGGGGATTGGGTCGGTCCTCGGTCTGGAATTCCCGGGACCGACACTATGCGGGTTGGTCCCTGGCCCTAGAGTTTTGGGTCGGTCCAACCTGGACCAACCATATATATATATATATATATATATATATTACATTATATTATTTATAATTCTTTTATATATTCAAACCTAAGTAAAATGTCTTTATAAAACCTAAGAGTAATGGTGAGATGTTCTATCAATAGCACCGATAGTAATTTCAATTTAAAACTTTTTGTTGAGTATTAATTATGTGTCGTTTGTTTTGTTTTCGGTGTTTAGAAGTTCAAGTGAATTAACAAGATGTGAAGTTATATATTCATGGTTTATATTAAGTATTTTGAACTTTTTATGGTTTAATTGTATTTTACTAATGAATTTCAGCTGCACTTTACTTTTCAATTTGTGTCAAATGGTAGAAGTTTTTGAAGAGTAGAGTAGTACTGTAGTTGCTACAGTGATTTGCTAGTTAAGTGGTGTGAAGCTCATTTTTTGGTTGAGTGGACTCTAAATGATCAAATGCTAGTCAAGTGGTGTGAAGCTCATTTTTTGGTTGAGTGGACTCTACATGATCAAATGCAAGAAAACGCTTTTGCATATGGTGTTATGAATATTAAAGATAGATGATTTCAAGAACTTTCCATCATGTCCCATATCTAGATGAGCGGTTAGCAAGTACGAAATTTCTATTATTGTGTCATCTTAAATTTGTTGAATATGTATTGGTATTTATAGTTTAGTTGCACAATGCCGCATTGTCGATGGATGTGTAATTTGAATTTGTAGGTTTGCTTTTTTAGGAAGTATAAAAAACAAGACAAAAAAAATTATCGATCGATCCCGGGTTGACCAACCGGACCGAACCCATTGGGTCGGTCCGGTCCTTGGTCCCAGTGCTCAAAGGGTCGGTCCTCTGGTCCTAAAAATTGAGGACCGACACCGTACGGGTTGGTCCTAGGGTTAGGGGGTGGCCCGGACCAACCCGGACCATGCTCACCCCTACTTCTACCTTCTGCGTTTTCTTCTAAGTCGGTTTGAACAATTAATTGTAATTTATATGCATTTTAGTAATATATCTAAAAAAATTACAATTGCGTTCACATGAGTAGTTATATTTACCTATTTATTTAAGTTGAAACATAAATAGGTCTCATTTTTTTATCCTTTCTTAAACTACCTTTCAAGAGGTGATACAAAGTAATTAACAATTAAATTTCCTCGACCATCCATATGCACTCACTTGCATTATTTGAAAAATAACTATTTAAACCCGTTTCCTCCACTATAAAGATACCTATTTTGATCCAGTATTTGTTAACTTTAGCGTTCGAGAGAGATCTATATATATATATGCGACCAGCACCCAAAATATAGAAATGTTTCTGATCCCTGCAAAGTAGAGGGGACAAATGCATTTACAATTTACATTAATGGCCTTCGAATCTAGAGAATTCGTGGTCCATTTTTAAAAAATGATTTTCTTACGACATTGCATTCATTTAGGTTCTAGTTTTTGTATAGATCTTGAGTTTTGCTTCTTATAATATGGAAAAATGATTATTTTGACTTGATGTTGTTGACAAATTCATGTGATCATTCAGTATGGATAGTGAATTTTTTGGTTTATACTGGTGAAAGAACGCAAAAAAAAAAAAAAAAAAAAAAAAAAAAAAAAAAAAAAAAAACTTATATCTAAGTTTGATACGTGAGAGATTCATAAAATTGCCTGAAAATCTTCATGAAAATCTTAGATCAAAATTCTTTTTATTATATACAAATTCATTGGTATCATGTATGCATGAGCTTTCATTTAGCAAGGGAGAAGTACTTGATGTGGCCATCACACTACTTGACAATGACGTGTGGAGAAACATACAAATAAGAAGGGATTTGAAATTCAAATGTAAAAATTGATTGGGATGCATATCATGCGGATAATATAATTGGTCAGTTACATTACATCAATAATATTATCGATATATAAAAAAAACTTTTATCCTAATAGATGGAGAGAGTTAATGCTCTGAAACCCAATAAAATCCAAGTTAACCATCAATGCGACTAGGATCATAAAATGGTCTGAATGATTGGGTAATGAGATCGTCCTGCTTAGCCTCTTTGATTGAAATATAGTGCACCAAGTAGAAGCAGTCGTATGTGGGACACATGGTGGATTCGTTCGTACGGAAATAATGATAGAATCGACAGAAAGCATCGCTGCATGATTGAAATTGAGGAATAATTGAGGCATCCCACTGTATGATTTTATGTAGAAGTAGAAGGGAGTCGAGACTGGAATGGTTGTTTTGACTGCTTTCTTGACTCGTGCTCTCTCTCTCTCTCTCTCTCTCTCTCTCTCTCTCTCTCTCTCTCTATATATATATATATATATATATATATCCTTTTCACAGGATGACAGAAAGAAGAGGGAGCAAGAAGAGCGAAGTCTGTACATTCGTAAGTCTGTGACAGTATATAATGTGTAATAGGAAGATGGTGGAAGAATTAGAAGGAGCTGTCTCCAGTCCATTCCAGCGCAGTTCACGAACTGAAATACCCAGCTGCTGAATCGTTGGTTCAAGAGCTTATCCGAACTTGCGGGACCATGCAATGTGTTCCCGATCCAACGGAGCCGGGGTTGAGTTCGGTTGTTGCCGTCGCATATTGAACTGAAGGGAGCTCCTTCTAACTTTAACATGAATGCGACTGCAAGCACGTTCGTCTTATACCTATTTTGAACCATGAGATAGGCGAGAGAACTTCACGCTCAAGATTAAGAGCCTGAGTGGAGAACACTGCGTTTTATTTTGTACGTGCATATATTTCAATTTCATCGTCATTGAATATCTCGCAGTTTATATGAAAAAGAAATGTTTTGCAAATATGACGTACGTAGAGATTCAGCTATTTCCTAATTCAGCATTTTGCCGGAGGCACATCGGAGGTGGGCAGGGTTTTCGATGGTGTAGCCCAACATGCGTTCGGGAAATGTCCGCCATCTTTGCTTAAGTTAGTACCTCCCGTTAACAAGTCTATTGCAAACGAACTCCACGATAACGTCTACTAGTTTACTCCCCTTTGGGTGCGGTTTACACCACTTTGAGAAGATCGATTTGATAATTTGTTCGTTGTGAACGCATGAGATGCTTGAGAACTGTTTGTCTGTCTTCACGTTTGGTTTGGCAAGAAAGTCCAAGTCCCTTGTCCACGCTAACGTAGGAACTGGCCAATTAAGCTTCCTCTTAATTATTAGTTGGCGTGCAAGATCTCGGTTGACAAGGTGAAAATGGAGAGAAATCTTTTATAGGCTCGTTTTATAGATGATATGATGAATAGAATCAATCACAAGAAAAACATCATATTGAAACTTGTGTCGTTTAGTGAAATTTAATATGGATCCAACATACTTTTGAAATGTGATTGGTTTGATCTTATATAATGAATTTAAACGTTGCACTTATTTATAAAAATGACATCATGTGTTGTATTACATGCGCTACACTACATGGAAGGGAAGGGGAGGATAGACAAGAAATCTGAAGTGGTAGGACTATTTTGTGTTAACAACAAAACATTTAACTTTTGTCTAACATCCTAAATAAACGGCTTAAAAAAGTGCCAAATCTTATCGATGGTACTTAAGTATTATACCATATCACATCAGAGTTACACATGTCCCGTTTGTGTCATGTTTACTTTCTTTGCGAGTCACATCTACCTTTATAATTATATATTAAACATGATGTAAAAGAGTCAAGTCACGATTCCATTGTTTATTTTATTTTAATCTAAATTGGAAAGTTTTTGGCTAGTATCGAGAAGATCTCGCAAATATTGTTTTGCTAAGTGAAGAGTTTGTTTTATTTATACGTGTATTTGACACACGTGAATTGATCAATTGATTAATGGCACCAAGAATATGAAGAAATTAATATCGTCTATTCACGGGTCATATCCTTTCTTTATAATTTTAGATTAAACATAATGTAAAAGAGTTAGGCATGATCCCATTGTTTGTTTTCTTTTAATTTAAATTGGAAAGTTTCCAATTGGAATTTAAGACGATCTCGCAAATTCTGTTTTGCTAAGCGAAGAGTTTCTTTAATATTCATATGTATAGGTCCAAATATCTCTAAATATTGAACCCGTGTATCTGCCCCACATGAACTGATTAATCGACTAATTGCACCAGGCATACGAAGAAATTAATATCCTTGGCCACACCTTTGTAAATTCAGTTGAATGAATGTTCCCTTCCATATTTATTAATGGACGGCCTGCGTTGCGTTGCAGCTTGCCACCGCGTGCCCTCTCTGCTAGGCACGAACACCAACATGATCATCATCAATTTCTACTCTCTTCTTCCTTTGCCGTGGACGTACTTAGGTATATGGCCGACCCAAATCGCGTAAAATTCTTCTGTCATTCCATTATCCGATCATCATTCCTGGACGCTCGATTGCACATCTGATGAGGAGCGAGATTCAGAGTTTAAATTCGGTCGGCATGGCCTTTCAATGGTCTTGCCAAAGCACCGCCAGCTACGAATTAAACCCGTGCTTCTGCAACAAATCGAGGAACTACATGAGAAGAAACAAAAGACAGAGTGTATGATGTATATGAAAGAAAGAACTCTGTATATTGAGATTTCTCAGAATGAATGATTACAGCAATCAACAATCTCCTTCTTCTTCTCTCTCAGCTTATACAATCTTACGAAGCTTTTCTACACAGAAAACATGAAAACCCGAGAAGATGGAGAGAGAACCAGAGAGGATCTTCGTAACATCGGTTCATCTTCTTCTTTACAAAACTACTTAATGAGACTTTTACATTGAGTTTTCTACTTATACTATCTTTCAAAACTGACTTAACAACTTCGCTTACGAGATTGAATAACCGAATGATTCTTCGTGGATTGCCGCCGCTTCTTCACGGATTGCCGCCTCGATTGAGTTTGCTCGCTCGCTTCCGCTTCTTTTTGAGTTTTGCTCGCTCGCTTCGCCTTGTTTAGCTTTTGACTTTGTTTCAGCTTGTTCAGCTTCTGACTCTGCTTTACTTTCATCAGCATTTATAATCTTTGTTTTTGATCTTTGATCTTTAATATCCCCCCGCAAATTGGGAATGGATAGAGAACAAATTCCCAATTTGATGCGCAGATGACAATGTGCTAGTCGTGACAAGGGTTTTGTGAAAATATCGCAAGTTGGCAATGAGTTGGAATATACTTCACATGTAATGAACCCGAGGATACTTTTTCTCGAACGAAGTGGAAGTCTACTTCAATATGTTTTGTTCGAGCATGTAAGACAGATTAACAAAGAGAGAGATGGCTGATTTATTGTCACAAGAAAGATGAATGGGAGGAGTAAGAGAGCAACCTATGTCTCGTAGTACAAAGTCGATCCAAGTGAGCTCACCCGTAGTGGATGCGAGGGCTCGATACTCGCCTTCGGTAGAGGATCGACTTACCGTTGGTTGTTTCTTTGCTGCCCGAGATAAGATTGGAACCAAGGTATGTGCGTAAACCGGTGGTGGATCTTCGGTGGTGACACATCCAGCCCCGCCGCATCGAGAAACCATAAAGATGCATAGTGTTTGCGAGAATGGATGAATATTCCAAGGCTAACAAGTACCTTTAACATATCTCGAACTCTCTTTAATCTATGAAGATCTCGCAATGTAGGTGTCTCATTTTTCGCACAAAGAAATTGGTAGCATAGGCAATGTCTGGATGGGTTAATGTGAGGTATTGGAGACCACCAACTATGCTTCGATATTCAGTTGGATTGGGTAGAAGTATAGGATCAGTGATCAAAGTATTTGATCTCAATGAAAGAGGAGTGGAAATTGGTTTACACTCCAGCATATGAGCTCGAGTGAGAAGATCAATAGCGTACTTAGTTTGACAAAGAAACAAGTGTTCAGGAGTACGCTTAACTTCAATGCCTAGAAAATAGTGAAGAGGGCCCAGATCTTTCATATGAAACTGGAGACTGAGAGAATTAATGAGATTAGAGAGCATGTGAGGTGAACTTCCAGTTAACACGATATCATCAACATACAGTAGTAGGAGGATTGTGTCTATACCAGTATGGAAGATGAATAATGATGGATCAGTTGAGCTACAGAAGAATCCATACTCTAGTAAGAAATTGCTGAACTTATCAAACCAGGCTCGAGGGGCTTGTCGAAGGCCATAGAGAGATTTCTTGAGAAGACAGACATGATGAGGTTTCTGTAATTCTCGAAACCCAGGAGGCTGTTCCATATGAACTGTTTCACTTAGTGTACCATGTAAAAAGGCATTTTTAACATCAAGCTGATGAATTTTCCATTGGTTCATCATTGCAACAGAGAGAACTATTCGAATTGTAGCATGCTTCACCACAGGGCTAAAGGTTTCTGTGAAATCAATACCCTCTTCTTGATGAAAGCCTTTAGCTACAAGTCGAGCTTTCAGTCTATCAAGACTCCCATCAGGGGCAAGTTTTGTTTTAAACACCCATTTGCAGCCAATTACATTCATGTGTTCGCCTAGGAACTAATTCCCAAGTTTTATTCTGGTACAAAGCATCCATTTCTTGTTGCATTGCTTGACACCATCCTTTGTTTGCCAAAGCAGATTTCACTGATTTTGGTTCAATAGGAACTTGATACTCAGCTAGGCATGCATATTTAGGATTTGGTTTAACAATTCCAGACCTTAGTCTGGTTTGCATAGGATGGATAGGAAGTGTACCTTGTATATTTCCTGATACAGAACTAGGTTGATTATTTTCTGAGGCAGAACTGAGTTGTGCTTGATCTGTGTTACTTTGTGGTGTCAGGACAGACTCTTGGCTAGGAGATACTTGTTCCTCAGTACTCGTAGATATCTGTGGAGATTCAATATTACTTGATGCATTATCAGGAGCAGTCTGCATCGCATCATCAGGTACTATATTCATTTGTGATATAATTGTAGGATCCATTGTACTAATCCCACTGTTCTGTACACCAGGAATTGTTTGAATTGATCCATTATTCTGTAAGTGTCCAATAGACTTATTGACTTGTGATTGAACCTTTCGAATATTGGATCCAGGAAACACCATTCCTCTTATCCATTGTTTGTACAACTTAGATCCTTGTTGATACTCATCTGTTAAAATACGAGTAAAAGGGAATACTGTCTCATCAAATACTACATGTCTACTGATATAGACATGTCCATTAGTAGGCAAGAGACATCTATAACCTTTATGTCTTTCACTGTATCCTAGAAATATGCATGTGAGAGATCTCGGATCAAGTTTGTGCTGTGTATAGGGCCTGAGACAAGGATAACAAGCGAGATCCAAAGACTCGTAGGTGAGCATAACCTGGTTTGTTTATACGGTTTATAGTGAGGTGAATTCATGTGTAGCTTTGTTGAAGGAAGACGATTGATTATATATACTGCTGTCATAAAGGCATCTACCCAGTATTTCAATGGTACTCTAGCATGATATAACATTGCTATACCCAATTCAACCACATGTCTATGTTTTCTCTTAGAGATACCATTTTGTTCTGGTGTATGAGGGCAGGAAATATTCTGCTTAATGCCACACTGTTGCAAGTAGTGCTGAAATTTAGTGCTAGTAAACTCACCTCCTCCATCACTGGAATATTTTGATCTTGTGATCAAGTTGATTTTCCACTAGCTTTTGAAACATGACAAAAACATCATAAACTTCGACTTCGCCTCATTGGATATATCCAACTATATCGAGAAAATCATCCACAAAAATGATATAGTAACGAAATTTCTGAACAGTTGAACTGGTGATGGTCCCCAAACATCACAATGTATCTTTTCTAGGGGAGCATTAGATGTATAGTCTCGAGAATGGAAAAGGCGGCGAGCTCTTGGCAATCGACAACCGCTACACATGTTTGGAGCCTTTGAACTATACCGAATTAGATGTTGGCTTTGCAGAAATTTTACTGTTTTTAAACTTGTATGAGCAAGCCTTTGATGCCGACATCTTCTCCTACTTCCTTTTGAATCGAGTGAAGAAAACTTCGTGGCTTTAGGATCCACTTGGTACACCCCTTGATTTTCCTTCCTAGCTTCATTGTTGTATGGTTGTGATTGTCCTTCATATACACCCCATGTTTGTCAAAAATAAGAGAACATGGATAGTCATCTCGTTAACTTTGATACGTATAGGAGATTCTTCTTGATTTCAGGCACTATTAAAACATCATTTAGTGGTAATATGCTTGTTTTTGTATGTAGTATTCCATTGCCAACACATGAAATTGACAAACAAGATCCATCTCCTATCATAACAGTATCATTACCACTATATGTAGAATAGTTGCGAAGCATACCGGTTCTGCAAAGAATGTGGGATGTAGCTCCCGTATCCGGGTACCATTCTCACCATAAGGTTCTTCAATATGCATAGCTGCCAATGCAGTTGGTATTTCATCCGCCCGATATGAGTTATCAAAGCGATACCAACATCGAATTGCCGTATGTCCCGGTCTTTTACAAATCGACATTCCGTAGAACCATTATTCATTGGCTTTGTGTTCTGCACATGTTTATTACCATTTGAACTTTGCGGTGGGTATGACTTAACACCTTGATACCTCTGAGAAGGATTTGTATATGGTCTAAATCCCTGTCCATTGTTAGACCAGTTATCCTTAGTAACCTGATCTTGCTGTGTTAGATTCAGTTATTCATTCGATATGGTTGATTCCTTCCCCGTTCCAAAAAGTCATTTCCACTATCTCTTCTATGAAAAGACTCCGTCCTCTATCATAGTTATACCCTCCTCGAATACTCTCTCTTTGGTTCCCGGTATTAAACTTTGCGGGCCCTGTTCCGTCTTTCTTTGTCCATAATATGCAAGATTGTTATTATACCGATTCACGTAATATGTTTGTAGTCTAGTCTCAAATCTCTCGAGTTGAGAGATAACCTCATCATATTCTCGTTGAGGTTTGAGACAAGACATGGTTGTTCTAAAACTTTCATATTCTGATCCTAATCCTTCAAGAATGCCAAACATCCTAGTTATATCATCAACAGGTTTTCCAATGGCATTTAGTTGATCACAAATAGTTTTGAATTCTCGAAGATATTCACTCAATGGTCTATCTCTTTTCCTAGAAACTTGTAACTTTCCTCTTAATTCGAACTCCTTTGCTACACTTACTGTAAAACGATTTACAAGAGTTTGCCATACCTCGAATGTAGTCTCTAAACCAATTATCGACTTAGAATGTTCTCGAGATACCGCTCCACTTATCCAGACGAGATCGGTTGATCGCTTTATCCAATCTAGATAATCGGGGTTCATCATTTGTGTTTGACTCCCTTCAACCTCGCTTGTATCATTTGAGCCGTGGTGATGTTTCACCATTAATAAAGCCAATCGTATCTTGACTCTTCAGGAACCTGTGAAATTGAGCTTGCCATAATAGAAAATTCTCTTCTGTCAGCTTGATTGTAACAAAATTGGCTATATTCACATGGATCGGAAATGGATACTTCTGCAACCTAGTTGTCATTCTATAGATCTAGAAACTTTGAAGATATGACAAACAAACAAGTAATCTTCGACGATCGTTTTTTACGACGATCGACAAAATCTTGATGTTGTCTTGATTATGCAAACTTTATACAACCTTTCAGCAATACAGAAAGAAGATCTAGAACTCCCAGGAGATCTGCTCTGATACCATGAGAAGAAACAAAAGACAGAGTGTATGATGTATATGAAAGAAAGAACTCTGTATATTGAGATTTCTCAGAATGAATGATTACAGCAATCAACAATCTCCTTCTTCTTCTCTCAGCTTATACAATCTTACGAAGCTTTTCTACACGAAAAAACATGAAAAACCCGAGAAGATGGAGAGAGAACCGAGAGGATCTTCGAACATCGTTTCATCTTCTTCTTTACAAAACTACTTAATGAGACTTTTACATTGAGTTTTCTACTTATACTATCTTTCAAAACTGACTTAACAACTTCAGATTACGAGATTGAATAACCGAATGATTCTTCGTGGATTGCCGCCTCGCCTTCTTCACGGATTGCCGCCCGATTGAGTTTGCTCGCTCGCTTCAGCTTCTTTTTTGAGTTTTGCTCTGCTTCGCTTCAGCTTGTTTAGCTTTTGACTTTGTTTCAGCTTGTTCAGCTTCTGACTCTGCTTTACTTTCATCAGCATTTATAATCTTTGTTTTTGATCTTTGATCTTTAATACTACAACGCAAGCCATCTCGTCGCCCCATATACCCCTGAGGCTTTAACTTTTTATCACATTGGAAACTTCAAGCATGTGGGTTCGTGAATGTTAAGCATATTTGCTGATGTAAACGCTTTTGCATCACGAGATATTATTTATGGAGGTGGAGGATTTATTAAAAAGCACAACCTCAACATTCGGTTGGAAATATCTCAAATTGAACATCGCCTCATAAGTTAGTGACGACAATTGACTGGGGTTACTAGGCGCAGAGATGATATTTTGCCAAGATCTCTCTGGCCATCTCGGCCAGACGGAACAAGACCAATGCCGAAGATGTCGGCACACTGATCGCCAGCAAAGCCGCCACTCCGAGAACAACCCCGGGCCTAGCGTTCATCATCCGAGACTGCAGGAACCCCACGGTTTCGCATATAATGGAGTCGTAGCTTGCATAGCAGCGCTTCTCCCAGCCCATCCACTCGGGGGGCGGCTCATGGCCCCGCTCTGCCATGCTCATCTCGTGGATCCGCTTCCGGAGCACGATCATGTCCAGGTCCACTAGATGGCCGCCCAAGTACCTGTCCTGACGGTAGTCCTCTTCTCTCCTTGACGCCGCGAAAACACTCACATCGGGTTTCCTGGCAGTCGCTTT
Source organism: Eucalyptus marginata (assembly GCA_014182565.1). Taxonomy (NCBI): domain Eukaryota; kingdom Viridiplantae; phylum Streptophyta; class Magnoliopsida; order Myrtales; family Myrtaceae; genus Eucalyptus; species Eucalyptus marginata. The sequence continues at coordinate 39,805,473 of CM024586.1, read as the reverse complement.
CTTCGTCAGGTTTGTGGAGCGAGAGAATGTGGGGAGGCAAGGAAGCGTCGAGGGCAAGAAGGAAGTCCATTGCATGGCTGCTTAGGGTTTAAGGAGAAGGGAGAGGTTGAGAGTATAAGAAGATGTGGGAATGAAATTCGGGAATGTTGATGGTGCCTTTATGTATAGTTTGGACAGGCAGAAGCTTAACGTGTAATCTAAGGTGAACAAAAGAAAAGAAGATAAACGAAAAGTAGGAGCGAGGTGGCTAGAAAACCGTGTTAACAGGAATTGTATTTGAAAAACGTTCCTTCTCTTTTGGGTTTGTCTGAAGCTATCCGAGAAAGGCCCAGTTGTCCGGCTGGGAAAGTGACGCGTGCCTTCCCTCTTACCTGCCGTCACGATCCACCACGACTTCAGAACAAAAGTGTGCATGGGAGGCGCATTCCATCTCGATTGTGAGATCACGTGAATGTCACGTGAATCTTATAGCACCGACAGAATAAAATGGAGTAAATTTGTATGATCTGAACAGATGCAAGAATTTTTTTCTGTTGTTGATTTTGAGCATTTTCCTCGAGCTGAACCTCCTCTTAACCTTCCCGGGTCCAACTGGGGAAACGTATCCAATTTCTTTGGTCCCCTTTTAAAGATTTTCCTGGCTAGCAACAGGGCCCTGCTACGATCCGCTTTGTATCGACAAACCCATATTTTCCAGCACAAATAGTACCTCATAAACTCAAAACTACCAGCTGAAATTGAAGGTGGCCTCGTGCCAGAACCTGGCCAAAGATTATGTGCAGAGGTTCTTGCGCTCGAACCGATTGAACATTTGAGCCCCAACCAAGATGATTGCCACAGCATCCGTGTCGCCGGGCAGTTTTTAAGGAAAGGGATGGGCAATTTCTTCGCCTTAGCAAGGAGCGCAGTACATTTGTAATTTTAGCACCTCGTGCAGATTATTTTTCCAAGCCGACACCATCCACTGCATTTTCTACCTTTCAAAGTCGAAGTCGAGCACTGTAATGAGTGCGGCTGTCCAAGACACAAGATCTTTCTTTCAATTTCACTAAGACCTAGTAGTTGAGACACCCAAGACACAAGATCTTTCTTTCGATTTCACTAAGACCTAGTAGTCGAGACACGTTCGTCGTGAGCCCCTTGACATTTTTTCAAAAAGCATTGTCCAGGTTTTTAGATGTTGATGCCTCAGCCGCAGAATATACAGAAATCACGATTGCTTTCTCTCATAGCCTTTATCTCTGTTTGCCTAACTCAAGGAAACAAAATCACATCATCCACATGAAGAAGATGAGTAACTGGAGGGACATCTTTTGGTGATCTTGGTCCTGGAAAATGTTTTAGGCTGATGCAACACAATCGAGTAATCACATTATCGATGTGAAATGTTCCTGCTCGAACGAGGCCCTTGTATTATGAAACAACGCATTTTCAATCGGCTTATTAATGTCGTGTGCCCGAAGTTACCACATTATATCCACCGCGTGAACAAAGCATTTTGACATCTGATCATAAGTTTCACATAGTACAAAATAAGCAGCTCACACTTTATATCGATTCCCAAGAAGAATGATTAATCCATCTCCATTTTCAACAAACATCAAAACAAAAGGCATCATAAAGATTAAAATTCCACTAAGGGTTAACTACTCGAACGACGGCCTTAACGAAGGTTCATGAAAGGTGCTATGAATCTTTACTGTACCATACATCGCATTCGGCAAAAGGGAATGATGGGGTAGACCGAGTTCTTTATTCTTATCCCTCCACCTTCCGCGTCGCCAGAAAATATCAGCTGTTTACATGTACAATGTCATATTGCTGACGGCGAAACAGAGAAGAAAAACCCAAGACGATGCCTCTCTCTCTCTCTCTCTCTCTCTCTCTACGCTTTCAAATCTGTGGAACAGTAATCTTCGGTATCTAGTCTACCACCAAGAACAAAAGTAAAACATGCACGTCCAGCTTGGGAAAAAAGAGAGCGAGATGCAGTACCAGAAAACAAAGGTAGCGCACCCAGAAAAATGACCATGTATTTAACATGGGCATGCTGGGAGGGAGGGGAGGGGGAGAGAGAGAGAGAGAGAGAGCAGATAGCACAAGGAAAGTATCCACGGACAGTCCGAAAGTTTCACCATCCAACAGAAGCCAAAGATCTCCACATTCAAATGACATGTACCGTCCCACACATGAAATGTCAAGAAGGTGACAACGAAAAATTCTATCCTTTCGATTTTGCAGCTCAGTGCGCAATGGGCATCAGTCAGCCAGTTATTCTAATGAGCCTTCTGTCTGTAAAGCGCCACAAGATCTGACCTAAATGCCCCAAGTTCGAAAATTGTGTATATTTGCATCACGTGTAGAACATCAAGTGTGTCTTTGGCAATAATTACAAATGAAGATACGGTATCATGAGATTGCAAAATTCATCCCCCTCCCCCCCCCCCTCAAAAAAAAAAAAAAAAAGACGGATATCAGTTAACAGGAATGAGGCCCTCCAATATTCCAATCTCATCTCCCCTAATTAGCACCTGTATGAGACAAGTTAATAAATAATTGGATGTGGTGTGAGACATCATGAATGCCCAATTAGCTACAAACCTTCCAGGATAAAGGGATGGATTTGGTCAACAGCCGGTGATTCAAACTGCTGATTTAGTTCGACTTCATTGGACAGAGACGGCTCCTGTTGCAGATTTTCCTTGGTATTTTCAAGGCCAAAGTCTTCAGGCTGTGGGGAAGATTGGTGAAGAGGTTGGTACTCGAGCTGCTGGTACCTGGGTTTGTTCTTCTTAAGGAGTACATAAGTGGTGTAATACCAAAACAGCAGTATTCTGCTTTGAGCTATGACTGTATCCCGAATGCGACTCCCTCCAAATGACAGCCTTTCAAGTGCCTGCAAAATATAGAAACACTGGGTCACGCAACTGAAGCATAATGGTATATGGAACTCTTCTCAATGCTTAGCTATTTAAGGCAGCTATCCAAATCCTCCAAATAGTAACACACAATGATTAAGGTTGTGAGCAAAGCATTTATCAGCAACTTCAAGATGTGAAAGCCCTCGTCTACTCATTATAAAGTGAAGACTCTGTGCCCTGTGTGTGAGAAAGGAAGCAGAGAAAATACTCAAAAAGAAATTTATTTTATATTTTCTAGCCTCTTAGGTTCTGCATATCTCCTTGACATATTTATACACTTGATAAATAACTGTAGTGTAATATTTAAATCTACACTTGGCTCAACATACGCATATTCAATACATTGTCAAACTTGCCATTCCCATAAAAAATTTTAAATTTCTAGTCCTTCAGAAGATTGAACAAGTTTAATATCCAACATAAAGTACTTTGCCAAAGGTCATAGGACAAATGCAGATTTCATGACATATTAGACTCCAAAAATGGCAACATTCTTGACTATAAGTCGTGAATCATAGACAAAGCCTCAACAAATGACTTTAATGACTGTATGTAACACACAACAGGTCATGAGATTTTTTAAAAGAACGTCAACTGCTCTGTTACCTGTTCTCCAGTCTGTATGTCAAAGGAATGCTCATGGTCGAACTTAAGGCCACTAAATTCATTGATGCAAAGTCCCTGAAATGCCCTGAAAGCACAGAGCCAAACTTGGGGTGAATCAATGCAACAAGATCATTTGTTAATGAACCTTAAATTGAAAAATATAAGGTGTTTACCATCTGATAAGTGAAACACGAGGAATCCAGCGGAAAATTATCGGTGTATTATCCGCATTTACATAATAGCCACCAAATACAATGAATACTGTCATTAGGGATGGCCCCAGTGCCATTGCTGCTTCAGTGGTTGGAACCATTGCCCCAACTGTCAGTCCCATTGCAGATGCAGCAAATGATTCCACTGTCACAACTCCACAAAACTTTCCAAATCTGAAAAGTCAGAATCTTCCAATTTGAGAGGTGAAGCAATGAAAAGGTTTAACATGTGCGCAGTTTTCTAGGCATATGATTTTTAGAGATCTTAAAATGCAATTAACATTTCAGCAGGAAACACTTTGGCCATAGTTAGCGATCAATGATGAGACTACCACCCTTCCCCGAACAAGATAACGTAAAAGAACCCACAAAGAAATAAAAAGAAAAGAGAAAAGCACGCTGATAAAAAAATGTAAAATAAATGATCAAGCACATGCTTTGACATACAAGAAAGCACAATAGCCTTATGCTCTCTTCTTTTCTTTTTTTGACACTCAACTTCCCTTTGCTTCAGTAAGAATTAGAAGAGTAAGACATAATGTTTGAAGTTTTAGATTATCTTGAAAACATGAAGAGAATTTGTTCAGTACTAAGTTGAAAAATACATGCTTATCACATTAGAGTCGATAATTAAGCTTGTTAGTAACACTTCTTAGCACACCACCTTTAAGCATCACAAATCAAACTGTCAGTATCTTTGATTTTTACCAAATAGATCCAGAAAAGAAGCTCTCTGTGTTAATGTTAATGTATCCTTTTCATAACCAGGCAAAACAAGTGCTATGAGCCATGGCAACCCCCAACCCAGGTGCCATTTGTTTTCTTGCTAAAGCATTTGGTGTTTTGGGAAATTTTCTTAAAAGTAAAACAACCCTGTGTATCGAGGCTGCATCTCCCTAACGTGTCTGAGAAAATTCCTTCACCATATTCAATACCTACTTTACCCCCTATCCACTTTGGACAAAGAAGTGTGAGTGTCATCCTTTCACCATTATCCTCTTTCACATGCCAACTGGGCACCTTTTCTCTCCATATTAGTCCATAAAAGACGTTAAAACATAGTTTCTTCAACAAAGTGGAAAGATGAGTCAATGATATTAGTCAATCTGTAGCCATATCAGAGTACTGCAGTGCCCCAATAGCATGGTTGGAGAAAGGAAACATAAGATAAATATGACTACAGAAAAGTTGCATCTAAGATTGGTTTGCAGTTGAAAACAGAAGCCTTAGTGGAACCTAGTTTGATAAGTTTTTGTGTGGTCTTTATACATCTGCATAAAGCCCCAAATTTTTTTTTTTTTTTTTGATGACCCGGGAACCACCGTACAGCTGGCAGCCGGTAAAATGTTCATGTTCAGATAATCAAATAAAAGTCCATCCAAAGAGAATAAGCAACACCCTCTTCCCTAGACGGCAGAGGTAGAAAGGGGAGAAAAAAAGGAGGGGAAGGATTGAAATGAAATATCCTTAACATTCAACCCAAAAAAAAAAAAACAAAAAAGATGATGATGATGATGATGATGATGATGATGATGAACATACCTGCACAAATTTGGATGAAGACGTGCCATGGGATACAGAAGGGCACCAAACATAAGCGGAAATGCTGCTCCAATTGGAATTTCGGCTAACAGTTTGGAGAGTAAATAGGGTCCCAGTGCATATGACCCCTTTGCCCGCTCTCTATCTACAATGGTGCGTTCCTTTGGAAACACCCCTACAGTCTTGGTAAGTGCAGCCATTGCAGTATTAATTGCAGTAACCTGTCACAGAACAAGAAGACTGAGATCTAAAGGCTCTTAAAATAATTCAGGCATTGAAGAGTTGATTTTATAGGTTTATTTGCTAAGCAACTTCAGGACAATGAGATTAAAGAGCTGAATTTGCAACATTTTGCTGCATTTTTCCCTGTTAGTCCTTCAAGCAATCTGACATCACAATGTCCTCCAGTATAGCCTCATTATGATAATAGTAAAATTCCCACGGTCATGACAAAACCATTTAGTAACATATTTGGAGGATATTATTTGTGGAGGTTGTTCAATGTCTGGATATTTGGTCAGCAAATACACCATTTACAACTTTCGTCAGTCATTCAACTGCCTAGAGGCAGACAACACACCACATTCCCCATTCCGCTCCTCAATCGGAAGTGATTATAAAAAATGATTATCCAATAGCCATTATGCAACAACATCAGTGAGATGATTTGATGAGGTGCCAGCTGTTTGGTAGAAGTTTCTGGCACCTGACATTTCGCATTTGTTAAGTTACAACAGCAAAAATCTCCATTACAAGAAATTGGACTAAGACATGGCTTTCTTATTAAGTTCACACTAATCATCCTATATAAATGTTTATCACAAGGCACTCCATTTACTGCTACAGCAATGGACATGATAGTCCCACACTGTATGCAGTGGATGAATTGCAGAACAAAAGGAACTACAATAATAAATGATTATATGCACCACAATGTTGTGAGAAACTTATGATAAAATTTAGAAAGTCAGCAAGCAGTCCTTTTTAACTGTGGGAATTAAAAGTTATCACCAAGATATGTTTGTAAGTAGAACAAAATCAATAGCAGCCAGTATAACTTGCCCACCTTTCAATATTGATCACGAATCAACAACAGGTCAAGGTCAAACTTTGATCATTTGGTGTACTTTAACTAGGAAAAAACCCATTCAAAGGCAATACATTCAGAAAACAACAACCTGACCTGAAGCAATCCCATTCTATCTTGTATCGATGGCTGGGATCTTCCCATTCTCCAAAAGACTGAGCCAAATATTATGGCTGATGCAATGGACATATTTACCCGAACTTTATTTGTTGGTCCATCACGGGAAGCCTGGTCAAGAAATTGTTACTTTTCATAGTTTGCAAAAATGCCAAATTACAATGAGCCAGTAAACATAAATTAATCTAGTACTTTGCATACTTGCTCTAGCATCGAAGGTGCTAAGATAATCTTCTAATGTATATAACAATCGATAGATCAAAGCACCTTATTACGAGTTGATCTGAATTCCAAATTATGAGATTGTCATTTGTATGTAAAGTGGAGGGAAGGAAACTGACATGTTGAATAAAAGCATTTTTAGCTTAGAAACAGGTGATACCCAGTGTAAGATAAAATACATTTGGGTTATCTTTCCAATTAAATATCTTTGCAGCTCTTAAAATTCAAACTACAAGATCCTATAACATTGATAATCGTGCTTGCCAGGCACAATGTGAATCCTTTCCTCCTAATAAAATTATAACAGGAAAAACAAAGAAGAAAAGAGGGACAGTTAATCATTGACTAAAAGACCTGCAGCCAAGCGCGTTTAAGGAGCAACCAGAATTGTCTCCACCAGCCCCCTTTACTTCTAACAGCAGCTCTCCTATCAAGTTTCTTCCCATTCCAAGAAATCTCCCTTTGGGTCAGGGGAGTTGCATATAGAATTTCTGATGATTGCTGAGAGAATGATTCAACAAGACCATCTATCCTTTTATGAGATGAGTAGACACTTTCTACAGAACTGTAGTCAATGGATATGAGATCAGCCAAAAATTCTGCAGGATTCACATGATCTGGGCAGCTATACCTGTCAAAAGAACGACCAATCAGTCAATGCTTCTAGAAATACCAAATGCCGCTCGGAAGCTCACTTAGTAAAAGGTTGCTAAAGAAGAAGAAGAAGAAGAAGAAGAAGAAGAAAGTAGTACAATGGTTTAAGGGACAAAACCCATAAGATAGCAAAATAAAAGGAATACGAAATGGATTTAGATATGGAATTTAGACATCATAAGTTCCATTATGCAGGCACAAGAGAAGTGCCAACAGGCCGATTGTCTTGTTCCTAAAAGGGGGCATGAGAATTTTCTTGCTGAGCAGAGAAAAGCCCTTTTTTTTCCCTATATACCACTTACACAATATATAAAGACTGCTAGTTAAAGAAGCACCATTCTACTAGATGGCCCGAGGATATGAAGAATGCAAAGTCATACACCCAACAATGATATTAGACTTATCACTTACAGCCTACACAAAGGAAAGTAGCAGGTTGAAGAGATGCAAACTAAGCGGCCAAATGCAAAGCTTGTTACTTGGCCCTGAACAAAAAAGCAAACCCAGCCACAACCCTTGGCTTACAGCACTCAGAGCCTCGCCCAGCCAAGGCGAGGCCAAGCTTGCCCAGCCACTGGCGAGGCTCAACCTTGCCTAGCCACTGCAAGGCCAGGCGACGCCAACCTCTACAGCTTATGATGCTTTAAGAGGAGGTGCTTGTCAAGTCCTATGAGTGATGATAACTGTAAACCAAAGAAATGTACCACAACTTGAGCAAGACAAGGTTTAGCATCAAACCCAAATTTGGAAAAGTATGCCAGAGGTTCATCGTGTGCAGGACCCGAATAGACAAGCGCGCCCTCTGCTAGCAGCAGTATGTCGTCAAATTTATAATAGACTGAACCTCTGGGCTGGTGTATTGAACATATTACTGTATGCCCATCCTCTGCAAGCTGTCGAAGGGTCTCCATTACTTTCTCTGCCTGAAAGGCATCAAGTCCTGAAAGAAGCACAAGGGAGATAAACGAAAGTTTTACCAATATAATATAAGTCAAAGACTAATCAATGTTTGACAATCGTTGATGGTTCATTAGTCAAAATCAGATAGATTTCACAAGAATAGCATGTCAAGTGCATATTCGCTGTAACCAGACAATGCTTGAAGTAGAAATAGATCACGGCATCAAAAAAAAAAAAAAAAAAAAAAATATGACTATGGACCGAGCATGTTCAAGCAATTAGGATATTTAAATAATAAACAATAAACTACGTGTTCATCTAATAGCTCAAGCTTTTAGAACAGTTCATAGTAGTCCCACAAATTCTCACATTATATAAGAGCTAGAGATCCTAAGTTCGAATCTTTCCAAGCCTCATTTGCCTCTCATATTAAATTTTTTTATTTAGTACTAGACAAGACCAAACTAAGCATAAGGAGGCGGAGTGTTAGGATATTTAAATACTAAATAATATATCCACACCTTCATTTAACAGCTTAAGTTTATAAAACAGTTGGCAGTGATCTCATCAAATCTCACACAAGCCATTTGTCTTACTTTGGAAAATGTGAGGAAAGGGCTACAACATTTAAAACAATCTTGCTATTTGAATCATGTGATAAGACTTGAATGCACAATTTGGAAAGTACAATACTTGATCATAATCTTAACAAAATAACCTCTTACAGCTCATTCACATCTTAACCTTGTATGCACTAGCTCGGTAATGGGCTCATCATACACATAGAGTTACAGAGATAATGTTCACGCAACACAAACAACAATTCATGGAAGCATTCGTACCTGTAGTGGGCTCATCTGCAAATATTACAGACGGGCTTGCAATTAGTTCACATGCAAGGGATAATCGTTTCTTTTCGCCGCCACTTAACCCCGAACTTTTGCATCACCAACCCTGGTTTCAGCACAACTAACCTACATGAAGAGGAGAAGAGGAAAACAGAGCAACAATCAGTCATACATTCTCTGACATGAAAAGCTAACAGATTTATCACCAGTGAACTAGATAGACAAGAATCATTTCAGTTATGCTAACATGTTGAATCGCACATGCACAAATTTCATGCACAATGAAAACATCTCATGGTAGTCCGTACCAAGCCTAGCTTAAACAAGAGGTTGTTCACATATTTTTCCCTCTCATCCACAGAATAGACCTCTGACAACTGAAGCTCAGCAGCAAGAGACAGCGTCTCCCTCACAGTCAATTGCGAGAAGAAAAGATCGTCCTGGCGTATATAAGCAAACCTGAAACAACCGTACCAAATGGAGACTATGATGACATTCGATATGAGAACTACCATAACATCTGGTGAAAAAGTCCGTGAGACCAACTACATACTTGTAAGGTTTATTTGCTCTGGGCTGTCCATTGAACTCCAAAAGACCCGACAAGTGCAATCGGGGCGACGCCACCAGCTGACCAGCTAGAACATTGAGCAAGGTGGTCTTTCCTGACCCTGAGGGTCCCATGATGGCAAGCAACCTTCCAGGTTTCGCCTCTCCACTCAAATTGTTAAGCAAAAACCTCACCTGCGACACCATGCACTGCATCAAGTCAATCTACCAAAACATAGTCATTCAAGGTATTCCAGCAAACAACACCTCCATCAAAGCAACACTGAAGATAGCAAGGGATCACCCTTTGCAACCACAGCTAAATTTCTAAGGTCTGCAGTTCTCGGACAGTGCACAGACAAGCAACTAACTTCGAAGAATCATGAATATCCTAACTAAAAGTTTTTGACGAAATGCGGTCACGCATGTGAAATGATTGAAGATGCAATCGCACTCCCATGGTCACTCCAGGAGAGAGCTGACGACAATCAAAGCGCAAACCAGATTATCAACATAATCAAACGCAGGTTCGTCCGAGCCGAGTGAACCGGCGACTCAACTCAAACCTGCAGTCGCCTAAATCTCTTTCGCCATTTTCGCAACTCTCACGCTCACTCGACGAACGCGAGGAGCTCCGAAAACGGCCGGAACATGCAACTCACCGATTTCGAGGACTTGTCGGAGACGGAGCACGTGATGTTGCGCCACCGTATGGTCACCGGGCGGACTCCGCCGGCGGCCGGAGCCTCTCCGCCCCCGTCGTCGAGGCCGTCGCCGTCGCCGTCGCCTTCGGAGCGCCCGGGCTCGTCGTCCTCGGGCGGGAGGGCGGGGCCGGGGCCGGAGAAGAGGCGGATGAGGAGCGCCACCGCGGCGGCCGCCAGGACCTGGCCGGCGCCCTTCCCGCCAAAGCTCGCAATCTGACCGACCTTCTTCGCGCCAAGCCCCACCATCATTCCCCCCGCCGTGCTCTCGCTTCCTCAGTGGTAACCACTAACCGGAGCTTCCCGGCGTTCGGCTATGGTCCGCTCGTTGCTTTGGAGGATTTTTCCTCCTTGTCATTTTGTAGACGAGAGTTTCAGCGGGGGCCACCTTGGAAGGACTTTGGAAGATGCCCCGCGGTCCGACGCCGTTTTGGACTGGATTGGGGGGCTGGGAGTTCACCGCTGTGAGACGCGTGTCCACTTTTGAGTTTTTGAGGATAAGATGGGTTTCTTTTCCTAAGTAAAACTCAGCCTTATTTTTTTCTAGCGTGGTCACGAAAGGAAAGTGATGGAAATTGTTGAATAAATACTAAATTTAATGTGTACTGACCAATTTGATTCTGACCTTTCTAACTATATTAATTCAGCCATAAATTTTTCTAATAATTTATCAATTTAGTTCTAAACTTTTTAATGATTTGTCAATATAATCATTTGAGAATTTTCGAACAAAAATATCGGAAATGACTAAATTGATAAATTATTAAAAAGTTTAAAATGTCAAAAAGGTTATTTGTTTAATTGACATAATTGAAATGTTTATGATTAAATGGGATGTCATACAATAGGTTAATGATTAAATTGATCCAATCAAAATGCTCAGGACTAAATTTATCGATGTATAATAAATTTAGATATTTTTTTGACAATTATCCTGAGGATAGCATGTCATATGACTTATGCAGCATGATCATCACCATGCCCACTGATATACTTATCATCCTATTTGACATTTAAATTTAAGAAGCAATTGATTTCAAATTAATTTGTTGCCCTCCATATTGATGCCTCGTGATATAAAAGTTACATGAAATATCATCACTTTTCAAGTAGATTATACAGTATACTATGTGGTCACAAAGCCTAAGTTTGTTCTAAGTTTTTGTGTCTACCATAGGACATCATTAAGGTCACATCTTAGTCGTTATGTACAAATCTAAACAATAAAAAGAATAAATAACAAAATTGTTTGATTCTTAATCTCACCGTACTGTTTTTGAGATGATTTCCGTTACTCAAGGAAACAATATAATAAGGGAAATAATAAATGGAATGATTATTATATTACAAAAATCGTCAATTCCTTAAATTTAAGCATTTTAAGAATCTGCTTGTGGTCTCCAGATTTTGTTTCCTTGATTGACAAATTAGTACCATTTTATAATTTATAGAAATTCTATGTTTGTTGATCATGCTAGTGTCCATTAGGTTGGTGTAAGAGGGATATAGATTAGATAAAAGAAAATATCCTGAAAATTGAATAAAGCTTTAACACAAATCTCCCATCAATAAGTCATCATGATAAAAGAAAAAAAAAACTATAGATGAGGTTAACAAATATTCAAAGCCTAACAAAGCTGTATGACGAGGTTAAATTTGACTTATGCTTAAATAGATGAGCTTTGTATGAAACTAGGCAAGTTCTTAAAAGGTTTATGGGAAATGATGGGGCCATATTCTTTGATGGGATGTAGTCAGCTGGTAGGTGCTAACTCCTATTTGGGATTTCCCTTGACATAAAATTTATGAGACAAGAGGTAGCTCCCACGCCTCGATAAATATAGTGGCTAAGACTAACACATTCAATTGACCTTCCAAGGAGAACCTGGTGCGGGGATGATATTGAAGTAAGAAATTGTCAATGTTCAACTTCTCTTTAGTGGAAAATCATTGGTATTCCCTATCAATGGGGAAAAAAATACACACTTCCTATGAAGGGGGTGAGACTTGCGAATACCAGCAAATAAAAATAAGGAATGCAATCTTGTTAGGCATCTCATTGGGGGACTATCAAGGATGACCCTAATTGGTGGAAATATCCCTTGACTACACCCAACGGTCTGTCAACCGACCGGTAGTCGTGGCCCCTAATAGAATTTTGTCACCTCAACTAGTCAAATTATTCAAACCATCAAATCAAACCCAAATATTAAAAGCCTAACAAAGCTGTATGACGAGGTCAAACTTGACTTGTGCCTAGACAGATGAGCCACGTAGGCTATATTTATTATTTTATAGTTCGATTAAGCAAAAACTCTATCAAGTGACTTGTGCTCGATTAAGTTTTATATCAGATGACAGAGACTTTGTTGAGTGATCTATGAGTCACCACATGGTGCAATTACTCATAATGCTTCTTTCAAAAATTTGACTCACATGATACTAAATAGGGTTTTCCATCATCGGTGTGACAGAGCAGTTGTCATTGCCTTGGAAAGCTATTACTATTTCTCATTTTTTTTTTTCAAATTATATCAGATAAACGTATAACACCCGGTCAGAATATATGTGCCTCCATTTAGTGTTATATTTGATCATTCAGCAAATGAGTATAAGAAGTAAGTACTTTTATTATATCCTATTCTATCTCAGTTTGGTTGGAAAATTTGTATTTGGTCCATACCGTCCGAGGCTCCACAAAGCATTATGATCCAGTTGGGTCCCCCAAAAATATGAGTTGGGTAACTATGTGTATGCTCAAATCGTAGAAAAGGACTACAAATGTCCCCGACAACTTTGAATCCTCGTTTACGGTGGATTTATGGGTGGGCAGACCCTACAAAGTGTTTGATACGGTGGACTAGATTTACTTAGACCGGTTCCCACCTAAGGTCATATTCATCCTAAGCCTATATCGCTCTAAATCGCTATTTTGGGTTCTTTTTCTTCTTTCCATTTCCCTTTTTGTATTGCAGAAGTTTAGGTTACTTTGATCTCCATACTTAAAGTAAATCCATCTATATCTCTCGAATAGGACCATTACCTGCTCTTCACAGAACAAATTAGTTAACACTTTTGCCGTGGTCATTACCACTTTGGCTACTTTCCATGTTGTCCCGACGATGACAAGGACCTAAACTTCCTAGAGAAGGAATTGGCCTAAATCATCAACCGTTCATGCAGCGGAACACGAACCCGTATAGGGAAAATACAAGGTCGACATTATTCCGTATAACAATTAGTTTACGTCTTCCTATTTCTCGAAATACACGATTGATATGGCCTGTCCTCAAAATTGCGTGGACCGACGACCTTGGCTTTGTACCGGCTCTACTTGTTCTCGCACAAATGGAATGAGTTGCTGGTAGGATGGGAAGCCAAACATCGTTTTAGGACATACTCATTTCATCGCACAATAATGGTAAGTCTTATATGGGCCAATGTCATTGATTACATGCTACTCTCCCTTAAAGTCTTCGTCCCCGAAGGCTCGCTATCTTCATCACTTCATCACTTCATCACTTCAAAGAACGGCCACCACAAAAATTTGGGTATACATAAAGCAATATGAGGGAATTCCCAAGAGTATTTAAGAGGAAGAATAGGCCTTGAATGATGATGCGATCGCAGCTATTGCAATCTTTCACGTTTGATGATGGTCTTTGATAAGAGTGGCCCTCGTAAGTTACGTCTCAATTATTTCATTCCAATCCAGATTTTATGGTCCAAAATTTGGGGATATTGTTCCTCCGACCATCAGAAATTTGGAACTTTGAGAAGGACCAAAATCAAGTGCCCAATCAAGGTGTCTTTACATCTATTAAGATTGCAAGAACAAGGCATCTCATTAATTTAGTCTGCAACTAGTGTAAGAAACTAATCCCACCGAATTTTAGGATGTTCTACGTGCCTGATAATTTCATTTAGAGTCTTGTTAATGAGTGGCCTGAGATATTTGCTATCCATACTTAATAATATTTTTTTTTCATATTGAATATGCCAATTAAATATAACGAGAGAAAGATAGTGCAATAGAAATTATGTGTTTTCTTCGTAGAGATGTTTACCAAGTACCAAATCCTATTATTTGAAAGGGTTTTTTTTTCAATAAATGCCCTTAAGACCCTGGATAAGTGACCGAGGAATATTAAGTTTTTCAATGTCTCAACGAGACCCCGCAAAAATTGGTAGTCCACACACTTACTGTCCACACTACAACATGCAGAAACCAAACTTGTGATAAACATATCTTTGGCTACGTTGCATGATTCGAAGACATTAAATGTACCTGCCTATAAAAAGACACGAAGACGGCGGTTTAGCATGAACTAATAACTTCGTTTTCATGTCCTCGCGGGCTTCTTAACTTGGTTGTAACTCTCTCTCTCTCTCTCTCTCTCTCTCTCTCCCTCTCTCTCTCCCTGCGTTTATTTGTGCCTGGAGTTTGCACCGGGCGTCTGCATCGGCTGGGAAGGGGAGAAGAAGATGGGGGCTCTTGATTTTTTATCAGATTTTTGTACCATTTCTACCCCAAGAAAGAAGCGCAAGCCGATGCAGGTACTCATTTTCTCTCTCTGTCCGCCCTCACAACTAAAGAAGAAAATCAGAGAGATTTCAGCTTGTAGTCGTAAGAGTTCTCAGGGGTGGTTTTTAGCTTCAACAGTTCTCTTTCATTTTCTTTCTTCCCTCTTCAGACAGTTGAAATCAAGGTGAAAATGGACTGCGATGGCTGCGAGAGGAGAGTGAAAAGCGTTGTTTCGTCCATGAAAGGTACCGAATACGTTATCTCGACTAGCACTATAGAGCTCACATGTTGAGCTGGTAATTTGCAGCATAAGTATTTATGTCCTTTACATTCTGGTTTTTGGCAACCGAGCAGTTAATCTTGTGACTGCAAGATGAGATATCATCGAAGATAGATGTAGTGTTTTACTGACCCAGAACTCATTTGACTTAAGCTTGGTAGACTTTCTATTTATGAAAAACAGGATAGTAATGACAAATTCATGACACAGTAGTTAAGGAAGAAGAGTACTTCTGAGCATCCACAAGGTAAAGCAAAAAGCTGAAGGAGACATCAATATCGCTTTTGACCCATTCCCTCCCTTCATCCACCTCCTCCCAGAAACCCTAGCATCATAAATACTGCGTTGTAACTAGAGCCATAATTTCTTGTCCCGACGAGTCCTCTGTCTGGAAATCCTTTCTGTTTACTAAATGAGTTGATTGAGCATTTAAGTAAGGTCAACAACTTTATACATGAACGTCCTCCTTCAATTATCAATATGTGATATTATGGATCATAATGGTAACGGTAAACCGGCGACATAGATATAGCCTTCCTTTGTATTGTGAATTTGAACTAAAAAGTAGAGGCCATACTACGGGTCACAGTTATGCTCCCTAGCTATTTCAATATTTCTTTTTCACTTTCTTTGATTCCATCACTTCTTGAGATTGGAAATGCCATGCAAGATCTAGCAAAGTATCTTTATGTATGTAGGAATCATAAAAACCATGATAGTATGATAACCTCATTGGAAACATCCGAACCAAATTAAAAAAAAAACCACATAATTAGTAGCACTGGTTGAATATTAGATGGGTGTGGATCTAGCCGGCTCTCAAGTCCAGTTTAATTTGTTGTTTAGCCTTGTCCACAACAAAAATTTATGTATATAATTTGTGAGATGGATCGGGCTTTATAACTAAATAGCCTGCCCAAGCTCATCCAAAAAATACCCTTCAAAACCACTTGACCCGGATGGCCCAGTGGGCTGCCAGGCCCTACGAGTAGATCTAGGAATATCATTTCACTGGCATATATTTCTTCTTTAATACCTAGCTATATCTAAATCACATGTAACATGATGAGAAAGAGAGCAGAAAAAAGATATGAACCATACTATGATAGCTTGATTTCATAGATTTCTTTCACGAATGTGCTTATCAGCCACAGTGGTAAGCTAGTTCATCACTCATGTTATTATATGATTCCAATTTGTCATCGATATATCACTAGTTATAGATTGTTTACGACATACCCAGCCCTTATCCTTGTATATCCATCAAGTATGTGTCAGATATAGATTATGAAATCAGTTCAAAACAGCTTGTGTTTGGCAAAACGATTAGCAAACATAACTTGATTAACGGACAAATGCTCAATCTACGGTCCATTTTCAGGAGTGAAATCGGTGGAGGTGAACAGCAAGCAGAGTCGGGTGATGGTTCGGGGGCATGTGGAGCCAAACAAGGTCTTTCAAAGGGTGAAGAGCACGGGAAAGAAGGCGGAGCTATGGCCCTACATCCCTTACAACTTGGTGGCTTACCCGTACGTAGCTCAGGCTTATGACAAGAAGGCGCCTGCCGGCTATGTCAAGAACGTGGCCCAAGCCCTTCCTAGCCCGACCGCCCCTGGTGAACGGTTCGTCACACTCTTCAGTGATGAGAATCCCAATGCCTGTTCCATCATGTGATGGCAATATATATCCACGCCCAACAGTTCTAAGATGAGGGGTTCTTGTCACATTAAAAAAGAATTGCGTGAATCGTGCACATAACACTACAGTTCGATATAGTTTGTCTTGCAAAGTTGCGGTTCATATGACATGCATGTTCAATATTGTTGTCGATGTGGATGGAATTTGGCAACCAGATGCTCCCTCTGGAAGTACCTTAGGCCTGGTTTATGGCAGACTGATTTATACGTGCAAGTTCTCACTCCTGTTTTGGCTCATTCAAATGACAGCTACATTTTTGTAAGAGGCGGAATATATGCCAAACATTTTCAACTCTACTCACCGGTAGGAACCGTCGAGTGGGTTAAGACTCGACATGACGTACTCAATATCGCCTTACTACTCAAGAAGTGCGAACACGATTTGAAAGCTCCATTCAATTCCACCGAAAGCAAGTCACTTAAGCATATGACTACATGCCCTTTGGTATTGATAATTAGCTGGTTGCCATGGACTCACGGAGCAACGGATTGGCTGTGACCATGATGCAGCTAATGGGGGCCTAACAAGAGACTCGAACATTCAACATTATAAAGAAAACAAGAAAAATCTCGACTATTATCGTATCTTACTTTGGAGAATTTCTTATAGAGTGCCATTACAATAACTAAACATTAAGTATGTGTCGAGATTAGAAGTTTCCAAAACCTATCAAGTTAATAAGCAGAAAGAATCAACTAAGAGAGAAGAGAAGCCGATCTCCCACATATGTTCCTTTTTTTTCAAATGATATCCCACATTTCATGTTGTATTTGTCTATATAGACTATCCAAGGATTGCATTCAGTCGATTTTCGCATGGACATTGTAGAGATGCGGGTCTCTAATGTTTGGGAAAATCTAGTTGGGAAATTGAATGAACATTGAGCAGTCAATCAAAGAGATTGATCCTATGAGTCTAATGTATGTCTCACAAATTCAGACTAATGCGATTCACCATTTCTGTGAAGCCCAAATTAGGTGACATTGAATGCGCTGGTTTGAACCATTTTCAATCTATGAATGCTTTTAATTTGAAGAGAAAGAAAGAGTATACCTCCTACTCAAATGTCCTTACCAAGGCAATGTTCTTTCTAAGAGTAGTTCAACTGGGAATGTACAAAGAAAGAGGAGTCGAGGCCTAAAATCAAAGTGATCAAAAAACGGATAACTTGTTTAAACTTGAGAAATAAATGAGCGAGTTTGGGCAATACTCTTAAATAAAAAAGATTGACATGTTCATTTTCTGCTCTTATGATCCGACCCAGTTTAATGATCACCTCTAGTATGAAATGGGCGCGAGTTACCATTTTAAATACTTCAAAAAAAAAAAAAGGGGGGAACATTTTAAGTAAAAAATAAAACAGAAGAAATCATCAAAGGAAGAGGAGGAAAGAACAGCGACTTGACAGGCCGAGAGTGCTGCTCGTGTATCGCCTCTTGGGCTTCGCTCGCTTGGGGGAATTGAGTTTCTTATGTTACTTCCAGATTTGGGCCCAACGGACTTTTTATGTTATCGTTGTATTTGTGCATTAAATATTGGCATCGTCTCAATTTTTTTTTTTTTTTTACGAGTATAATGACCGAAAAGGAGCGATCAGCGCTAAGAACCTCTCTTGAACGTCATTATAAGGGTCTTTCACACGTTCCAAAATATTCTATTTCACTTATAATTGCTTTGCACTACCCGTGTTTCGAAAATCCAAGGTTGAGCCCATCACCTGCCCCACCAAAAATACAGAAAATAATGTATTCTAGTTTTGAAAAAGGAAGAAAAATCCTAAGCTAGCATTTCGACATAATTGCCTTGAGCTCAATTGCTAATCTAAATAAGTCCACTATTAAACAATGAAAAAAGGTGCTATTTGGTCATTTAATTTTCTAAAAAAATGGACGACGACATTATATTTTGCTCTTAGCTCAAAGGATCATCGCACAATGGGGCACAAACCAATTGATAAATTATATTCCACCACCAATTCTGATTTCTATTTTGTGTCATGAGATATTGTCTTTAGCGAAAAAAATCTCAAGTTCACATCATGTTGTCTTGCTGTGAGGTTGACGTAGTGATGCAAACGGAACGAACTATACGAGGTTTAGTTACATGGAAGATGTCGGATTTCTCTCCAATGGTTCGAGGGAAAGAAGCATCTCGAGGTCTCCAATACGGATTTCATTTCAATGACCCATCACAAAGCTTGACACGGCGACCAATGCTTCTGTCCAAACTCAATTGTCATCATCATCGCACTTTGCCATTAATTTTCATCAATACCTTGGCTTGACTTTGCGTGTAGCCCTCTGCGACTTTGCGTATAGCCCTCTGCGTGTAGCCCTCTGCGACTTTGCGTATAGCCCTCTGCGCTTGCAATCTCTCTGGCGCGTCTGGGTTAATCTGTCAACTCGGTGAAGATGAAAGCTTCTATCCTCTCCCAGATATGAGGATCATTTGGTAATCATTCTACTTTGAAAGTAATTTCTAAATATAAATAATTTCTTTTTATTATATTCTCAAAAATAATTTTTAAGCATTTTAAACTGTTTGATAACTGCTCAAAATTTTTATTCCCGAAATAAATTGCATTTAGTAATGTTCTGAAAATTTATATTCCAAATCATTTTTTAATAATTTTATTTCTTTATTTCTGTATTTTTTTCTTTTCTTTCTCTTCTTCTTCTTCAAGGTTGCTAGTCGCCGTCGCTGGCCTTGGGATGATCGGCGACTAGCCAAACGAGGGCCGATGACCTCGTTGGAGCGTTGCCGGCCCTCGGCGAGGCCGCGCATCATCAGCCGAGGCTTGCCGGTGGCTGGGTGAGGCTTATCGGTGGCCGAGAGAAGCTTGGGCAAGGCCCGTCGGACCTCGCCTTGGCTTGGCGAGCCTTTGGTGAGCTCGCTCGACCGGTCGCTGTCGACCGGCGGTAGCAGCGATGACAATTGAAGAAGAAGAGAGAGGGAAGAAAAACAAGAAGAAAGAAGAAAAAATAGAAAAAATGAGTTAGCTTGATTTTGGAATTATTTTCGGGAACAAAGAATTAATCTTTTTTTTACTTCTAGATTTTGTTTCAAATCTAATTCTGGGAACAAAAAATAGAAATTTGTTTTCGGGAATAAAAATTTTACCAAACAAATTTCTGTTCCAAATTTACTTCCGGAAACAAAAGAATAAAAATTATAACTATTTGGCAAGTTGCCAAACACGGCCTGAGTAAACAAACGTGGTCAATTGATAGTTCTAGTTTCAGGTTTGAGAGTCACCTAGCGTTCTGAAATTGACCCATTGAACGCCGGACACAATGACCTTTCTCGTGCATCTCGTTTCCTTTCATAATCATAAGAACAGAAAACAGAAGTTCCGATGATGATGGATAAGGTAATTTGCTCCAAATAAAACTACCCTATGGCAACACAATTTCGGAGCTGTTCTAGCGGATTGACAGTTTTTACGGATGGATATACATCGATCATCACTCTCTCTCACTCTCTCGCCGGATCTGGCTTTATTGAGGACGACGGAGCTGGATCTAGCCCCATAGGGACGTCACCGACGACCGATATATGCGGGCGCAGAGAGAGAGAGATTGGGGTTTTTATCCTCGATGGCACCGATGCGATGGACATTTGGCTGCAAAGATGGGCGCAGCGGCTAAATGGGCAGGTAGCCTATCCAAATAAGTGGAGAGATCAGAGAACGATGGATGCGGTGTACTTTTTATCCCGTTGTGCTCATTTTCAAGATAAATCTACATGTGTTTGACTTAGAAGTTATAATATCTGATTATAGTTTCGAAGATGTACGAAACACATCGAAATGCACAATTAAAAAAATTAATTTTTCTCTTTTCCCTGAAATTGCGTGTTGCGTTCTCCAAAATCAAGATGAACCTAAAGGCAACTACACCAATCATAATTTCGCTAATCGCCCAAAGGAGGAGTCTAGTGTCCTCTCCTAGTTTCATCCTTGCAGAGATGCAAAGTTTAAACTTCTGAAAGAAAATTTGGGGGGAAAGTATCAAGAAAGTCCGAAACCTACTGGATTTGTGCCTATTTAGCTATAAACTTTTCAATTATGCTAATTTATTTCTAATTTTTTTTCATTTTTTGTCCATTGAGTTCATTCGGCCAATTTAGACCAAAAATTGTCTATGTGAATGCCAGTCATCTTCCATAACACGATTGGCATTGGCATACACATTTCTTATAATTTTCTTTTTTTGCCTTTCATTTTTTCTTTCTCTTTTCTTTTTCCCAATGGCCTGTCACCGGCCACAGGCCATGGCTAGTGAGGGTTGGCGAGCCAGGCCTCACCAAATCTAACGAGGTTGACCCTCACCTAGGTTAGGGCTGCCTTGCTAAGTGTTGCTTGGGTTAGGGCGGCCTTGCCAGGTGTTGCACTTGCTAGGCAAGTCTAGGCTAGCCTTGCTCTCATCGACGCTTGCCCTCACCTATGGCGATGAGGGCAACCCTCGCCCAGGCAATGCTAGCGCTTGTCGGCCATTGGCAAAAAGAGAAGGATAAAAAGAAAAATTTTAAAAATTATTGAAAAATAGTCATGTAAGTGCCGGCCGTACTACTTGGAATCGTTCAACATTCATATTGTTACTTTCTAGCTTAAATTAGCTGGATTGACTTAATTAACTCAATGTGAGAAGATTTATAGCTAAATTGACACAATTAGAAGGTTTAAGATTGAGTTAGTACAAATATAATAGGTTTAACATTTTTTTTTTTTTGGGGTACTTTTCCCAACTTCTTTGTCCTTGCTCATTCGATGTTTTGGTCCATCCATTATGATAAAAGTCTATGCAATTAGATTAGAACTCGTGTGGCCGAGAAACCACTCTGGTGAGATAGGCCAGGCATCTGGAAGTCAATAAACTATATAATTAGCTTCTTGATTTCGGCAACTTAGTTATTGGAGTTAATAATGCTTTGTTTGACCCATGGTTCAGTCCCAATAAGAAAAGGACAATATAACCAGAAAACAATGAAGAGAACAAAAAAAAGAAAAAAAAAAAGAAATTGCATCAGACGACGGCTTCATCCATCGTTCTTCCCATGCAGGAGAAGCACGTGCTCATCAAGAAGTCCAAAGGTCTTTACCGGTATGTTCGTTGGCGACTTGTGCGCGCCACGACTTCGTTTTACATGCTATCTGCACAGGCGTCTCATCTTATCCATCTTCATGTGAAAATTTAAGGCTCTGTGGCTCCACACGATGAAGCAATCGCAGGGTCTGGTGGATAAGGTCTGTTACTATTATTGCATGGCGGGGTTGAGATCTAACGTGTGCATCTAACCCTAGGGCATGTGTCATCACTCTGCAAAAATATTTTGACATCGGAATATATTTTTGGCAGTGTGCTTTTCGGGTCCCATATACAATTATTTCAATGAAGAGCTTGGCATGTAGATACGACATCCGTTGTAGATAAATTTCTAAAATGATGATAGACCAAGGCACAGTCGGCGGTATGCTTTGTTTGGATTCGTTTCTTAAAACTTCCATTAGATGATGTCAACCATATAGAATTGAATCTCTTGGCTCGCAGATGGTGTGAACAACTGAGGCTAATCATATGTGGTTTCTTGAAATTGCATTCAAGTCACCACTTGCCTACAGTTATTCTCATTTTCAGGGGATTTCCAAGATAAGTATAGAAGTGCACAAGTTAATGGATCTATCAAAATAGGTTGAAACATCTCCTAGTTCGTCCTTGTACAAGAGGAAAAGTCTTTGTTATGTAAACTCATTCAGTAGACGATAATAGGTGGACAAAGCCCATGATTGTAAAAACTATAAGGGGATTGATTTATTTATTTGCGGATTCACTGATTCTTAATATGTGATCGACTTAGTGTGTTAGGAGTGACAGTTCAAGAGCCTAGATGACTCAATGATGCTGAAAATAAAGCACTTGGTGTTTAATTCATAGTTTTTCTAGGGAAAGATCTAGATGAATTTTGTCTGTCCCTCCCCATGAGTATATCAAATTCCAGAAATAATTCTATTTAGGGTAATCCGCAAACTGCTCGAAAGACGAATTCGCTGATGGATTTTTGAAGGAGTACTTTTGGATAAGAGAGGAGGAATGAGTCATCGTAGGGCCAATACGTTGGGAGTATAAGTGAGAAGTACTATTGAATTGCCAAGCTGCACTAGAAGAGTGGAAAATATCTCCAGATCTGTCGATGAAAATCCACTCATCCTTTGGCGATATTTTTCTGAGTCAAATCTTTGGTTCATGGTTGATATAGATTTACCTCTCTGGCTCTGGCCAAGAAATTTTTTTTAGCATTAACGAGTCGCAAAATAGACACATCAAAATACGTAAAAGAACGACATGTATTGCGAAAAATTCACTAGGGATTTTACCCAAAACAAGTACAGAACCTTCATTTAAAGGAGAAACGAGAGAGAGAGAGCAGCACAGCGTGGCAGCGGCATTGAATGAGCAGAGGTGCAACCGCGTGTGATGGTGGGTGGCGGGTGGTGGTCGAGCCGTGCCGCTCCATCGCTCCATTGGGGAAGAAGAGAGGGAAAAAAATGAAAGAAATAAGGAAAGAAAGAAAGAAATATATATCTTATTCTTCGATTCGAAGGTGCCGGGATTAATGGCCAGCACAAAACGAAGATGAAATTAATTGACCAAACAGACTGGATTTCACATGCGGTGAAATGAATCAAAGGGCAATTAGATGGTGTGTGCAAAAAACTAACTCGATAAGGACAAATAGGTATCCAAACCCGAAAAGAAAAGAGGCAGAGGAAAGACGCAAGTTCCCAACAATTATAAGATTCAATTAAGGTTCAAACCTTAAAAGACTCGCCTGTACTTCCATTCACGGTTCTTACAGCTCCAGTCAAATTGGCCATGGAAACCACCCTACACCATTCGATTTCAGCTCATGATAAGATCATCGACGGGTCCAGAAGATTCGTCCCAACGGCAAGTCGCTCGATCAATTGGACTTTGGGGGGACGCATGTGCACCGTCGTCACCCGATCCTTTACTATAATGTTCTAATCCGAAAATATATATATATTTCATACTTATTAAAAGACCGAAGAAGCTTATTGTTCGCTGGGGCAGTTGGACATGTCCCATGTATCTTATATGTCGTTGTTATAATCAGCCTGTCATGTCCCCTCCCCCATCTTATCCAATTCCCGACATGAACTTCGAGCTTTGGAGAATTCTCCTTATCGAATGGCGTATGATTGGAAGTAACATGGCCTGTGATTCTTAAAATGATAAGTAAGCAGGAGCAGCCCTTCCGCCTCCAATTTCGTTCGCCTCCTTCGTCAGCGTGCTTACCTGTCGCGATCTCATTTTACATCATGCATGCATGTAGCACGAAGCTAAATGAGTTGCGACTAATACGCAATTCGACCTCTCGTGTGATCTTGGACCACACCCCTTTAGATATGTCCATTGCCTTTGTACATCTTTTCATTTAGCTCCCAGCAAATGCACACGCAAAAGAAAAAAAAAAATGATAATTAATAGCCCCGGAAAATTTGTTTCTTAGCTAAAATGTCTGAATTATTAAATAGTGAAAAGAAATTATAGATGAAGAAGTCCACAATTTACAAGGGATATGTATACTATAATACGTGGAAAGATACAAATATGTTAATATTTCAAGGAAGGTTGTTGTTGGATAGAAAAAAAATAAGAATTTAATGTTAAAACATGAGATAGATTAATAAAATTATTAACTTAAGCGTTTGCGCTTGAATTCAATATTTCCTAGAACAAGTTTTTAAGGACATTTTGGGAAGAAAAAAAAAGGTTGACTTCTTCTAAAAGTAGAAGATCCTCTTTACTTTATGTAATACCATAAATAAAAAAGAATATTATCTATATTGAATTGAGATCCTCTAAAGTTAGGAAGAAAATTTACTCATTAGATTTACCATCTCCGACACTAATGCACATTTATCCATAGACTTGCCACCAAGCTACGGTCACCATTCACTGCCAGTGAACAGATGTATCCAAGGGCAAAATGGGAAAGAAAAAGGGAGTAAGGGAAACAGAATGGGAAAAGGATATAAAGAGAGTAGTTTGGATCTGAGCCATCCAGTTTGCTCGAAAACTGCGGCTTCTTTAAGCCTGCCGTTTCTTCACCTAAATTTGAAGGAGAAGTAATGATTAGAGGTCCGCTTATATGTAGCTGCGGTTTCTTCTAAGCCTGAAAACTAATGAACTCACCTACCTAATTTTGAGGCTTGGCATCTCACCATCTCAGTCGCTGCGGATTTTAGTCAGGAGAATCTGTAGTTGCAGAACTCGTTTCCTTTACACTTTCTTTTGAGTGAATTGTATGGCAGAAGATCAATAATATAATGGGACATGGACAAATAGTGACAAGGTCACGAGGAGTCTCTTTCTGTTTGTTGTAAAGCATTCTTACGTGACGAATCACTCCATGCTGGCTAAAACAACATGACCCCTGATAAAAAAAAAAAAAATTACGACTGAGTTAGATATATTCCAGCTGAGTCATCTTGAGCTCAGTTAAGATTCCTTAATTGGAAGAACATGTAGGGCAACTTAGTTAGTGACCTAGTCATATTAATCTATGATAATGAGTCGAATTCCTAATCCCCTATTTAAGAAACCGATTTTTTTATAAATGTACGGACTGATAATTCCACTAAGTATTGGTAAATGTCAAAATGTTGTTAGTTAATGGGAAAGACCGGTGGCCTTTTTTATTTATTTTTCAGGTAATTTGTTGGTAATTTGCCAATACTTTTATGAAGTTATTGGCTTTTAATTTTTATAGTTTGCAAATAAACAATTTTTGTACTAGCCTATCAACTTTCATTTGCATAATTAATGAATGTTGCAAATTTACTAACTCTTGTATGAAATTATTGCCCTAATTTAGAATGATTTAACAATTTTTTACTGATGAAATTACTAACTAATTTTGGGTTACCAACTCTTCTTTGGCATGCATACTGACAATTATTTGTTTTGTTGACTTGGTTGTAAACCCCTTACATTTGTGATTACAAACCTAAATTAACCTAACTCACCAACTTTTTTTCCATGAGATTACCATATAAAATTAGGTTACCGACTTTCATTTGAGTTACTTGTCATTATCTTTATTTGGATTTTCTTAATTTGCCAACTTCTCTTGTAATTTATAAACTATTATTTACATTTCTTAACAATGTTTTAAATTTACACACTTTTTCTTAGAGATTACATATATTATTACAGTTTTTTCTTTGATTAAATTACAACTATTTTCCGGTTACCATATCTCATTTGACGTACTTGCCAAGATTAATTTTCTTTTATTACCAATTTTCATTTTTGTTTTACCAACATCCATTCATTTACCTTTTGTCATTGCACCTTCATTTTCCAACTCTTATATGAACCTACTAACTTTAATTAAGTGATTTATCAATTTTTCTCCAATTGAGTTATCAACTAATTCTGAGTTTTCAACTCTCATCACATAATATGTATTTCAGTTTGAATACCATCTAATTTGGAATAAGCTTTCTAATACAATTGATGTCCCATAACTCCACTTTCAACAAGAACTATGGGCCATTAATGTCGATATATGCATATATTGATCCATGACTCGCCTGACAAATTTGAACCGACTAAACAAGTCTACAAAAATTTGGCCCCAAAAAAACAAAAATAGGTTCATATAAAAGGTTTCAGCAACCGTATACAACAAATCTCCATAACAATTTGTTCAGGAATAGGTAGAAAAACTTTTTTCCAGAAGCCCTAGAGTTAATTAAAAGCATCAGGCAAATCATTAAAGAAACTCAAGAGGAATACTTTTGCAGCTTTTAATTTTCATACCAATGTCTACACTTAAAACTTTTTTTTCAATCTCATTGACTGATCAAAAGGAAATTTGTTTGTAATATTATGGTTTAAATACCATATCAAGGACTTGAACTAGGTAAGTAGGTTTGCATAAGGGTCCACTCAATAGGATCAAAAGAATTTCGACAAGTGCCACCAACTGTGCAATGAGCAGTCGTTTTCGAATCCATTCCACTTGTCTTAGGGGCGTTCCGGAAAAGTAACATAATGAATTTCTCTACTTTTGAAACTATAATTGGAATCCACTGTTGTATTTGCCGATGGAAGTTTTCCATAGCTACCCCCAGGCTAGAACGGCTTGCTTATTAGCACCACCATTGCGAAGCATATGAAAACTATAATGGAACCAGCAAAGTCAGACGAACTCATTCACGAGAATAAACCCTCTTTTCACTGTCGATTATGCTTTTCCATGTAGGTTTCTTTTTCTTTGCATAAAGTGGACCTTTAATGTGGTCGGATTTCCTCTTTCTTTTCTCCGGTAATTGGGCAAGTCCCCATGCGTTGCTCAGGTAAGTTTTTTCCATATCCAGAACTTCATCAGAATAATTCAGCAAAAAGAAATCTCTCTCTCTCTCTCTCTCTCTCTCTCTCTCTCTCTCTCTCGTTCTCTGGTTTCAAGAAGCTAGTGGTGGGGAAGCTTCCGGAATCTCGCTTTACAAGTTTGCAAAATATCGACATCGCAACGTTACTGGCAAGAAAAACGAGGGCCATCGATTACGAGACCGTATATGGATCCGAGGACTCTGAAGAAGCATGGATTATTCTATTAGTAATATTATATTTTGAGGGGTCAATCTGGAGAAGATCAATTCACAGAACCAGAAGAGCCCGTCCAACGTCGTCAAGAGGTGGCCAAAGCACCACCAGCGCTAAAGACTGTCGGTTACACGTCGAGGTTAGAAATATCGGGAAAAACTATCAGTCAACGTAAGTTAACAAGTGAGACAGCACCAACTTTCGATGTGGCTTTCTCTGTTGTTGTTGTTTTTTTTTTTTTTTTTTTTGGGGGGGGAGGGTGTGGTTTCTTTCGCTCTCCTTTGATTGGCTATTCGAGATGACTAGTGGTTTGACCCGACGGGGGCCTTGTTTTTTCGGTGGATGATGATCGACTTCGCTTCCATTAACGTTGATCAAAGAAGACGAGCAAATAGCAATCGCCATACATGTTGGTAGGAAAGAAAACGACTTATACTTAACGGCAACTAACACACGGGAACAACTATCAAACCCTAATCTCTCTCTCTCTCTCTCTCTCTCTCAGCCATGCACCAACGCATGGGCAAAACCACCGGTCCAAGTCAACCTACTTCGCCCTTGTGCGTCCAAAAGAAAAAACCTGATATATACCTCCATGCCTCATCTTTAACCCCATGGCCTGCTCTTTTTCTCCTCTTGAAACTTGTCCGCTCTTCTCTTCTCTCTCTCGAAAGGAAGGATGAGAAAACCTTGTTGTGACAAGCAAGACACAAACAAAGGAGCATGGTCGAAGCAAGAAGACCAGAAGCTTATTGACTACATTCGCAAGCACGGCGAAGGATGTTGGCGAACTCTTCCTAAGGCTGCCGGTACGTCATTTTCTTTGGCCTCGCCGATGACGTTATAATTAGTTAGTACTTCTGATATTCGAAAGATTTAGTGTTTTGGGGAAATGTAAGGGGAACAAAGACTAAATGTGTGTTCATTTTCTTGTGCAATGATTAGGTCTACTCCGTTGCGGGAAGAGTTGCAGGCTAAGATGGATAAACTATTTGCGCCCCGACCTCAAAAGAGGCAACTTTGCTGAGGATGAAGAGGATCTTATCATCAAGCTTCATGCTCTCCTAGGCAACCGGTATGGCAATATACTAGACCCTATGGATAGCTTCATATATGTTCGCTTTCTCGAATTTAAGCCTAATTAGCTCAGTGAATCACCTCATCCCATTCTATAAAATGTTTTTCCTCTGCAAGTTGCATGTTAGAAACCAGAAAATTTTCCAAAGCAGAGTAGGTGCGCTTTTAAACAAGAAACCAACTTTTTTTTTTTTTGGTCGAAACAAGAAAACGACTTTACATGCTAGGATTCACCACGTCTTACTTTCATATTGTCCAATTTTCTGGGCCACGACCTTCATCTGGAAAGTTAAATGCACATTTTTTTCTAGGTAAGTCGACATATTAGTGGCATAGATAAGAAAGGCCTATGGCCTTCATTTAAAGGGCATTGGAGAATTTGGCTTTGTATCAACACAGCAGGAATAAACAAGAAAAATACATAGCGATCAAGCGAACACGAACGTGGCTGTTGAAGAAATTATGTTGCTATGATGTTAAACTTAGCATCATATAGAACCATATTAGTTGTAATATTTTCCAGCATGAAGTTATTGTTGGATAAAAGTTGTTGACCTAAGCCGTATCTTTTCTTACATAGATGGTCGCTAATTGCTGGGAGATTGCCCGGACGGACAGACAATGAAGTGAAGAACTATTGGAACTCACATTTGAGGAGGAAACTAATTAACATGGGCATTGATCCTAACAATCACCGGCTCAACCAGACTCCACCTCGCCTTGAGAGCTCGAACAATGTCTCTGTTAGTGCAAATTCTTCTGGATTGAAGACTCGTCAAAGTCCGCAACAAAAATCCTGCGGTGGCGACAAAGACCAGGTTTCAGACGCTGGTAGTTGTCTGGAAGATGAGCCTAGCAGGTTGCCCGACCTGAACCTTGACCTAACAATTAGCATTCCGTCTCCTTCGCCTGCAAAGATTGAGAAAGAGCAAAAACCTTGTTCTTATAAGCATGACATGTTAAGGGACTCGGAAATTGCTACATCACCCGCTTTGGTTCTCTTCAGATGACCAATTGGGCAAACCAATTAATTACTAGGCAGATTAGATTGAGCAGGCCCCTGATGAATATTTGAAAATTAGGGCAACCTAGCTGAGGTGATTCAATGACAATATACGGGATGGCATCTCCCGATACATATCGATATCTGAAGTCTAAATCAATTAGCAAGGATTGATATGATACATCAAGCTTAATATGATGAACTATATACAGAAGCAGTGGGCTCGAGCCTGTCGAGAGTTGAA
Source organism: Eucalyptus marginata (assembly GCA_014182565.1). Classification (NCBI taxonomy): domain Eukaryota; kingdom Viridiplantae; phylum Streptophyta; class Magnoliopsida; order Myrtales; family Myrtaceae; genus Eucalyptus; species Eucalyptus marginata. The sequence continues at coordinate 39,775,653 of CM024586.1, read as the reverse complement.
TCTTATGGACCCGCTCCTGTAGAGAGTTGTTCAATATAATCTCTGGAGTGGAACGGGCTTAGATGATGTATTACTGAGAAGGATCAGGTATTAAGAGTAGATAGGTGGGAGCCTGCCGGTTGTAAATTTAATCAGCTAAATAGGAAGGTAGATTTAATTCTGTTAACATACTTGTACTCGAGATCTGCCATAGACATATATATATATATATTTATTTATGATTGATATGTATCGTGAGCTTATACCTGAATTTATATGGCCCTTAAAGTTTCTATCTCTGAAATGCAATGTGTCTATTATGCGAAAATTGCTATTGATAAAAAAGAATTCTGAACATCGATCTTGTCATGATGAACACGCCCAGAGAGAACATGTACGAGTACATGGTAAGAATTAAGCTCGCTTAAGCAGATGAAGATACTGAGCTTCGTAGTTTTTTTCCTATGTTCCTCTGAATATCCCTTCCCGAGAATATTGGCACCAACTATGGATAGGGCAAGTTGGGAGCATTATATGGACATAACCCAAGATTCCATTCAGAAAATTAATCCTTCCAACTGAATGCCTGGAGCATGTCACCTATGCAAGCTTTAATTTCGAGGTCTAACTTGAAATATTTTGAGGTAACCCTGATGGTTAATGGGTTGACTGACAGAGTCAATACCAACAACCACCAAACATTCCAACCAAAGTTTTATTCCATTGAAAACGTGATTCAAGCCCCTCTTTGTACCTCTATTGCTAGTGGCACTTCCACTAATCTAGAAAAAGCGCTGTAGGGTTTCGTTTTACCAGTTTCAGTTGACCATACTATAAATATGTATGAGAGAAATTCTTGACATTTTCCTCCCGAGTGACTAGTTCATACCTAGATCCATCTCTAGCTACCATTCTTTTGTTGCATTTGTTGAATTTCCCACTCTGGCATGGTCGTTTAAAGTAGAATAAGAGAACAGAAAATGGGTGCAACGAAACGAATTATTCTTACTGGTCGAAATTTCAAGTCATGATACTCGAATATGAACTTTGAAATAGGTCACAATTTCCTTTTCAGCTGTTAAAGTTTGATATACTCCATGAGTTAGAGTTTTGACTCAAGAGAAATCAAGTCCAGATAGAGTTTGTAAACCTTCGAGCTTGAAAATTGAAGTTTGAGCAAAGGATAGTAAACTGAGCAGGCAACATAAGATAAAAAAATCCTCCGTTTGCCACTGATGTATTGACAAAATACCAAAAAGGGAAATATTATACTACCTGTATGCCTCCAATCCAGACAGCAGCTATTTGGCTCGAGCGTTCGCATGCTGAACTTTTACATAATCACCATCCATATTTGCATTTCTTTATGACTTGTAATAATAAAGTTTATAGTTTCATAAGGACCAAAGATGAGGAACGGGAGCAAGATATGCCTTTTCACAAGGTAGAGAGAAGTATGCTTTTTTGTTTTTTCACAACCAAAACCGATCGTGTTTTCCTCCATCCCCAATACCAGCTCTTTGATTAGTGAGTTACATCACACAGATCAATGTGTTAAGAAGTTTGAATATCATACAACACACTCATCTAATAACTTATGTTTTGTTTAGGACAGTGGGCAATGGTTCCATTTAATTTCATCAGAACATGAGGTCTTTAGTGTAAATCTTTTTAATTCCCCCCTCCTCTAATTATATATTTTTCATGCTCAAGTCTATATTGAACCATACCTTTGTCTAATAACTTAAGTTTCTTAAACACTTGATAGTGATTCTACAAGATTTTACACTAGATTTTGTGAAGTTGGCATATGGATGGATGGTGTCCATTTCTTATAACTTACCAGACATTTCCTCCAACGTTTCAATTAGGAACGGTGGAAATTATATCCCTATCGAAAGCTACTTATTCCAGACAAAATTAGTAAGTCAACTTCAAATACAGAAGTAATTAAACGAGTCGAGAACAGCCAAGAAATGAAAGGCTAGGGAGGAAATGCTGATGTAGCTTCAGCAAATGGTCAATTTCGCGCATGAGCTCGTATGCAATGTTGACCTCCCCGCGTTAGGGTCTTAAAAATGTCTGCGCCGTATGACACGGTCTTAAAACGGGATTGAAACGGCATATGCAATCCTTACTTTTTTGTTTTCTTTTGGTTATGCTTCGTCCTTTTCGTTTGACAAACATGTATCTTTTCTCATTTTCATTCATATTTATTGATCTATTCTTGTTGAAACTACATATATGTTGAGCGTTGAAATTGAAAGGAACCGTAGCTAAGGAAAACTCCGTCTGTCCTGATAAAATTACGTTGATGTTTTGTTTGAAAATATCAAATTTACTGTGTGACTGGAAAAACTCCGTATAACAACCTAAGACGTCTTCCTCAAAGTGCTGCCCAGAATCGGAAGAGGAGAAGACAGATACTCTCGTGTATGCTTATGCATCGGCTGGGGGAAGTCTTATGTATCTCATGATTTGTATGAGAGCGGACATTGCTTTTGCAGCAAGTACGATTAGCAGATACCAAGCAAGCAACCAGGGAAGAGCACACTGGTTTGCTATTCAATGGCTTTTTAGATACTTGAAGCGTACTTAAAGTACCAGACTTATGTATCAAGGCGAGGATATGCAATTGATTGGTTATTTGGATTTTGATTTTCAAGAATGGTTAGATAATCGAGAATGGTGCAAAGTCTTGGAAAGAAACAGGAATCTGTCGCACAATCCACTATGGAAGCATAAGACGCAGCTCTCAATGATGCAGCAAGAGAAGCCGTGTATCTCAGAATGTTTCTTACTGAAATCTTGATTGGGAATTGCTTTCGAATGACCAATTACTATATTTCAGGATAACAATTCGGCTATTACAATTACAAAAGATAATTGATGCTACCCTCATGCAAAGCATGTCGAAGCTTGTAATCAATGCATAAGAGACATGATTAAGAAGATTGAGATAGATGTAAATGGAGTTGCTTCAGAAGAAAACTTGGCAGATTGCTCAGCAGTGCTTCGCCACCATTGTACCAGGCGAAATGCCTTTAGCAGCCCTTTGGAATGTTTGAAACACCTGTGCATAACACGGGATTGTGTTAGGTCAAGTATGGAACTGCAAGAACTGCATGGCCAACAAAATTGACTTAATTATAAATTCATATATAAATCATGATGATAACCTTAATTTTGCATCTACCAGTTTCAGTAGTACTAAATGAACTCATAGTCCTTGATTTGACCGCATCTGAGGAGATACTGTGTTATTGCAAGTGTATGTCTTAATTCTGATGTAGGCTAGAGTTATCTAGAGAAGGACTGACATTTTCTTATCGAATGCATCCACAGCATTGATGGATCAGGGATTTCTAACACGTCAAATGTGAAAAAGACTCGGTCCAAGAAAGCACAATGAAACCAAAGCACGCGCTTTGAAGTATTGGAGCCAGCGAACAGTTGAATTTAAAAGCTGCGATTCTCTTAACAACTCAACAGCCTTTCATTTGAAGGAACAAAACTTTAACGTGAACCTCAGGTAAGGGGTACCCAGGACAGGCATCCAAAGCAGCTGTAGTCTCATCTGCACGTCGGTGGGAGCTTGCATGCTTTTAGGACACGAAACCAAACTTCCACTATGCAAACTTGGCCTTAGTTTCTCAACATCGTAACAGTTGTGCAGAGAGTAGTTAAACTTGATTGAAAATGTAGATGGCACGCACAATATCTAGATTTCATGAGAGAGAGGATGCATGCATGGATGCGTTGGGTTCTTACTCATCACTCTCACCTGCAAGTCTTCCTGTGGGAGAACAGTTGCTGTTTGGTGTAAATCGGACTTTTGTACGACCAGCAATAGAGCCTAATACAGTACTTTCTCCTTCGTGGGTGGTAGTCATGAATCATGAATCGGGGTGAGCGATTTCACGTCAGTATAGATTTTACTTAAAATTTGGAATCTACCCTATTGAAATCAGTCTCATAATTTTTGAAATATAGAATCTAACCTACATATCTTGAAATCTAGAACCTACATTATCAATTGTTTAGGGGTCTATCTAAGAATAGGCTTCTTTTATTTGTTTCATTTTTAGTTAAGCCAACTAAAAGTGAACGCAACAACAAAAATTCACATTTATCAATAGCAAAAATTTATAAAAGATAAGCATGTAAAATAAAATTGACAATATAAAGTTCAAAAAATGTAGCATAGAAAGGTTCTCGATTCTTGGTTTCTAGTCCGATTCTTCAGTTCGCAATTTGCAATTCGGTTCTTAACGAACCGCACTATACCGGTTTCATGATTTTTGGAATTGGGAATCAAATTAGTAATAGTGGGAACTTGGAGCTAGACTGGTTCTTATGGCCGGTTCGATAACCTAGACCCATGGTCACCCCTGACTATGAGTAGTCTTGAACCTTTTGTCAATTGTAGTTTTAGAATAATTTGGGATTTGATTGTGCATGTCAAGATGAAAATCAAGAATCGGTACTTGAGAATTTCCCTGCTGTGCCCCTCATTTGATTACTAAACAAGTATAATTTTTAATATCTGTAGCCATTTTGAAATTACTTCCACTAAAAATAACATCTGTAGTCTATATGTTACCGACGAGGCTGACAAAAGTTTCATTATATTCAATATCAGTATTTAAAACTACCTCACTGGTTAACATCGATCTTGTTCCAATTGAAGAATGAAAAATGCTATCAAACAAGGGGAATTTTTATATTATTCATGAATATTTTTAGAAATAAATAGCTATCAACAATGAAAATATTTTCTATTGACTAATCAAGTGATATAAATAATTATTTTAAAAAAATATTTTTCAAATATTTTTTCTTTTCGCAATACGTGTAACCTTTTTCAGTTAATTCTCGATATCTTTTAAGACCTGTTGCATGGCAACCTTATCCGGGTAATCTCCAAGATGTCTGATGCCTCATTTGGGCTGCCCATAGCAAAAACCCATTAAACAAAGAATGTCTGAATTGGGCCCTTTGAATGGGCTGATGGGTGTTAACCATTTACGGTCCCTTAATCCCGAGGCCGATCATGATTCAAACCAATGCTGAATGCAAAAAGGCCTGAATTCCACGAAGATAGCTGGTTCGAGGGAAAAACATGATAAACAAAACCTTGGTGTCGGACAAGTGCGTCGGAACAACGATAAATACCTCGTACTTCCGTTCGAGTCAGATAAAGAATTATGACTATCGAAGCAACACAGACACGCAAGTTCTTATTTCGAGATCATCTGTTTGACTTGCAAACGTTCGCGATACTCAGCCTTTTAAAGCTGCTTCTGTGAGCCTTAAATGACCGAAATGATTCTAGAAACAACGTTCATATGGGGAAAAAAGTGTCAAACATAGCTGTATAAAAAGGGTGTATTGCATAGTATTGTTCACATTCCAAGACGGCCACCGAAAACTCAGTGCCGGATTCCCTAATCCGTCTGGTTTTCTTGGCGGAGCCAAGCCGCCGTCCCATCGTCTAAACCCGGATTAAGCACGGTCTCACTCCCCATATCGACGGTTCAATCAAGCAATTAGATGGCCATGAAGTCAACAATGCCATCAGTTAAAGAATGCGTGAAATGCGCTTTGCGAGGACTATATGAAATTGTTTGACCATACATGTGCTGTATGTGATGTCATGTCATTTCGATAAAAAGATTTTAGTCAAAAATCAGTACCCTTCACATTGCTCTATGCGTACCATGATTTTGGAACGGTTCGTGGTTCCTACAGATTTCTCGGTCCCTGTTCTCCGCCAACTTCGGAATAAACCCACTTGACCTTCCAATTTGATTGGCGGAGTATTCTCTCTCCGTTCAAACATTGACAATGATCCGAGTCTTGGAGTTTCCAGAACTGGCTAAAGTCTCTCAAAAGTCGACGCCGTAGAAAGAATTTTCCATTCGAGAGAGTCATATAACCGATGATATTCCCATGATGCATATGAGCAATAAGTCAAATCTAGAGACAAATCTAACATTCTTCTCATCATTGTAAATCTAACTTAAACTTCCTTAATGTTGATCCCCGCGATCAATGGGGATAGATATTTTAAAATGTGAAAAGTAGCAAGAATTAAATGGTCATAACACGTTCCACGTCTCACCATATTATACAACAAAAATTATAGTCTGAATTCAGCTCAAGATCAAAATATCTTAGAGTTCGTATTTCACACACATTCCCTCAAAAGTTTTCAAAGTTGGCTTCCTAATTGACCAATGACTCTCAACACCTTCTATAAGATAGAACTATAAAATACCCCTAATTGTCTCCTAAAGTTAGAGCTAACTCTCTTTTTTTAATAGACAATTTTGGGCCATTTTGTCTTATTGTCGCCGTACGTCAATGGGAAACGCCCTGGGAGGAGCTACAACAGTTAAAATTATGAAAGAAACCGGCGAAACGCTGGAACTGAGCATGCCGGTGCGTGCCGGAGACGTCGTCAAGGACTACCCAGGTTACATGTTGCTAGAGTCGCAGTCGGTGAAGAGTCTCGGGATCAAATCGAGACCACTGGAACCGCACCAAGAACTGGAGCACGAGCGATTGTATTTCCTAGTGGAGTTACCCAAAGAGGCGGTAAACGATGATGAAGCCGGCAGACGTTTCCAGCTTGGAAACAAGCCGAGTGGAAAAGATCGGCTCGATGGCTTTGTGCTAGCTCGGCGACTGGCGTCTGATCCTTCTACCATGAGTAGGGCCACCATTTTGTCGAAAGAAGGAAACGGGCATGGTGGGTTGAGATTGAAGATGAGACTTCCGAAAGCTGAAGTGGAGAAGCTGGTCAAAGAAAGCAAAGACGAGGCTGAGGTCACCGACAAGATAATGGAGCTTTATGTTGCATCCGTGAGTGCTAATGACACTAATGAAGGACTTGTTGGACGAAGAGTAATTGCCATGGACGGGTCGAAGGATGTTATGAAGGCTCGAGCGGTATTTTTAAATATCCTGTGACAATCATCTTCGTTTCTTGCCATCACGCATCTGTGTCTAAAGGATCATTACAACATTATTTTCCTCAAAAAGCCCTTCTGCTTGTAAAGTTAGTAAATCTCTTTCCTTAATTTAGCACATGAATGTAGTTTCGCAATATACGACTGGACCTTGTTCAAGTTCTTGCACTTCATACTGGAAAATAAAGAATGGAAAATTTTTATTTACAGCCTGGGTACTTATAATTTTCTGTAATTGCAGAACCGGGTAAGGTTCTCACCAGTCGTTGAAGATTGAGCATGTTCCCATAGCTTCTTAGGAACGATAGAGCAGGAATACTGAACTACTAGAGGACCTGAAGTCAGCTCTGTAAATTTTGGAGTACATTCATGACTACGGACTGAGAAAATTAGTGTACTAGCCCAGCGCGGGTCAAATATTGTTCTTTATATATGATATGGGAAATCGTGGATATGGTTATTCTAATTAGCCCATATGCAAATTTGCTGTGAAATTTACTTTACTTGAACTTTATGGTGTGTTTAACTTCTCTCAAGAACTCAAAAGTATGACAACTCGAGAGACCTAATTCAACCAGATTATCCAGATTAAAAAGAGAAATCTATATTGGATGATGAACTTAAGAGACCTTATGCACTTGCACCGTAAGATTCATGAATCAATTGACGTGTTCCAACAGATCCGTAGTAGTCTACCTGAGTTTACATTGACTCTGTTTACTCCATGGATGAATCGGGTATGCCCAAAGCTCGGAATGTAATTTACGAGCTAATTTAAATATTACAAACCATTCCTAGAAGTAATTTGCATAATGTAGCGCAAATGAAATGTACTTCGTGACTTATGAGCTTACATCTTGCTTATAACACAGAATGCACTTCAACATGACTCGTTTAATATAGAGAAAGAACCTCAATATGAGGTGTTTACATTGGAGGGAAAAAAAAAACCAAAAATCTCAAATTATACCCGCTATGATTCATTAAATTTTTTTTTTTTTTTTTTTGTAACACCAAATCACAAACTCGTGTCTATATGGCGCATTTACTTTCCATCAAATAACCGTCAATAAGCACTATAAAAAGTTTGTCTATATGGATGATAGAAAATAAACGGTGTTGACATGGTACCCTCGTGTATTAAGTGAAATAAAAACAGCGTTGTTTTTTACAGAATCTTAATGGAAGGTAATGTATCACTTGAGTACAAATTTGGGGTTATGATATCACAATAAAAAGTTTAAGCTAAATATATTATAGTGAGCATAGTTTGGAGTTTTTGACATTATAAAAAAAAAAAAAACTTAAGGTAAATATATCACAATGGACATAATTTGGGCTTTTTCAATGTCTTTTCCCTCACATTTAAAGTGGGCTTATGAGTTATATACATAGGTTCAAGAGATCTAGCATATTTCTGCAACTTGCACCACAACATCCACATTATCATTCTTTTTAGACTTATTGTAAACAAATTATGTTCAATTTAACGTTTTTTAATTATATTCTTGTTGAGGAGAACTCGGATACAACAATTCACCTCGGCCAAACACAATCCAGGATCAATCTCTCCCCCGATACTAAATCAACCTAAAATCTCTTAACCCCCAGCAACAACCTCACAAAATGCAAATATAATGCCGAAATGATAAGTAGACAACGCAAATAATGACACCAAGGATTTAACGTGGAAAATCCGATGCGGGAAAAACCACGGACCGCCCAAAAACATCCACTAATCACCAAGAATAGTAGGATACACAAAGTGTTCTTCTATAGTCACATACTAGAGGCTCAACATCAACATTAAAATCATCTTTCTCTTACTATATAAGTAGATAAACAAGTTTGGAGAAAGAAAACCTTAACTGCAATTGGAGAATTCGGAGACGGTTCTCGATGAACAAAAACTATTAACTCGTAGCCCTCGGTCTCACGAACAACATACTGAAATTTGAGCCGATTCCGACAATATTTGGTTTTCGAATCGAAGCCGCAAAGTGCAACCCTCTTTCTTCCTTCTCTTCTCCCCTTGAGCAGTTTTTGCTTTTCTCTCTCCTTCTCTTTTTCTGACGCCACACCCACGCACGACACTCCACTTCTTTTTGCTTTGTTTTGCTTTGTTTTGTTTTGTTTTGTTTTATTTTTTTTTTAATGCTGGCTGGGCCCCCACATGAAGGTGGACCCAGCCAACAATTCTTGACTATTTACACTTTATAAACTGACCAAAATCGAATTAACCCTAGCAATAACCAACCAATACAACCTTTATTGTAAATACAATGCGGAAATGATAAGAAGACAAAGCTAATAACAACACTAAGCATGTGCAAATCGCAAGGTGGCAATATACATAAGAAATGCACGGCGGTATACATATCGAAATGAATGTGCAAACGTGTCCAAAGGACGAACGAAGGCTGGGGACACTTCGTGTCGTTTCCTATTGTAGTCACTGTGTTACTATTGAACAAATTCGAAAATAGTACCAATTGACAATAATTTAATATACATAAGTCTTAGGGCATAATTAATAGAAATAAAGTTTTTATATTTTTCAATAACACACTCGACACGATTATAAAAAAGACTACGAATTGCCGGCTCTATCTGAGCACTCCACGAGCGCAAACTCAAAAGCTAAAATCCTATAAAACTCGACCCGCATCAAATTGATTTAATCGGAGCTACCGTGTAATCGGAGCTTCGCTACAGGCCACCTCTTTCGCTTGGTCGAGGATCGTGAGTTCGGATTGAAAGTTCATTGCTCTAAAAGAGCTTACATCATTAATTGACTAGTCTTGTTTGAGTTCTCTTCTGCTTTGTGCGCGCGTGTTCGTTAGCTAGTTTAGCTCTCTTTAGGTGGAGGCACGGTGCTTCGTGTTAGTTTTCATTTTGATGTTTTGAATTCTAGTGTGTCTAAAAGAGGATTTAAGTTTGAATAGAGGTGACTTGGGTTTGTCTGTGTCATGTTGAGACCAAATCTGGGGCCTGACCTCGATGGACTTGGGCACAAAGCCAAGGTCCAGGGCTTGGCTTCAATGGACCTAAGCACAAGTGCTAGGGATTAGGCCCAATGTCCCGGCACTAGTGTCTCAAGCTTGTCTTGATGGACCGAGGCGTGGCAGCTTGGGTCATTGAGCATGGCCTAGATTGACCTAGGCCGGGGAGTTGGATCTCGAGCTTGAGCCCAGAGGTCCTAAGCATGAGCGTTGGAGTCGTGAGCATGGGAACTGCAGTGTTGGATCTTGCCTCAATGGACCTGAGCTTGACCTTGATGAATCCTGGTAGAGCTACCCTAACCTCTAGTCTCAACCTCTCGTTGTCCAGGGCCCTAGAACGAGCATTGGGATGCTTATACTCAAACACAGGGTTTCTAATCCAAACATCGACTTCTAGTCATATTTTGAAAAATGATTTCCAATTTTTCAAAAGAAAATCATCATCATCATGAATTTAAGCATTACTTTTCACCAGTAAACTTTTTCCGTTAATTCATTATTCTAAATAATCCAAACCTTGAAAATATTTTTCACAAAATAAATAGAGTTTAGGCTAGAATTCAAGCTGTAAATTGGGCACCTGCATTCCCATATTCTTTGCTCGATTTGATTTGTACAGATACCAGAGATCACCCTTCCCCGTTCCCCCCCCCCCCCCCAAAAAAAAAAAAAAAAATCCCCCACCAAAATTGGGCCCTGTTTCTAGTCTAAAGAAAAATCTTGACTCACGGCTGCTAGCGGCCTTATTGGGATCGCGACCGTGAAGCCGCTCACAGAATTGGAATCAATCATTATTGGCTAAGTAGTAAAGTTCAATTGTCACGTTTAACTCAAGCTTCCAAGAGGGACTACTTTTCCCATTCAGCTATTGTCCTCCTTCTTGTCCTTTTGTCCGGCTTCGATAATCGTTAGCTAGTGTCTGGCGACTCCATCTAAAATTCAATCAAATGTCAGACTCTTATCTTAAATAAAGGTCGGTCGAATTGAAATTCAAAGTGCTGAAGACGACCCTTCTTCCTCGTCTAATCCGATTTTAGGTGAACATCGACGTAACTAGTTATCAAGTTTATCAAGTAAGTTGTGAAAGATATTACTTAGAAATTCTCCTATTATTTGTCTCTTTGTTACTTCTTTTCTGAGACATGTCGTGTGTATGCACCAAGTTTGAAATTTAGCCCGTAACCGTTTATCTTGACAATTCAAGACTATTACCCAATCGGGTGGCCATGAAATCGGGGCTTCGCGCAGTAGTTTCGCATTCTTGTTTTCTCTCTTTCTGCCTTCGAGGTTGGAGCACGTGATTCAGGCGTTCATTCCTAATGTGAAAGCCCGCATGCACGTAGAGCGGGCGAAGAGCGGAAGAACTTATCTTTGACATGTACATGTTTAATTCATCTTGTACGATCTAAGATTTCTCGGACACATAACGTAATGACTATTGGAAAAGTGGAGAGTTGAAACATTTGAGGGCAGCCACTCATCATAGCTTTTTCACACTATTAATTTCCAAATTGGCTGGCTGGTGTTTCGCCCTTCAACGTAACTAAGTCACTTCAAACATTCAAAAGGTATTTAGTCAACTCTCGATAGCACCCTTTGTCACTTGGCGTCGAACTTCATATGCCTCCACATGCATAAATAATATCAAAAAATTTGACATTTCATGATGTGCTTTTTCTTAGTCCAAAACGTACGGCATTGATACCACTTAACCCCGCGTTTTCCCTCGGTTGCGTCTCTCTTTGCATCTCCTTCTCCAACCAAACAAAAAGCTGTGCAGCAACAAAAGAAGCAGAGCAACAATGGCATCTCGCGAGAGATCTCCATCGACTTGGAAGTCTCTCTTGCTCCTCGCGGTTCTAACTTTAGCATTCGCGACGGAGGGACGGTGTGCGAGAATCGGGAAGGCTAGGAATGGAGGAGGTTCTTGGAAATACTTGTGGGAAAGCGAGCTCCCAAGGGGGCCGGTGCCTCCTTCCGGGCCTTCTAAGTGTCACAATAAGCTCAGCCCATTTCGCGACAGCTCGTCCTCCTTCACAGCTGACTATGTTAACTGTCCCTAACTTTCTATGTACAAACCTCTTCTTTGCATACTTACTATTGGTTTTGTTCTTCTTCTTCTTTTCGTGGTCGATGTTCTTTGTTCTTTTGCATCTTCCCAGCCGTGGAAGAGAAGCTTGTTCGTTCTTGTTTTCCTATTTTCTTTTCTGTTTTTGTTTTTCGCCTCAAGGTTTTGCACATTCACAAACGGATTCGTGCACTGAGGTTTTGTAGGTAGACTGTATTCAGAATCAGAGTGCTTTAGATGTTGCAACGAGAAACTCCTTGCAACCCTGTTCCTTGGCCAATTTTGTATGTGATTTCTTGCGCCCGTATTTACTAGCTATCCCTAATTGAATAAAGCATAGAGCAATATCTGTTTATTGTGAGAACATGAGTGCAATTTTGTCAAAAGGTGTGTATTATTAGTATTACAGCATTCTTCATGAACGAATAAAGCATATAGAGACCGACTACCGTTAATTTCTTGTGATAGCAATAATCTTGACTGTACGAGAAGATTTGCCTTAATTTAATTTATTTGACTAATATATTAAGAAAAATTATGAAAAGAAAATACATACGTGTTTTCATATGGTTCAAATACCATGATTGATTATGTCTACCGCATTGAAATTGTGTTAGAGACAGCATAATCAAATTGATTTCATGTGTAATGTTCCTGTTATGATTGATGCTAGTCTCAAAACACTCATATATGAGCAATTGATTATATAACACAAGATCCGCATCAAGAATTCATGAATTTAATACAGTCATGTAGACAAGTTTTGTCCCTACCCTTCAGGAGTCGAGTCCCACCTTCCCATTATGATAAGAAAGCGGCGATCGTTATATTGCAACATCTCACATCGCTTGACAATAGGGTTTATATGATTATTATATACACTATGAGCTAGAGGTCTTTTGACTACCGTTTGGGCCATGGCGGCTGGTGGACAACGAAATAACATAAGTTCTCTATTTCCACGTGTAGTATTATGATGTCTGGGGCCTTCCTCGAAATCGGAATGCAGAAAACAAAGGGCCTATAAGCTATGGTACCACCAACTAGAGAATGTGTAATATTTCCTTTCAGAGAAAGACAAAACCATCTATATATTTCTATATATACCCGGTCTTTCTAAAGTGGTTAAAAAAGAAAAAGCGGTACAAAGTCGACCACGGAAGGTCTAAAGCACATGATTCTTTTCTTATGTTTGAAAACACAAGAAAAAAGTGAAGAGGATCACCGTGGATGGTCCAACTGAGGACAACATCGGAGGGCCCGGTTTTCTCCGAGCCACTTCACGACCATCCTGATCTTTTTTTTTTATCCCGACTTATTGCTCGAGCAAAGGCACTTGGATTCTCTTAACTTATGCCATATATTCATAGACATAGTCAATTCATCGTATTATGTTCAACCATGATTCAGCAATAGTTTGATCATATCACGTGATATCGAAACAAACAAGGATAGTGTTACTTCTATTTTGCATTAGGCTGCTTGAAGTACTTACAAAGTTTCAATTATTCCCAGTCACTGAACTCATTTCATCAAGTAACTAATCATTTCATACTTGTCTATAACTTCCCACTAGAGCCGTTAAACGGGTGGGTTGGGTCGGGTTTGGGTCGGGTCATTAATGGTCCGACCCAAATTGACCCATTAACCCATTTATGACCCATTTATGCATAATGTAAATTTTCCGACCCATACCCGACCCAACCCATATTAATAAAATTTATTCATATTTAACCAAATTTAGAAAAACTTATTCCTATGTTTTTTTTTTTTTTAAGATTATATTACTAAAATACTTCCAAGCTTATTTCTTTTATATATATATATTTTTAAAATTGTATTGCTAAAATATTTTATACAACACAAATTTAATGGACAATTTTTATAATTTTTAAAATAATTATTTAAAAAAATCGAATTTTAATTATTTTTTCTTTTAAAAAAATTTTTAATTATTTTTATTTTATTTTTAAATATACTTTTCTTTTTCTTTTTCTTTTTCTTCTTCTTTGGCCGGCCGCCGGCCACCGACGACGGCCGACGAGCTCGAGCTCGCCCGACGTCGACGAGGCTCGAGGCTCGCCCGACGCCGGCGAGGCTCGAGGCTCGCCCGATGCCGGCGAGCTCGAGGCTCGCCCGAGATCGGCAGCTTGAGTCTTGCTAGATCGCAGGAAGAGCCTCGCCGGACGTGAGGCCTCCGCCTCGCCGATCCGGTGAGCTCGAGCTCGCCCCGCTGGAACCGGCGAGGCTTGAGCCTTGCCCAATGCTAGCGAGCGTCGGCAAGGCCTCCGCCTCACCAGATCCGACGAGCTCGAGGCTCGCCTGGCCGGTTGCTGGCCATCGCCGTACTAGCAATCGGAAGGAGGAAGGAGAAAGAAAAAAAAAAGAAAGAAAAAAAAAAGGAAAGAAAAAGAAAAGAGAAAAAAAAATTATAATTTTGATTTTTATTAAAAAATATTTTTATAAAGTTAAAGAGGGAAGAGAGAAATTATTAAGTTTTTGTTGAAAATGGGTTCTCAACCTAACCCATTTAAAACCCACTTAAGACCCACCTATCTACCGACCAAAAAAAAAAAAATCCATCTATCTTAAACCTTTAATTGTGAAACCCATTTAACTACTTTTTGTCAAAAACAAGTGACCCATTTATGACTTAAATGGATCATTGGGAAAAGTACCAAAAAAGTCCTAAACCTATTACATTATTACCAATTCAGTCCTAAACTTTTCAATTGGACCAATTCAGTTCTAAACCTTTTAATATTGGTACCAATTTAGTCCATCCGGCCAATTTTGGCCGGCCGACGCTAACGTGGACGTCGGCCAGTGACCGAACGCTAACGTGGCAATTTTTACGATTTTTTAATGATTTTTTCGAATTTTTTTATTAATTTTTATTAAATTTTTTTTCTTTTTTCTTCATGGCGGTGGCCGGCAAGCCTCCAATGAGGCTCGCTAGCCACTGGGCGAGAACCGCGAAGCCCTCGCCTACCGTCGGCGAGGGTCGCGGCCCTCACCTGGCCTCTCCTAGGGCCGCCGGCAAGGTGGGGTCTGTAACGAGCTGTGACATCTCAAGGCGTTACGTACTAAATGCAAGCGGAATTTATTTATTATTATAATAAAAAAAATTGTGAATTCCATTTATAGTGATCACTATTGAAGGTTAGCATGTATAACATGGATTATTTAAAATCTATAGTTTATACTATGAAATTATCCTGCAAACACTCTACCAATTATTAATATTGGCCAATTCATTCATGCACATAGACAAGATCACAAGAAGCTTCATTTCTTCTTACCATCATCAGGGCCTACAAAATTTATCAACCTGGACTCTTTCCATGTTCATTGCCTATATATACAACATATACATAACAAAAGTAAGGCGTAACAAAAGCCAGGGATAAAGGGTGAGGGTGTCTACTCCACGAGTTCCCACACAAGCCCACGTTCAAAAGAAAACAAAAGATAGTAAGCTTCTACATGATCAAAGACATCTAGGCGCCATCCGTCCCGGCTCCTGCTCCATCATGGCTAAAATGGATAGGGCCAAACATCACTCCATCGTGCTTGATAAACCATGTGACAAACTTCATAGGGATCATCTCAGCTCTACCATTATCCATCCATAACGTGGCCTCATATTTGGAGAAGGTCAGCTCAACATCAAAGTCATACACATCAGTAAAAGTAACCTCAATGTTCGATACCACTCCATAACGAGCTAATGGCGGCACATCCATACTATCAATCTGAAAAATGTAAGGTATGAGCAAAACTATGCCCAGTAAAGAATGATAAGAGTCTAATTTAGACAATCCACCGCCATCAAGTTTACAAGGGAATCATGACCGAACAATTGAAGATGCTAAGATAGAATTGTCACGAGTATAATCTAATGAATATTAATGCATCATATGTGTAACCTCTTGATATGAGACATACTAAATACAAATACATCCATAAACACCAAATATACTTACCACGTTCTCAATTTCTATATCAAGATAAAATGCAACAATAATGAATGAACTCACTTGCCAAGTTTAATTATATTTAGTGTGCATATAATCCACCCTTGATCAGTCATTAATCGGAATTCTGCCAGCCCAATCGAGTCACTTCCGGAAGTTACCTTATCCGGACTTCCACAATATTTCTATTATGGGCATCTCACTCCGAGGCATCCTAGGATCACTCAACCAGGTCCTCCCAAGACCACTCAGCAAGGGGCATCTCACTCCGAGGCATCTCAGTATCACACAACTGAGGCATCCTTGATCACACACAAGGGCATCCCACTCCAGGCATCCCGGTATCACTCTACCGAGGCATCCAAGACCACTCAGCATGGGCATCCCAAACTTCCGGGAGCATCACTGGTATCACTGTACCGATGGGTTCATTCACTCTCTTAAGCACACGTTTCACACCACCACACCTTTAATTAATGCATTTATCGTATGCAAAAGAAAAGACTCCAAGGTATCTAACTATATATCTAACTCTCATGAACCTAGCACACGTGCATGTCCAAATTATAAGATAAACCCATTACGACATGTCCCATACCATGCCGAACAAATATTTATCCCATAATCAAGCACTATGCACCGCACTCATTGCACTCGCATGATACTATATGCACTTATATCTCAAATGAGATGTGAGACTTACTCTTACATAACTAATATCTACTATGAGCTTATTAGACTCTATGTGTGTCATGCAAGTCGAATATATACGACACAACATTTATTATATGTTCTCGGTTTAAACAGTTTACTAGCTAAATGTACAGTTTCGGTTTTGAACACAGACGGTATATCAATTCTTGTCGAAATAATACCAAATTTTAGTATGTTATATTAGAGACATAGATTGACATTTTCTGTGAAGAAACTTAAGTCTGAATCTCACCATATTAAGAGTAACAATTGCTATAATCTTTACTAACACCCTGTACCGACGTCCAGATTTTATATCTACTAAGAAAATTATTTTACTAGCCAATTCTTATCCATTTAATCTCAAAT
This sequence comes from Eucalyptus marginata, assembly GCA_014182565.1. NCBI lineage: Eukaryota > Viridiplantae > Streptophyta > Magnoliopsida > Myrtales > Myrtaceae > Eucalyptus > Eucalyptus marginata. The sequence goes on along the minus strand of CM024586.1, from coordinate 39,758,591 downwards.
CTTGACACGTTATTCCTTAAGATGTGTTCTACAATTTTCATTACGGATTCGAAGTCCAATTCTAACTAGGTAATTACAGAAAATTAATATAATTAACAAAAGTCAAACCGTTTCTTACAAAAACAGTTCACTGGTTTTACTAAATTCACTTCCATCTCTATGTTTTTATATTCATATGGTTATAACTAGGTTTCTAATTCAATCTTATAGATGTTCTATCATGTAGAATAGTTCCTTTCTTATTTTCATTAACATGCATTAAGAAAATAACACAAAACAGAATACTCCTTAACCATATTCTTCTAGAACAGAATATATATATACACGATCCCTCCACTTCTAGCCCGATTAAACCACTTATTATTCCATGAATCTCTTCTTCAGCACTTCAATACTTCATCACAGCATCTAAGAGTAACTTTAGCGAATTTTTCTCCACAATGAATCCTTTCATAGCTTAGCTCAAACATATATCCACACATATACTCACACATCATAATATTCACCTCATTACTTTTCTCGGCAATCATCTCTTCACTTTGCTCAATCAAACAGCCGACTTTCATCAAGTTTTCGAGACATGCAAGACTTAAAAACAACATGCAATGACTTCTAGCTTCACTCTTCTGTTCATCAAGCTCAAATTAACACAAAACAACCACTTCTCATCTAATCTTCCACCATTCGGCTAGATCCTCAAGATTCTCGACAAGAACAATGGATAATCTCTAGATTAGAAACTTATCTTTCCTTACCTTAGTTCAGCTATCAAACAACACAAAGATGCTTCAAGATCAACACCAAAATTTCGCATGCAAGAGGAGGAAGGTTGCTGTTTTGCTTCTGGTTTCACCACCCGACCGAGAGAGATATGAAGAAGAAGATGAAGGTGGGTTTTCGGTCTTGAAGAGAGAGAGAGAGAGAGTGGGTTTCGAAAATTTAAGAAGGGAAATAGGCTATAAGCTAATCCCTCGGCTAGACTAATGATGAGATTTGCTAATAATTATGTTCCTTGTTGATTGTTTTCAGTTTGTGGGAATCGAAACCGTGGGTGATGAGGAGAAACAAAGAGAAAAGGGAAGTGTCGTGGCCTCCAAGTGTGATGTCCTTTGCCATTTGTCACTCAAATTTAATTAGTTTCTAATCCATGTCATTAGTCGGTTAATTAGTTTCTAATGTTTTTCAATTAATTTCCTTTTGTTTCTACTTGATTTCAATCCTTTCATAATTATATAAAATCATAACATATATAACATATCGACTAGTCAATGTTAGTCTATAAAGAACAAAAAAAAAAAAAAAAATGCTAAAGTTAGAAATTGATATTAGCATTACAATCATTAATCAAATTATCATATCTATAATCTATAAACTTAATTAAAAATAAAATCGCTTGGGCCTAAATATTCATCTCTAGCCCAACAGGCTTAATCTATAACAATCCGGCCCACTAAACTAAATTTACCAGTCTAACAATTCTAAGTCTTGGCCCGCTCTAAACTAAGCCCAAGCCCATAATCTTTCATTCGGCTTTTCAAGTCCAAATCATGTGGCCCGCTTACTTCTCAAGCCCACACATTTCTCACAATCCATTGGGTTCAATTTCTAGCCCAATCTAATTAATCTAAGTTCCTAATGATCTAATTACACTAATGAAGGTCCGTGAAATTTGGGATGTCACGGTGGTCACGTGCGCATACCACCAATTTAACACATCAAGAAAGCAATTAAATAATGCAAAAACATACCTTAAAGCGCAAGCCGATTTTTTTGTTTTCACTTTATTTAATGAAAATCATGACTTATGCAAATATGACATATGCATGATATTTTTATTCATTTCGAAATTAACACTAACACATAGTTAAACATGCAATTCAAATAAAAACTAACAACCTAAATGAATGCATTTTTTGTTTTTATATTTTCTAAATTCGAAATAAAATCCCTATTGTAGATATGCAAAATAACAAGAAATATTCTAGAATCAATTGAAATCCTAATTCAAATATCTTTTTGATTTTTCTTAGTGATTATCTAAAACAAACATTAAATCTAACAAGCAAGATATTCAAACAAATAAAGGATCAAAATAAACGAAAAAATAACCCGTTATCTCACGGGTCAAATTAACGAATATTTTTAACCCTGAACATCACGACAAGAAATCAAAATAATTAAAAATCTAATCCGAAATCTTACGGATCAAATTAATAATTAAATTAATTCAACAATTAATATATCATAAACAAACCCCAGAGTTAATACAATTAAAAAAATGACCCGAAATCTTACGGGTCAAATTAATAATTAAATTAAACCTTAGGGACAAATCCTATAGGTAATGCCTAGAAAAACTATAACCTAAAACCCACCTCCCAAAATTCAACTTAAACACTAATAATAAAATTGACTAAAAGTAAAGTAAAATAACATAAAATAGAAAATAAAAATAAAAATCAAAGAAAAACTACCTAAGGAAAAAAAGGAGGGTGGCACGTTCGTTGGTTGATCCGTCGGAGGGTCACCGGCGAAGGTGGTGTGGCGGCGAAGGGGCTCCTCTCGGAGACAGCAGGCGAGGCATCTGGCGAGCCAAGCGTCGCGAGGAGGCCCGGGCGGTGCGGGATCGAGACAGGGACGGCGTCGCGGACCGGGGTGCTCCTGCGCGGGCAGAGGCGCGGCGGGCGGTGGATCTCGGAGCGGCGCGAGCTTCAGGTGCGAGGCTCCTGGGCGGCAGCAGGCTGCGGACGCGGGTCGCGACTGGGCGGAGGGTTCGGGTCGCGGTGGCTGAGGCGGAGCGGAAGCGGGTCGCGGCTGGGCTCAGGCTCGGCTTGCTCGGGCTTCGTGCGGCAGCGATCGTCACGGTAGGGGCAGCGTCGGAGCGGCGTAGGGGCGCGGCGGTGCGGGCTGCAGCGGAGCGGGCTGTGGAGACCGGCGAGGGTGGAAACGCTGGTGCAAGGCGCTCGGACGAGGGGCCTTCGGTGGAGCCAAATTACAGCAAAAAGAAAAAAAGAACCCTGGGGAAGATGATGAATAGTAAGGGTCAAATCACCCTTTTCCTCTGCCTTTTCCCATACGAGACTCTTCCTTTCTCTCTCCTTCACCTTTTGCTTTTTTCTACTTTGGTGTTTCTTCTCTCCTCAAAACCCACGCACGGAACCTCTCTTTCTCCCTTCTCTCTTTTTACTTTTCTTTTTCCCCCAAAAAACCAAGAGCCTCTCCCCATTCGTACAAAGAGAAACCCCTTTATAGTGCAAGACTTCCACTTAAAATCGGAAAGTTGTAACCCGCGCTTTCCTTTCGATCGCGTGGGACATCAAATCTTGGCCCGATTTATCGTCAAATTTACTTCCTTTCGCACCATTTATATTGTCAGAACATCCGATTCACACCCACCTTCGAAAGTGTCCATTCTTTCCATATCAAGCTAGTCAAATCCCATTAATTCCCCTCATTAATTTCATTTTTTTTTTAAATTTTGAAATGAAGATATGTATTCAACAATAAAAATGCTTCATTATTCAAAATTTGTTTTTTTTTTTTTTAAATCTCCCTCCACAAACTCAAATGCTTTATTTTATTTATTATCTTCTATTTTATTTTCTAAAATAAAAAAATTGATCCTAAATTAGGTGTCAACAGCGAGGGCCTCGCCTAGATCCGGCTAAGCCGTCTTGCCCACGGCCCTAGGCGAGGCCAAGCGAGGGCCACAACCCTCGCCGGCGGTTGGCGAGGGCCGCTCGGCCGCCTCGCCCGGGCGGGCGAGGCTGGCCTCACCCAAATTCGGGCGACCCCACCTCACCGGCAGCCTTGGGAGAGGCCGGGCGAGGGCTGCGACCCTTGCTGGCAACAGGCGAGGGCTTCGCGGCCCTCGCCGGCCACCGCCATGGAAGAAGGCGGAAAAAAAAAAAAAAAAAGAAAAGAAAAAAGAAAAATAATAATAAAAAATTCGAAAAAATTATAAAAATTGCTACGTCGGATCCAACCACCGGGCCGACGTCCACGTCAGTGTCGGTAGGCTAAAATTGGCCGGATGGACTGAATTGGTACCAATATTAAAAGATTTAGGACTGAATTGGTCAAATTAAAAAGTTTAGGAGTGAATTGGTATCAATGCAATATGTTTAAGACTTTTTTGGTACTTTTCCCGTCATATAAGGGTCTATGACCCATTTCAACACCTCTACTTCCCACTGCCACTACACCAACTCCATTAAATAGTCATCCAATTCCTTCATTCAAAACCATCCTCACATTAGTGTTCACATGTCAATTTGCATTCTCAAATTTGAAACCCTATGATTAGCATATTCACTTGCCCCATTCCATTTCATGTCACATCCACCATATGGCCTTATTTACGTATTTACCATTTTCATTTGGAATTCGCCCTACTCACCATGACAAATTGATCACAAAGAACATCCACTAATCCGAAAACCTAATCTGCCCTGCTGCTCAACCCCTCTCCTCCCAAGTGCCGTTGACACCCGCCACACTATCACCACTTGCCGTCCGAAGCCCTCTGCAGAGCCCACGACTTGTCACCCAAAGCCAGGGGTCCCTCTGGTCCCTCGACATTGTCGTGTCTAATGTCAACCTTAGTGGCCCCTCCATGGCCACGGAGATCCCACCATCAAGCTTGATTGCTTGTCGAGCTCAGCCATGGGAGAGAAGAGAGAGAGAGAGAGAGAGAGAGATGAGGTTCAGCGATGGTAAGCAAAGGAAAAAAGGGAAAAAATAAAAAGAAAAGAAATAAAAAATTGTGCACATCAGCGACTGTACCATGGAAGACGCCTTGACTAGATCGCCGCGTTAGTAATTTCCTATTAAAATTGACAAAAATGACTAAATTGGCAAATAGTTAAAAGGTTTAAGACTGAATTGGCAAATTTTCAAATATTTATAACAAAATTGGCACAATTGAAGTTTTAAGGTTAAATTGATAAATCGTCAAAATGTTTATGACTAAATTGGTGCAATTAAAATGTTTAGTATTAAATTAACCGCCATATAATAAATTTAGGAATTTTTGGATAATTTTCTTGATAAAATGATGGCTTCAGATATACAATATATTTAATCTAAATAACTATTGCTGCCTTCTTTTGTGTGCTCGGCTAGTCTTCCTCCGAATTAATGCGAAACAGGGACAGTGCAATCCAGCTTTCAAGGGATGTAAAAGTGGGTAGTTACAAGCTATATGTGGCCTTGGTTGATATTGGTGGTTGGTGGGGATGGAGTTCGTGGGGGGAGTTTGGTTTTGTTGGAAGTCGTCATGCTAAAGTTTAATGTAATTCCAACCACACTATGACAATGCTCCTTCACAAACGCCTCCTACCATCTCACATGGCAGCGACAAAGTTTCTCTACTGGTCAGCAATCTACATCTGTACTTTTCGATTCCTGGAAAATTTAAGGTTTGCGACAAGTGCCGACGGAGGGCCATGATAAAGCCAAAGGACACGAACGCCGCTCAGTCCAACAACTTAAACCGTGCGAACTGATCGACCTAGGTTGATCCTGCCAGGTGCCATCACGGTACTTTGGCTGAGAGAGCTTTCTCATAGAGGCACGTTGCATCTTCGTAACCGCTGATGATTGACCCATGGATTTTTCTTTGGAACACTAGCCGTGGACAAAGTTGCTCCACACGCATAGTTAAAGCCCTACTACGTTTGAATCTTTTAATTCTCAAAAATGGCTGCATTTGCGACGATTCATTACTGCAAGAAAGTTGTCAATCTATAACTATTACTACAAACTTAAAGAAATTACTAAAGCGTTATGTACGGCATGCTCAATCTAAAGTACATAGAATGAATGCGTGATTATACTAATCATTAGAGTAAACCAAATTGTGATCCAAGGGATGGACTACATAAACTATGTACTTCACTAGCTATACTGAAGCTCCAAATTGTGATCCTTCTTCGTTCTCAATCAAATCTAAATGAAGGGTGTGATTTGAGGTAAACCAAATAAAGAGTAAAGGTATAATTTAACCAGTCAAATGAGAGAGATCAATGACTTGCCTAGGGCAAAGAGAATTGGAACAAAGAATGACTTCTGACAAGCTTTTAGGATGATAATGGGGAAAAGAATGAACCGAATCACCTACAGACATGTCTCTAAGTGATATGGACTAGGATTAAGGGCATCGAGTTCAGCACAATTGATGTATGTGTTTTGTTGTTGAGGGTGTAGTTGATATGACAAAGTTGATATGCTCATCATGTATGTGTTATGGCGCACCTATGTGCGTTTGGGATGTACGAAAATAACTTATTCAAGCCTATAGTTAGTTTATCGCAAGCCACTTGTAGGCATCATATTTTAAACTTTGTAAATTCGTTGTACATGTTCTTTTCCGTGCATGATAACGTTATTTGTTGGGGCGATGAGGATTGCTTTCTGAGTCGATGATCCTGTGAGGCTGCCCACTTTTGTGCTTGCACTCGTGTAGAGGGCACAACTGAAGCGGAATGAGTTTTCGTTTCTGAATTAGCTTTGTAATATGTACATCCATTTGTTATGCATATCATTTGTTATAATCTAGTGAAGATTCAGGTCATTAACAAACTTGGTGTCAGAATTCAAAGTGATAAAGTGAATAGACCTTCCGTAAGTAGAATCACAAAAGTGGGTCATGAGATCGTTCGAGAAATTTCAAAGCGAATTCTGTACATTAGGGTTGCCCGCGCACGTTCATTTCATGGCATGACGGATTGTTAGTCGAGGATGGATTGTTTCCTATATTGCGATCTGCTTACTCAATTGTAAGATTGATCCCTGTCCAACGTTTAAAGGTTCACTCAGAAGGGAAAAATGGCTGATAAGTCTTAGGTAGCACAATAAGCAGCGGCAAAGTATTAACTTTTTAGTTTCTAAGACTAGCCTTGTCTTCTGCAGATGCACTTGACATGTAAATTTTATATTAAAGTGTCAACGATGCAATTAACCATTATAAAACGTCACTTGACATGTAAATTTTATATTAAAGCATTAACGATGCAATTAACCATTATAAAGCATCACAGACTCAATTGACCAACGACCATCAATCCAATTCGTATAGGAAATGTAATTTTTTCTTTACATCATTGTTGAGGTCACTACATTTGTCCATTATATTGTTAAGTAATTACTCATGACTAATACATGTTATAATCAAGTGCTCAACTAAAGACAAAAGCTGCCCTATCTGGGGAAGGTATAAAAATCCCAAGAATCCTCCTCCTCAATTATGTATCAATAGATGCACTTGCAACCAAATATCTCGGGCTAATCCACTAAAAGCGGCCATCAAATGAACAAGAAAATGGAGAAGAATAAAAGGACGGTCCAAATCCAAGTTTCTCGTAAGGGGAGTGACGAAACATTTGCACATCTATTTAGGGAAAAGAAATATATTAAGAGCATCGATTTTAGATCCGCATGCAGATCTAGAGGAGCTTGCAAGTTACAATAATGCACGTCAGGCCATTAAAAATACATTCCCCGTTGATTCACGAAGACTTTTTAAGTTAGGAGAGAAACTCAGAAAGCCCTCCGACGACCTATGAATGGTCGACATCTGTAAATCTAGTACCTCCTGGGCTCCTTATGAAGAGTTGTACTGATGGTACCTACGAAAATGATTGGTGTCGGAGGAAGCGTCGCTTTGAAAGTCGAAGAAAAATTGGAGCGGAATGGAATAAATTGTAATTTTTGGTTCATGTATTTATTTCGCACAGAAATATATTTCATTCGTGCAAACAAATGTGATGATCTAGACATCGATGGTGCAAAGGATTTGGACGTCCTTTTATTATCCCTAGAGATTTTTTTATATCTAGAGTTGTGGGCGAGGATGGTAGATAGAAGTGGCACCATGTGGATGAGAGGTTGGCCTCCACGATCTGTAGACTCACCCTATCAACACTTCAGAGAATCACACGAGCACAGCTAACCTCTCTTCACTTCCTTCATTCCCTCTCTCTCTCTCTCTCTCTCTCTCTCTCTCTCTCTCTAGCGCAAATGGAATATCTTCTCATCAAGCATTAAGATCCGGAGCTACATGCAGGAGATACAATTTAAACCCTAAAGATGAATCGTTCATCAAAGACAGCTACAGATGATGCATGTATTTCAATTTGTGAGTGCATCATTAATTTGACTTCTCAAAAACTGTTCACGGGTACGTTTTGATTCATGAGTCCTTATGCCATTCTCATATATGAGCTGACCCAATATTGAAGTATAAGTAAAAAAAAAAAAAAAACGCAATCCCTTTTGCGATATTTATGCTTCCATATGATATCAGATTATTAGGAATTCTTCTACTCAATCCATGAAGCAAAATTTGACGCCTGTCACAAACTAGTTTTTTTGTAACTCGAGTTTGTGTTCAAGCCAACCGCCTAGAAGGAGAGTCGTGGGACAGTTGAACTATATGTATATACATGGACTCTTGATGATAGAGGACTACCATCAAACTAGAGATACGTAATTAGAGCCTTGTCTTGTACACTAGATCAACCTTACAATTTCCGATCATGCAGGAGCTACACAGTTCTCAGAGAGGGTTCATGACGTTAAGAGTAATCGCATTGTCGTAAGTACTATTTGCCCCATATAACGAGCTGTCACATAAGGAACTCTCTTCTGGAGTTTGCATTGCCTATGTCCTGTGCAAATTCTTCATACTTTGGAATCTCGGAAAGTGATGATTGGTGGACTGCAGCGCTCGTGGAGGCCACTTGCCCATCGTTCTTGTTGGCAATGGAAGTAGAGAGATTGGTCTGGGGTAGCTAGAGATAACAACCAAGGATAGCGGTGAATGAAGATGAAGGTTTGACAATTGGATCGATCATCAATCAGCTCAATTGGCTCGATAGACTTGCTCATTGTATAAAAAAATAAAAATAATAGAAGTGGTCGTGTGCGCCCACCAGTGTCGGAATTGCGCTGCTGGTCATTGTCGTGAAGGTAGCCTTCAATGATGGTGCCGAGTAACCGCAAGACAGACGCAGCAACGAGTCCGGGAAGTGGTGGCTTATGTTTTTGAAATGACTACGGTAAACAAATCAACGAGCTCTAGAAAAGATTCAGATACGTTGCTCAAAAAAGATTATTCATATCCACATTTCTCTTTCAATTCTGAAATGATACAAATTTAGACAGCTTCCTATTTACCAAGAAAATGTCTGCGACCATACTTCTCTCTCTCTCTCTTTCTCTCTCAATTTTCTTATAGGAGGGTTGTTACGGGGGGGTACACATGAACATTTCCTTTTATTGCTTCACCCGTGAGTCAAAAGCTTCGCACGTGCCAAAGGGAAGTAGATACAAACAGCAGGCTCTCGCACGCTTCCACCCTCTTCAATGACCTTTCTTCTCTATAAATTCAGGTTGCACCTCCCCAACGTCACAAATATACCTTCCTTCATGAGTTGATCATCTTCATTATCATCAGCTACAACATATATATTTGATTCCCTCGTCATCTTCATCTTCCATCTCCACTTTGTGTGTGTCGCATCGAAAAGGATTGACGGATGGCTGAGATGTTCGAGGCAAACTTGGGTCAAGAGAGGATTCAATCAGAGTTGGGGATGTGATCGACTACGCCTTCAGAAAATGGGTGAAAGGTTTCCATGCGATGCTTGTCCAGTGAGCGGTCCTTTTGCAGGTTAATCTCTCTTTCGTTGTCTGTTCGACCTTGAACACACACGATGTTAGGACTTGCATAAAAACCCTAGTTTTGGAACAGATTTTTCTTCCATCATGATAAGTTCGTACTGATTGATTAGATGTAAGTAATCCCTGCACTGTTTGTTGATTCTAGCCTAACCCGTATATTAGCGATATAGACTGGTTGATGTAAACGAGTCAGCGGTTGGAGATGAACTTCGGTTTCCTCGGGGATATAACCAGATCTCCACGTCAGTCCAAGATATATTCTCGCACTGTTTCTCAACTCCTCATGGTATATCATTTTTTTTCCCAAATAGTTCTTGGATGTTTCATCACTAGGAAGGTGCAATCTATAGTGAAGAAACTTCCTCTAATAGGTTAAATGCAAAGACGGGTATTACCAAAAAAAAAAAAAAATCTATCAATCGGGGGTCTGATTGAAGGAAGTTTCCTCTAACTAAAGATAATGGAGGAAACATGGGCCACTCCCTGCTCCAGAATTTAGGGTTTTTCCCTGTAATGTTGGTCTCTTCTTTCTTTCCGGCCAAGACTGGTTGGTCTTCATTGAGGTAGAAACGGTTAACAGTGAAAGAAATGCAAGAGATGTATATGGCTTGCCTCATTCAAGAAGGAAACCCAAGTACAAAAGAAACGATGAAAGGACTGTGGAAGAATAATTAGAAGCTCATTCGGCCTTTCAATTGATTAGGGTTGACCTTTATAGATCCTTTAGGTGCTTCATGGGTTACAGGGGAAAAAACAATGAAAGCAAAGTTGTCTCATAACACCCACTTTTCAAGAAGGAAGAAGCTCTTTTGTTTGCTTTCAGGCGTCAGGAAGGAGGAGATCTTGTCGTAGACACTGTTGATTAGTTCTACATCCGGTTTGTATATGATACGAAATCCTACAGTGTAATCATGACATCTCAAATGATGGGTCGAGATATACAAAAAAAGAAAAAGGTGATAATTTCAATGGAGCATATAAAGAAAAGATTATATGCTCCATTGGAATCTTCCGAATAGATCTTAAAAGCATGAGTCAGATTATATGCTGGAATAAGATTATATAAAATAGCTGGTCTGCTTTGCTTTCGTCGGTTCTTTGGGGATTCAACGGACATTCCTATTTAGGAAATGACGAGCAAGTAAGACGACATTGACTCCGTTGGTACTTGCTCGTCTATCTACGGAATTTCTAGGGACACAGGGCACCTTCCCTTCGATTATTCTTTTTATATGATAAATAAAGTCAATACCCATATAATGGAGAGTTGCTCACAAGGGTCCTTTACCTTTTGCTAATTCCTATTAAGTTAATTATTTTCGTCAAGTCTAGAAAGAAAGATAAAGGAAAAAGGTCTTTACCAACATAAAGACGAGATAGCTTAGGCCTAACAGGATCTTAAAGGTCGAACTGTCGACGAATGTGGGATGCTGATGAAGGACTGGTTATTTGACAAGAATTTGCATGGAAATCAACACTCTCCGATCCTTTCCGGTCCTCAAGAGTCCCAAAGTTACCGATGGATCAGGTCCTCTCTCTCTCTCTCTCTCTCTCTCTCTCTCTCAAGTAATTTATAGAAGGAGATTATCTCTTCCGATGATGATTAGTCGGTTGCTATGCAGTGACCTAGAGATGGATGGAGTAGATTTACATTTCCTTGATGATGTGAAATTTCATCTTAAAGGGATAAAATCCAATGTTCATGTATATCATAGGTATGATGCAAGCCATATCTATTACGTATCTCAATATTTCCTTGTAATAGCATTTATTATAACACCGACCTTATTAAAACCAGAGTTCTAATTGCTATTAAGCGACAATTCATATATAGTACATGTTACCACCAAGTGTAATAGTTTATTCCCCTCCCTCTCTGTCTTTCTCACTTTACTAAAGTTGAGTGTTTCTCTAATCATAATAGAAACCCACTGACATGATAATTTGAATGCACATTGAGATGCTATCGATTATTTTCATAATGTTGTAAATAATGTGATAGCATGTTGATTATTTAAATTATTGACATTGGATGTTATATAAATTTAATCATAATATTTATAAATTACCATTTCATACTATGTCGATAATATACTTTCTCATAATTTATCACTTAGCTAATTAATAATGACTGAGTTATTTGAGATAATAAGTAAACAACATTTAAAAAAAAAATTTGATAACTATTTATCATAATGAAACTATCTTAGTACTATTAAAATGTCCCTTTTTAATATAATTTGTATTTATTGAACTATGCACTGAAAAAGTAAGTCAGATATCATTTAGTTCTGTATCATTCATACTATAACAGGTATATATTACTCATACTATAAAAAGTATGAAAACTATTAAACTGAGAGAATATAATAAAGAGTAATGACATTCTAGATACTGTAATCATTTTTCTTCTCTATTACAGTATTAAACCAAATAGTGTGATAGCAATATTTCATTATCTGAATCGATACTATGATGGCTACTGAAGTTCTCTTATATTACAACCGCAATGGCTATTATATTACAGCCTAACCATTAACATGCGTAAGGTATAGAGGATAAGCCGGTTAATTAAATGGAAAGGCTATTCACAGTTGAATAAACACTAGAGAAATAAAATAAAAAGTAGAATTTATGTCTTCCGACATTCATTCCCTCGGAGAGGAATAGCGACAAATCTACCGGGCAGTGCTTGAGCAACATCAAAATTATTGCTGTATCCTTCTGTCGTGTCTGGATCAACTCAACTCAAATTCAATCCAACAAGAGCTGCGCAAAGTACAGAAAAATTTCGTGGTCAGCAGTTTTTCAAATTAACTTTTGTTAACTTTTGTTGATTTATATTTCAGAAGGAACGGAATCTTATTTTTTTGGTCTCAAGAAGGTACGGATTACAAAAAGAATCGTAAAAAGTTGAAAGTTGGAAAAAAAGTGCAATTTCTTTTTGTTTGTTTGTGAGCAAAGCTCGATATAACGAGTCTCGTTAGATGTAAAAAAAATCCGTTGGATCAAACGCCCACCTAAACCTTGTTACGGTATTGTAAAAAGTAATGTTATAAATGAGCCTTTTTTGTACTTCAATTTGATTTTTGCGAGCAAAAGAGAGTCAAATTAGCAGAAAAGTTTACCAGAGATTATTTCTGAATTTCTATTGCCCAATCATTGTTTTTTAACAGAGACCTACAAATATTAAATAAATTGTTTTGGAGCATAACTCTATATAAAAGATAATTATGATAAAGTTTTTGATGAAATCAAGATCGAAGTCTTCTTTACTTCAAGAAAACTATTGACATGGACAATATTGTCATTCAGTTATCACAATCCAAAACTCCATTAGTTTTCTATGATTTGATTTTATAAGAGATAATTATTTTAAAAATCATAAATCTATTGCATGATTACCGATTCAGTCTTAAATTTATTGATTATACAAATTTAATTCTAGACCTATTATATGGCGGTCAATTCAATTATAAATCTTTTAATTGTGCTAATCAATTTCTAAATTTTTCAATTGTATCAATTTAGTCCCAAACATTTTGATAATTTATCAATTTAATCCTCAACCACTTAGTAATTTACCAATGTAGTTCTTTCGATAATTTTGATCGGAAATCGCTGAAAGACTACATTGGCAAATCATTAAAAGATTTAGGATTAGTTTGGCAAATCGTCAAAAGGTTTAAGGCTAAATCGACACAATTGAAAGATTTATAACTAAATTAGTACAATTAAAAGGTTTAAGACTGAATCGATAGCTATACCATAGGGTTAGAAATTTTTGGACAATTTTCCTATACACATAATTTGTATCTAAATAAAACTTTCAAAATAATCTTGATTATAGGATTTGTTGAAGAAATTTTGACTGATAATTATTTTCTTTCATAATTTTGTGTAGCTTTAACAATTAGTCTTTTGATAAAAATGAATTGCTGGCAACCTTTCAATTACATGACTACAAACATGTAAAATTATGTGTACTTTCTTCTCTTTTTTTTTTTTTATAATCATTTTAGAAAACTTAAAACATTTCAAAGCTACTTCATGTCCTTTCAAAATTAATATCATCACTTTCATTAACCTGACTTTCTTAAATATTTTATATCATTTTGGAATCCTCGTGTTATCATAAAAGTCAAATTGGGGTTCTATTATTGTTCTCTAGGCAAGTGATCTTACGGCGACAACGAGACAATATTGTCCATCTTTTTTATCCTTGTATATATGAGGAAAAATCAAATATGTCTCTTAACATGGCTGCAAGAACGTGAGGAAATTATAAAACTTGTTAGCATAATTTTTTTTTTTTGGTGAAGGGTAAGAATATATTGAGCTTTAACCAATAATTACAAAAGATCCGGCACCATAAAACTTGCACTCAACAAGACAACAGGTCAGAGTGAGTGGAAGGGAGCCGAATGCAAAAGAGGACTGCAAGAGCGGGTCTAAGGAAGCAAAACAGCCAAATAAAGGCAAAAGGAGACGGACAGCAGTGGGAGGCCACGAAAGGCCAGATGAACCCCAATCTACGCACACGTTCGGCAGAGACAAAAGTGAAGAACCGTCAAGGAAGAAGCCGTGCAGATGAAGAGTATCCAGATAGCAAACACCAGGCTAGGGCCTTGCAAAAATAGAAGAGTCCCCAGCTAAAAAGATGATCGAATCAATACCCCAGCTATGTTGCAGCCTTCGGTTTCTATAAGTATCATCCACACTTTTGTAGGCGGTGGCCTTGTCTCTAACGACCTTGATGAGTTGATTCTTCACCGTTGGGACGGATAAACTCTGCTCTCGAAATAGGATGCCGTTTATGTGCTTCCATATGAAATAACAAAGAGCACCAAAAGAGAAGCGAGCAATGCACTTATAGAAGTCTTTGCCCATAAGGAAGGTGGCGGCCTACTTGAGATTTTCGACCCACGAATTGTTTCGCCACGGAAGATTGCACCTCGAGGCCCAAAAGAAGGCGATGCTAGCGAAGATGCAGGAGCCAAAAAATAGGTGGCCTATAGAATCCGGCACCTCATTGCAGAAGGGACACAAAGCACTATCTATCCTATCATAAGATAATAACAGAGTTTGGGTAGGAAGCCTGCGTTTGGTAATAAGCCAAAGGTTAAATTGGTACCTTGGAGTGATGGAGTTGTTCCAAATGAATGTGTGACAGGAGACCCGAGTCTTCCTCCTCCTAATCAAATCCCATGCCGAGGCCACCGTAAAGAGATGGGAGGTGTTTCCCTTCTAGCTGAAACGATCGGAAGAGTGGGAGAGGGTGGGAAGGGGATCCGCCCAAGAGTCCAAGACCCCCTTAATCATAGCTCCACGGTCAGTGAATAGGTCCGCCACTGTCGCCTGCCTAGGAAGGCCATATGCATATATGGCCGAGTCCGGAAAGTACAAGTTCAAAGGGCCCCTGGGGTGCTAGTTATCAAACCAGAGGAATACTGAGCAACCATCCCCAGTTCTCCAATAGAAGGAGCTTCGACACTCAGTCCTGAGTTGGAGGATCTTCTTCCAAGCCCACGAACAGTAAGTCAGCTTTTTCCCATTGTTAGCATAAATTTAATAAAGCCTTTCATTGAAATAAACATTTGTCTACGACCAAAACTAATCAAATAGGCTAATATTGAGTCCAAGACCACAACATTTTCTCGCACTACAAGTGTACGCATTAACCCACCGACAAATAAACTCCTCAAAAGCATATATCGAACACCACTAGTTCTACGTTATTACTATTTAGAGTTGTAAGGGAATGTATAGCCGAAACCAAAATGCCGCTCATTTAAGTACAATTACCTACTCTCTCTTTTTTCCTTCTTCACAATACAGGATATTCGAATCTTGCTTCTCAACTAACCTCACAAATACACACAAACTATCCTATCCCTGTTCATCAAATAAGGCTTGCCCTCCAAAGTTAATATAAATAAGCGATGCTGCAATTTAAACGCAAGAATTTGCTTAATTTAAAGCAAGCGATTGATTGCTCAATCAACCTCTTGAGAGTAAATAACTACTACTTTGTTTCATTTGACGTTGTAATAGTAAAGGAATAGAAATGAATATCCAAAATGTCCTACTCTCCAATATTATGTAATCACAATGTATTTATCACTTATTTTATTAGCTAGTTAACAATTTAGCATACAAGTTACATTATGAGTAATATGTAATAATGTAACATGTACTTTCATGATTACTGATTAAATTAGGAGATCTAGATTAGATGAATTATTATATTATGACAATTATAAGAGTCGTGCTTTATTGTTTAAGCTAAACCAAATATTTGTAAACAAGTATTATTGATATCACTTCAATGTGAAGAACAAATAACCAAAGGTTTGCCACTTTAAATAGCATAATGTATATGAAAATTCAATTTTTCTGAGATAAAGACGAATATCAATTTTATTCTATTAATCTTTATGGATGCACACAGAAGGTCATATTAAAAGAACAAAAAACAAAAAAGTTAGCTGAAGGGGTCCCATGGTTACCTTGATCTAGAAACGTCATCATTCACACATGCAACGCGTTACATTCCAATCAAAGGCTTGGCCGCTACCAAGAGGCTGACAATTATACAATAAGCATCCCAAAATTATAATTTTAGAGTTCTTACCTATATGATAAAATTATTTTTGGCTAAAAATCAAGAACATCTGTATCTGTTAAAATGTCATTATTAGCATCTGCATCTGTATCTGTTAAATTATTGCAGTAAATCTCCTTATTTTTGCACCTGATTTTCAGCCGGCCAATCCTTTTCAAAATTACTTATTCCGAAAAGTCTACTGTTGTTAAATTCTTTGACATAATTCTATTTTTATTCTGTGGAGACGATAGGAAATACTTGACTTTTGGCCACTATAGTAAAGAAGTTGATGAGTTGTCATTAGTCCAGGAGTAAGGATTTTCGTCACAAACCAAATGATGATCGAGTCGAGCTCAATATGAAGTATCCTAAAAACCTGTTGCAATGACTCCGTTTCTATTTCTAGTGGTCTATTACGGAAGCACACGATTTATATGTGAAATAGAAGATAAGAAAAATCCAAGAACGGTGAAAGGTTTAGCATAATGAAAACTCTTCACGAGCTAAGATAAAACTAATAATAGAGATACGAATATTGATTCATAAAATGACTTGAAAGATATTGCAAGTATAAGTATATGGCTCACCGGTTTAAATATCCAAAATGCTTGAAAATTTTAACACATTGAACACCAAACCAAGTCGCATGAATACGGTTTGAATGAAAATGAAATTGTACCAAACCGATCGTACTTTGGATTGCATTTTGGTTTGGTTTGTTGTTTTATCTTTTATTTGTTGGTCTTTAACATTTTTATAATTTGATGATCTTTAATCCACTGAAAGTAATATTGAAAGGGTATTAATTTCTCGAAGAACAAATAGATAGTACTAACTTATGTTCACATAAAATGGAAATCTTAGCGAATTCACAATTAGAAAGGGGAAAAAAAGTTACTTCATACGTAAATTACAAAAACAACAAATAAAATGAATTAATTGATAGTACTATATAATCTGGCCGTTTGGTTTGGTTATTGAAACCAAACCAAGCTGCCAGATAGCTTTGGTTCAACTAAAAACAATATATTTAATTTTTGGATGGTCGTTCTTGATATTTTGATGTAATGTTTTCCATCCTTTATTTCAAGTTGTTAATTTTCGTACAAGTTTTTCTATATCAAGACTGATTTTTTTATCATAAAAAAAAGAAAAAGAAATGTCTCTTATCTTTATATTTACGAAGGATTAATTTAAACTTGTTACTTTTTAATATGCCGATGTTGATAAACATCCGTTTTGATCACCATAAGTAAACACGCACAACGCAAGTTCTTTGGATTGTGTAGCAAGAAACAACATATATAATAGTTGTTGACCATCAAAGCAACATCTCAAGATCAACATAGCTAGAAACTTGAACATATTAGAGGAGAAGACGAAGATTTGCATACCTGGTTTGGAATCCATCGTTCTTTATGAGGAATGATGACAATTCGACGCTCAGGTTCTTTTCCTCTATGACCCTCAGATCCTGGCGCGATGAGACCACCCCTCACGGCTTCCTTATGTGAGGTAAGAGTATATTTGTGAAACAATGAGGGTTATAGGAGGGACATTAGTGATATTTATAGAGTTTCTTAATCGAATTATGCTTATTATGGGATCTTATATTTGACTATTAAGAAATCTTATGTCTTACCTTATTTGACCAATGCCATAAAACAGTAAGTTACAATCTCAATTAATCTAACCCACATCAAAAAAACTTTTACAATATACTCTTTCGAAACATGGAGTAACAATTCCTCCAAATCATAACATACATTCAATTAATCTGACGCAATCTGCAAGGACAAGACACAAGTGCGACTAGCAGTTCATCCGGGAGTAGCATGCATGACAAAATGTGTATATATTTAAATATATATGCCTAGAATGTAGCACGGTTATCAGCTTTCTGATAGATATCTTAACAAATCTTTATCAATATCTAGGATTGGTTCATCAATATATATTCAATGAAGATGTTGCTTTCCAAGTTCTGTCAAATGTAGCGTCGGTTTACATCAACCCCCCGAAAGAAGCGAAGAAAAGAAAGGAGACGATAATACTATTAAACTCGTGTTGGGGTTTGGGGGTTAAAAAAGAAAAAGAAATGGTGAGCGCAAGACCTACATGCACCGCAAGTCCTCTCCTCACATATCTCCATCACCGAAAACATTTCACCTGCGAGTCAAAGCTCTCTCCGCGCGTGCCGAAGCAAGAAATTATTGAGAAACTCACACGCTTGAAATCTCTCTCTATCTCTTCTTCTCCCTCTCTCTTTCTATTTCTCTCTATAAAAGAAAGAATTGTAGATCTTATCGGAGAAAAAATCTGCTTCGCAAGTTGTTGCCTCAACCTCTCTCTCCCAGATAGCGCAACGCCTACTTGGTAATCATAGTTATCTCTATTCTTCTTCCATGCTTATCTTCTCTTCGTCCTTTCCTTTTTTTTTTTTTGGGCCACCTTCCATAAGTTTATCGTGATTTCAAGGTTTAAAGCTTGCATGTGTTGGTTCAAGTGTTAACTCCGATTAGCTGGTGTTGTTATTTGCTCTCAGATGTTCTCGGCACAGATTAACATGTTACCAGATCGAGCTTGTTGTGCTCAGCATACGTTCAAACTCGACCGGTGAGTGAATTCTATGCGATGCTCGTCAAGTGAGTGGCCTTTTGCGGCTTTGTCCTTTGGTTCGTTGTCTGTTCGACCTGATCATATGTGTTCGGGACTGTTGGCAAAGACCTAGTTTTGATCTTTCCAACCTAAAAGCGAGTTGAATCATCCTAAGACCAGATTAAGATATCAAGTACAATCATATCCGCCATCGAAGGGTTGAAATTTATTGACCGGAGAAATCATTTTTAGCAGTTTTTATTTTTTATTTTTTATTTTCTCTAGACAAATCAGCCAAATATCTTTGAGTGACTGTTAAGTCCTACGTATGATCTCACACTCGCATGGAGTTCTCTAAATCTCGTGTTCGTCTTCCTCCTATCTCAACTGTTGGGAAAAACCTAATTTTGATCTTTCCAAGCTAACAAAAACTTGAATCTTCCGAAGGCCACTTTAATATATCAAGCACAATCATGTCCATCTTCGAACAGTTTAAATCGTTTGACTTGAGAAATCACTTTTGGGAGCCATCGCCATAAAAATCAACCATGTTTCTCCGATTGACCTATGATTCTTCCATATGATCTCACGCACGGAGTTCTCTATATCCCGTGTTAGTTCCTTGATTTTCGACCTCCTCCCACCGCACAACACACCACCCCCGCCCGCCAACCCCCCGCGTCTTCTATATGGTGTGAAATATGCACTTCTTCTCCATCTACTATACTCACCAAGGCCTCGAACTTTACGAAGGGGCGTCAAAATTTTTGAGGTTCTACAAATTGGGAAAGATATTTCAAAGCCAAAACCAAGAGGTAAGTCAAATTTGGATTTCCATAATTGGAGGATCAGGTCGGAATCAAGAGTAAGAAATGACTTGCTTGTCGTATCTTATGTTAGAAAGTTTGGCCGGTTGATCAGTACATATGTTACGGTTGGAGCTTGTGTCCTATATTCCATCAAACTATTTTGAGGACACAGACCCTCGAGTGATTTTTTGGCGGTTGAGCGTGTTTGGGTTTGAACGACAAGTAAGAAGTAGAGGAACAAGGTCGTCCTTAACTGTCGTGTACTTTTTATGTGCTCATTCCAAGTAAAAAGCTAGCTGTGTAAGGGAGATTGAATTGATAAGAAAGCTATACCTCATGGGGTAGGTCAGCACCTCGTCACTTCTTTCTTTAGCGACCGGGGTTTGATTATTTTGCCACGGACTTCACCCCAATAGGCTTGTGACGGACAGAAATTAGGATTAAAAAAGTACAGTGAACTGGTGCCACTAGATGATGTTCATCTATAAATATGGACAACGTGGGAGAAGATAATGATTCATAGATCTACATAACTCTTGCAGACGTAAGATATTTAAAGCAGTAAGGAATTGATTGATAAGAAGTAGAAGGGTATTGGATTAGCCAGTAAATGCGAACAATGAGTTATGTATACATCTCACACGTAGGACTTTGAAAATTGCAAGGAGATATGTTCAACCAATAGATTTTTTTGGAACGAGAGTACTATTTTCAATTTGTGTATGATTAGAAATGTTAAGTTGCTATGCGGAGGAAGACTATACCTATACTAAGACTCTATAAATTATTTATATAAGCGATGTCGAATACTTTGACATGGTTGAAAATCAAATCATATAAGGGACATCTAGTCTCTGCGTAATAGTTTGAACCACATACATGAAAACCTGAGATTAGCGAGGCGTGGTACTGGTCACTGAAATTTCGCATGCGAATCATCTGGTTTTACTGCGTTTGCATCAGGGCGTTTGCATCGGGGAATTCTGTTCCATAAACTCTTACAAGTGCCTGGAGACACTATAGCTCTCACTCTCCCTCTCGTTTGCCGACAGGACCTTACAATTATTGCGTCATATCAGCTTTTAGGACCACCAGAACTTTTTGTGACAGCGCCAATGTCCTCCTACTGGAGTTAAAAGGTCTTTTTCTTCTTGTTCTTTTACCATGCAGTCAAATCTTAATCTGGAGCACCTCGGGATAGAAGTAATTCCTATATGAAGCCAAACTTGCATCATGATAACCCTCTTTTGTAAATAAATTGTAGGAGAAGGCCAACGAAACACTTCTTCTAAATAAGAATAATATCATGATAATCCTCTTTTCTACATATGGTATGTCTGCATTTGATATTATAAGCCAAAATTCGCCCGTCATTGCTTGGTAAGATCATCTATGAATGCTGAAAATCTTTAGAGTTTTGAATCACTAAATTGATGTCATTGAGTCTTCCTTATAAGAAAATCGACCGCTGCAGTCTCGAGCAAGATATATTATGATAAAGGTTGAACAGGCATCGAATTTGAGGTAGGAGCACGAGGCTTCTTAGTTGACGGGTGTTTGCATGGAATTCAGCACCCTTTAACCCTAGTTAGTTCCTTGTTTGATATTGGTGTACCATACGAACCTCGATAATGAGCAAAGCCCCGGAGGTAAGTTGTCAAGAAGTGGAGTAGGTACTGCCTTCTCTCTCTCTCTCTCTCTCTCTCTCTCTCTCTCTCTCTCTCTCTCTCTCAATTACCGTATCATGAATCCGCTTCTGCTTTAATGGAAATATCTGATGTATATAGCTAATGTCGCCTGGAGCTTGTCCATGTAGTTTGTGTGTATTTCTGA
This sequence comes from Eucalyptus marginata, assembly GCA_014182565.1. Taxonomy (NCBI): domain Eukaryota; kingdom Viridiplantae; phylum Streptophyta; class Magnoliopsida; order Myrtales; family Myrtaceae; genus Eucalyptus; species Eucalyptus marginata. The sequence goes on along the minus strand of CM024586.1, from coordinate 39,737,060 downwards.
CTTTATCTTGTATGATATCCATTCTCATTATCTCCAACTTTGCAACTACAAGTAAAGAATGGCATTCCTTTTAACTGTATACACCGGATGCAGCTACAAGAAAGGAAAAAAAATGTAAATGAGCATCCAACTTATGATTAGCGCAGCATGATGATTATGATGTAAATGGGTGGTTTGGAGGGTTTCCCTCTGCTTGCCATGCGTGAAATCACAAGCTTAGATTATTTTTTTTTGTGGGGGTGTTTGGGGTTGCGGGTGGCGCACGGACGGGCAAGCGACAAAAACTCGAAGCGAAGGTGGAACACATGAGGAATAAATAGTATTCTCGTTTTTTTATTGGATGGAATGTGATGATGTGGCAACTTACACGACACAAGCACTGGACTTCCATTTTTCATGTGTTGAAGCTCCAACAAATTCGGACTAAAAGAAAATGGCATTATTGTACGATATTTCAACTTATGTTTATGTGGTAAAAAAAAAAAAAAAACTTATGTTTATATGGACTTCCAGTTCATCTATTTTACAAAATACAATATACTAGATAATATTAATCAATATAACTTCTATTGGCACCTAAATTTTGGTGACCTATTCAATTATTCATTGCATTAGGAAAATTAAAAATCGATCTTGACTCCGAGCAAACACAATTTTTATTAAACTGCATATAGTCATTATGAGCATATTTCATTTAAATACATATTTGTTAAATCAGCGGCAGATAGAGTTGAATGGATAATTCCGGAGCCAATTAGGAAATTTAACCAAGCCCATGAACATTATTAGGAGACGAATTTTTCATTAAAAATGCCATGTTGGAAAATATTGAATAATTGAGTAATTTCTTTTGATATTATCACAATTAGATTTGATGAGAAATGAGTCTTCTTTCGTGGAGATATGGCGTATCTTCTAAGATTTTTAATTGGAAAGTTATAATCCTAGACTTGGCACTAAGGGCTTCACGTTTTGAATTGAGGGAGAGGGCTGCACACAATAGACACGGCTAAAAGTGAGAGGCGGCCGCATTGAGAAGAAAGGAGAACATCCAGAGAAGCTTCAGGGCCGAGTCCCTTCCTCGCGGTTGCTGTCCCTCGTCGAGCACCCCGGCCGCTTCGTCTTGCCTCAAAGCCGACCTGCACCGGTGAAGATCCAGCGCTACAATCAGCTCCTGCTGTCGCTTCCTCGTTGACACGGAGACCGACGCTCTTGCTCACGGTCAGCAACTCTCGTGCTCATCGTGTCCTTTCTGTGCCTCGCAATTGTTCCCGATGGAGCGACCAACGGATTCATCCCCTCACGCCTTCATCGATGTACAATTACCAGAGAAGTTTGCTGACCATCACCCAGCAGAGCAACAGCCCACTTCGACAGACAAACAGGTGGATGAGCAACAATAACTTCTCTCGGGGCTGCCACAACAAGAGAACACCGTCAGAGGTCAAGGTTCTTTGACGAAGAGCTTTGTCGTGCTTGTGAATTCACGGTGAACCAGCAGCTTATCTCAGCGTTCTCCCAGCAACGATTTACGAACTTCACCGTCCGTTGGTGCTTTCTCATCACTGCTCTAGCCCAGCCACGCCGGTCACTGGGGAAACACCGTTGCAGCAAGTCAATTAACGACCCGAGGAGCCCCTACCGTGTGATCCACCGCCTTCGTGTAAGCCAAGCCAAAAGCACCCCCTTGGCTGAGAAACCCACTGTCGGCCATGCGAGCCGCCGCACCTCCATCGTGAATCATCGTGATCCCGTGCCACAATCCATCGCCGTCCGTCAGGTCTGATCTAGAATTGTTATCCACAAGATATTTCGAATTAGGTAACGATTTCATCCGATATTAATTTGAATATTTTGTCATTCAATTTGACCGATTTCACTATTTAATTTGATTATTGAGTGACATTGCATGCTTCATAAGATAGCGAAAATATCCGTTCACTAATTTAGCAACGTGCATATAGACGACCATCCGATCTCAACCATGAGATATGATTCCTGCACTAAAGTCTTCTATCTTATCCATAACCATTTAGATATGTCTTGTTTCCAAATTTTAACAGATGTGATATTCTTTGCGGACGGGTTTTTATCTTTTATTTGATTATTTCTATAATTGAATATATATAATCGTAGATTAGGTTAGATTTTTAGATAACCTTGAATGTTTAGATAGATTTTTTTATTAGAGATAATATTAGGGTAGAATCATGCTAGATAGAATTTCTGTTAAGTTAGGATATTATCATAGAGGCATATTTAGGTGGGTTTTGGAAGGATATAATTATATTTAAATTTAAATTAAGACTGAACATGGATTATCTCCAAGTTTAAGTTTGATATCATCCTAAACTTGATGGTTAAATTATGGTTATTTTTAAATACGAATTAAAAGATGAAAAATACCAAAAATAAACATGTGCATGCCATATAGGTCTAGTTGCATCATTTATGCATCACTTTTTGCCTCATTAACAATGCCACATCAACTTGCTACGTCATAGTGCCACATCATCAATACCATGTGATGTGTCATATCACTATCCACGTGATATATATGTATATGTATATATGTTATGTCATTGCTTGCATGTCTTTAGTGATTGTATGTTAGGCTTATGAAATTGTATGTCATGCTAAATAGTTGCATATCAATTTTGCATGTCATTAGAAATTGCATGTTAATTCATTTATTAAATAGCATCTCACGTAGAGTAGTTTCATTAGAAATTGCATGTTGAGTTAAAATAGGCATACTTTGTGCGCCATTACATTTAGATTAATTGTAGGTTATCTTTCATTTAAATAAGTGAAATTCCTAAGAAAAATATCAAGTGGATTGCGTGTTGATTAGAAATCATATTTAGGTTATTGATGCGATATTTCTAATTAACATTACTGATGCTTTCGTTGCTCCGAGATAAATATTTTCTCCATATGCTTGCAATTTATTTACTACTATGCTTTATTGAGTATTATATAATGGTTGTGTACTTGCATAATCACCTTACATATTAGTGGATAGGTTAAAATGACCCAAATTGCGTGCCAAATATTTTTTGATAAAATTACAATACTAAAAGGGTATTAAATCTCTCGTTACTTTACTTGGGTTTCTAATCAACCCATCAAATAATAGACTAGTGGCAACTCCTAATTAAAATCATTTGCCTATTACAACTTGAATCCTAAGTTGGTATGGATTTGTGAGAATCGAAGTTTAAGTCTAAATTTAAAAGTTTATTAACCGAACCTTAGGTGGTGCACTGGAGGTAAGGTCGCAACAACCACATAAATGATAAAAAGTATTTTACACTAAAATTTCGATTCCCATTGTTTGAGGCAAAGTCAGCATGTGGTTTGGAATCTTTTATCGACACATTAAATAGATGAGGACTATCAAAGAATAAAAATTGGAAGATTGAAATTACCACAATGTCTAGGTTCTTTTATTTTTTTCTTGGGTTAGAAAGGAGGATTTTATTTCAACTTTAATAGGAAGGTACACGTTAATCTAAAAACCATTATATAATCTTTAAATTACTAAGGAAGCTTCAAGCCAAATTCACTGGTGAGGAAAGTACATCAATGCACAAATTACTTTAACTTTTAGGATGTGTTGCTCAAATCGAGGCTTTCATTAAATAAATTGTCATGTCGTATAATTTTACTAACATAATTCATTTACTCAGCAAATTTAAGTACAATTGAAAAAGAAAAGAAATGAAACAAAAGAAAACACACAATTGGTTTATGTCCAACCACAAACATCATTGTCACTTTCCATTGTTGATGTCCACAATGGCTATTTGCCACTATGTTGACACTTAAATTTTGACGATTCATTTTGGCATTTCATTGCATTGAAAATTAAGAGTCATTCCTAATCTCTAACCGAAAATATTCTTTAACTTGCATATTAGGAGCATTTTTAATAGAAAGAAGCCCACATGAATCGTATTCTAATTGGACTAATGCAAAGAGGTTATGAGCATAATTAAATTTGTTTGACTAAGCTCGTAGGAGCACGAATTTCGGCCAAGCCCATTGAAGATATTTGTGCGTGCATATTGCACGGGGCTATTATAAAGTTGATCCTTGAAAAATGTATGATTCCTTATTACATCTAAGTCTTTTGAGTTCATGATTTATTGAATATGTGTATATATTGTCTTGATGTATATATATTGATTTTAGGTTGAGTTGTCTTTACTCCTATTCTTGTTGAGTTGGGGTGTGACATTTCCCAAGAATTTTAACGTTTTTCGAAGGAGATGATCAATCCCATGTTGTTTGTTATCTTCATAATCATTGTTAGTTAACTTCCATAGCTTCTTTTCAATAGTGTCATAAACCTTTTGCACTATGAAATCAAGATTTTGTTTTCAATTAGGGAGTTGCTTGTGAATTAGAATGAAGTGTACCACACACTTGTGCATCATAAATTCTTCAAGAACCATATCTCGAAGGAAACTATAAAAAGAGTTCTCTATGGTCACACAACTGCTAACTTCCACCTCCCTTTTTCTCTACTTCTTCAAGTTTGTAGAACCATTGTCTAGTAACCATCATGCTTACAATTCTAGTTGGTCCAATATCCTATATAATTAGATGATGAGTACCTAATTGAATATTACTCAACAAAACATAATAGTAACAAAAGGGACAGACTTTTCTACAAAAGTTATCAAACAAACAAAGTTTTCACAAGATAATAAAGAGAATGGCATAATTCCAAAAAAAAAAAAAAAAAAATCAATCACCATAATGCAGAAATATCTACTTAGGAAGAAGACCAATGCTCACGTAACAAAAGTCATTACAGGGGGAGCCAACGGATAAATCAAGGAGACAAAGAGAGAGATATATCCATTATCTAATTTGATTTGTTATGGTCAAAAGTGAGAGAAACTTGAACAAACCAATGTAACAAGCATAACATAAAAATTCACACTACACTTCATGATATAGCAATCCCTAAAGGATGAAGTTCTCGAAAAAAAAAATTGATAACTTAATGTCAATTGAATTTCATCTCCTTTTCCATAGGATTTAATCCAGGGTAAATGCTTAGACAACTTAATGTTATGATCCTCTTTGGAAAAATCTTCACCTCTCCCGTTTAGGTAAAGTTGGAAGTCTCCACTTTCCTTCTTCTTCAAACTTTTGTTTAATTTTTCTTCTTATCATATTATGGCTATCATTCAAAAGGATCCTATATGAGTTGTCGATCAGAACATATATGGATAGAACTTATAGTGGGGTCTTGAAAAATAAGTAATTTCCGCTGGGCTTTATCCTTTTTTTAGGTTCACTAGGATTCGTATTAGTTGGATCTCCCAGTTATCTCGATAAGAATTTGATATCTTTAGTTCTGTCTCAACAAATCATCACCATGCCCCTCATTTGTATTTATCTCACGAGTGAATATAATCCTAGAGCTTCTCTCTCTTCTCTCTCTCTCTCTCTAGAGTTTCTCTCTCTATGATCTTTACAAGTATGAGCGAGTAAGGCTGACTTGCGTAAGAAATTCCTAAGACCGCACTAGTAAGGGAACGCTATTTTAATTGACCCATGACGAATCCCTAGAGGATGAAGTTCTTAAAAAAGCCTCTAGTTTAAGGATGATCTAAAGCTTGACATGCACTTTTCTGATTGAACTCATAGGATAGTCAAAACCCAATCCCCAACTAATTTATTCTTTATTACCATCGATCAAATTCTTTAGAAATCACTAAAACCTACAAGCTGAAGCTAATTCAACACCAGTAGAACTCCTTGATATGCACCTAGCATCCAAATCATTACGAATCCTTACTACATCGATATGTAGAAAAGCGATATGTTTGACTTTGTTCAAAATTATGTAGTTTTGTTCAACAATGTATCGTTCATCAAAACTTATGATACTAACAATGAAAATGTAAATTGGATTAGCATGATCACTAATACTTTTCACATAACTCGGAATGAGTTTTCTAAGCCCACATAGTGAGATAAGGAGGCATTAAACAAAAATGGAGGCACCAAATAGTTACCTCGATAACAACCACATATGGTTTTCGATCTATTTCAGTGGGGTTTAGAACTATAGGATCCTCCTGAATGATAGCCATAAGACGATAAGAAGAAAAGTTAAACAAAAGTTTGAAGAAGGAGGGAAGTGGAGACTTCCAAATTTGCTTAAGAGGAGAGGTGAAGATTTTTCCAAAAAGGATTGTAACATTGAGTCATCTAAGCATTTATCCTAGATTAGATCTTACAAAAAGGAGATGAAATTCAATTGACATTAAGTTATCTAAGTTATTTCAAGAACTTCAACCTCTAGGGATTGCTATATCATGAAGCATAGTGTGAGTTTTTATGTTATGCTCGTTACATTGGTTGTGTTCAAGGTTCTCCCACTTTCTACCATAACAAATCAAATTAGACGATGGATATATATCTCTTTGTCTCCTTGATTTATCCGTTAGTTCCCCCTGTAATGGCTTTTGCTACGTGAGCATTGATCTTCTTCCTAAGTGAATATTTCTGCAAGGTGGTTGATTTTTTTTACTTGAATTTTGCCAATCTCTTTATTATCTTGGGAAAACTTTGTTTGTTTGATAATTGTTGTAGAAAAGTTTGTCCCCTTGGTTATTATTATGTTTTGTTGAGCGATATTCAATTAGGTACTGATCATCTAATTATATAGGATATTGCACAAACCAGAAATGTAAGCATAATGGTTACTGGACAATGGTTCTACAAACATGAAGAAGAAGAGGAAAAGGGAAGTGGGAGTTAGTAGTTGTGTGACGATAGAGAGCTCTTTTATGGTTTCCGTTGAGACAAGGTTCATGTAGAAACTGTGATGCACAAGTGTGTGGTACACTTCATTCCGATTCACAAGCAACTCTCTAACTGAAAACAAAATCCTAGTTTCATAGTGCAAAAGGTTTATGACACTATTGAAAAGAAGCTATGAAAGTTGACTAACAATGGTTATGAAGATAACACACAACATGGCATTGATCAATGTGGTTGTGTTCAAGTTTCTCCCACTTTCAATCATAACAAATCAAATTAGATGACGATATACATCTCTCTCAATCTCCTTTATTATCAATCAACTCCCCTTATAGGGGCTATTGTTACGTGAGTATTGATCTTCTTTGGTAGTTGATTTTTTTTTTTATTACTTGAATTTCGCCTTCTCTCTTTATTATCTTGTGAAAACTTCGTTTCTTTCATCAAAGTCTGACCTGAAATGTCGAGGGCCTGCAAAGAACTTGGTAACAACACCAGTTGAGGAAGAAGATGATTCTTCCTTCAATTTGATTTTTTAAAACGTTTTTCTCTCTTTTTTTGTCAATTCCTCGCTCTCTCTCCCTCCCTTTGCTCATTGAAATTTAAAAATAATTAAAATTTTGATTTTTTTCAAAATTTGTATTAAAACGAACATTTCATTTGTCAAGGACTTGAGCCCGAGCGCCACCATGCATGGCCTTCATGGACTAGAGCTCAAGTATTTGGGACCCAAGCATGGGCGTCGGGGGCTTGGGCTTGAACCCCAATGACCTAGTCTTGAACATTCGGACCTAGGACCCGAGAACCAACGTTAAGATTTTCGAGCCCAAGCATAGAGTCTTGAGTCCATGTGTCAATACTTAATTATATTTTGAAAAATATTTTCCGGTTTTCAAATAGGGCAACCATTTTCCTAAATTTAGGCATAAGTTTTTCGTTGATTCATTTTTCTAAGTGAACCAAATATCGTAAAATGAGGAAAGTTTTCCGTGAAATGGACTGAGGCTTTGTGGGTTTCGTGAAGAATAAACGATTTAGAAAATATTTTCTAAATATGATTGCTTATATCACTTGCAAATGAATGAACAAAAAAATATTTTCATTATTCAAAAAATAATTAGATATATTGACTAATTATTTTAGGCGATCAAGTGATTATTTTCAAGGAAATATTTTTTTAGATTATTCATTTTTCAAGAGACAAATGAAACCTAATAGTAAAAAAGCTACTTAGTTATGTCATCTTATTTTTCTTAGTTAAAAAAACAACAAAATATTTTCGTTATACTCTTACAGAATTGGAATGAGAATAATATAGGTATTATTGTGCATACCCCAATGAAACTCCCCTTATATATATTATGAATCATAACGAATCGACATAATATTATAGTATTTTCTCTTATCACATAGTTGTTCTTAGTTTGATGAATATAGTATTACGGTATGATGTTTAAAGTTAGATTGAGACCTTAAATGTATCTCAAATTTTATATTTTATTTGTAAAAAGAAACTCTTCTTTATTTAATTTTATTTTTTTGTCGGTCCTCTCACGTTAAGGTTAAACGTGTTGGAAGTATCAAAACTCCTCTTTCGTTATCTACAAAACTTTGAAATATCTAATGCAAAGGAAAAACTCCTCTCATTTATTTAAATACATACTAGGATTTTTTCTTGGACTCGAAGGGTCTAATGATCTTTTTCTTTTTCTTTTTCTCAAGACGATTCCGTCCAGCGGAGCAGCGGCACACGTGTCGGCATCAGGTCACTTCCGCAGAGAACCCGGCAAACCTCGGCCGTCCGTGTGGAGAAGACCCGGGCGGGGCCCGCCCTTTCTCTATCCGGAAACCCGAACCACGAGGGCGCTCGATAATATCTCCCCCGAACCCAAAAATATCTGGTTCAACGTGAAAAAGCAGTCGCCGACGTCGCTTCCGGAACGTTCCAAAGCCCCCCACGCCCCCACCTGCTAGAACAATCTCTCAGATATTTTCCTCGGCTCGATTCGTGGCTCTCCCTCTGACCCGCCATCGTCGCCCTCTTCCGGACCTCCCTTATATATACACGACAATGAACGCCCACTTGCTTTCGTTGCTTTTGTCCGGTGGCGAAGCACGAGCGACGAAGGTCTTGTGGGAGGGCGACAGCGGGCTTCCGTCTCGATTTAAGAAGGTCCTCTTTGTCGTTCTTGCTTCTGGTTTCGTCGAGCGTGATGATGGGCGAGGAGGGCTGGGGGGCAGACATGGAGGGTGGTCAGAGCTCGCGGTCTTATTACGGCGTCCTCGGCGTCGCTCCCGGCTCTTCTTTGGAGGAGATAAGGCGCGCCTATCGCAAGCTCGCTATGGTAAGTCCACAAAAACGAACTCGATTGGCGAAGAGAGATGGGAAATTTCAGAGCTGGGTTGCGCCTAAATGTGCTGCAGCTGATTGAAGTATCGAGCTTTTTTTTGAGTGGATGAACCATGTCGAAATCTAATGCTTCCTGGGCGTTTCGTTCCGGTGCAGCAATGGCATCCTGACCGGTGGACGAGGAACCCGTCTCTGTTGGGCGAGGCCAAGCGCAAATTTCAGCAGATTCAGGAAGCCTACGAAGGTAAATTATGTGCCCTCCCCTGTTTTTCTTTTCCCCATTGTCTTTTCAAGTATGAAGGGGGCGTTTTCACCGTTCTCTGGTTTCTCTTGTTTTGATGGACCAGTATTGTCAGACCAGAGGAAGAGGACATTATACGATGCTGGGTTGTACGATCCGAATGACGAAGCAGATGAGGTAAGCCATCTAGGGAGCTAACCAAGTCGGTCCATTTGTCAGATCAAGTCCCTTGCCTGGAAAGAGGGTGCTGAATCCGTTGCTTGTCGTTGTTTCAGGGGTTCTGTGACTTTCTGCAAGAGATGGTGTCTCTCATGGGACAGGCCAGCAGAGAGGTATGATGAGTTCACATGATTTCTTTCTCTCTTCTTTTCCATTTCAGTAGCTTTAAACTCTGTTTAGCCATGGTCGGAGATGTCTGCACAAAGTTTCTTTTTTGGTTTCCGAAGCTTTAAACTCTGTTTAGCCATGGTCGGGGATGTTCGCACGAAGTTTCTTTATCGGTCTCCTATTTCTACTTTGTTCATGAATTCATGCTTTGAGATAACGATGTCTTTGATAAGAGGCGATGCGCATATGTTCTTATTTCTAGTTCTCGAAAGCAGAAAAAAGCTGAGCAATGTGTAATCTCTGTCTCCGCGTGGAAGGCGAAGGGTTTTCAAGCAACACGTGTCTTGTATAATATTTGCCACATTAGAGTTATAATTAGTAGGCTCTTGTTCAAGATCCCCGTGTGGTTTTTTAAAGTCTCTTCGTGCCTAATGGGGTGTTTTTCCTTATCTGAAATGTTAACTCAGGAGAAACAATGTAGCATGGAAGATTTGCAAACGATGTTCATGGAGATGGCGGAGGGGTTTGATTTTGGGCCTTGGTCACCTGAAGCTATGATCTTTGAGGACCACAAGAGCTCAAAGAGAGCACGGTGCGAATTAGACTTGATGCCGGACACATCGCATTCGCGCGTATCAGGGCTCGGGATGTACGAAACAAGCAGTCGTTATTGCCATTGAGACTTACTCCAGTACACGGGAAACATCAAAAGAGATTTTCCGTGAAGAGCTCATGACCGCATTCGATGCGACTAATGGCATCAAACGCCTGGGAATGTCAAACGTGAGCAGTTGTTGCTTGTATTTGCTGTGCGGATCGCCCCAACCCTCTTGTTGTACAGAGTATTTGGAATGGCCTCTGTCGTGTTTGTTCGATTGAGAGGAGGCATGTTATGTACAGCAGTAGTTCACATTCGAAATTGCTCTAATGAATATTGAATGGGAAGTGTGTTTGTCCTTGATCTTTGTTTATCAGGCGGTTGGCTTCGTTCTTGATTTTTTGACTTGGGAATTCTATTGGGAACAAACTGAGATCATGTAGAAATCCCAGATCCGAGTATTGAAATCGGATAAGTGTCCGGTTTCTCCTATCGAATTGTTAATTGCTCTCTGCATCTATTGTGTCTCCTGGTTGCTGTATATGGGCGGTGGTGGCACTTGTGTGGGCCTCCGGACCACAGTTGGCAGTGGTGGTGACTCTTTGTTCTTATCAAAGAGAAGTGGAATTTGGGATTAAGTTACGTTACGTGGAAAGATGAGGTGCGCCTTTAAATTTTTTCGTACATGACACATCATGACGTGAAATTTACTTTTCGACCATCTCACATGTTGAACGGACTTACAAAATCAGTTTACTAATTATAGGAATGTCATGTTACCAATGCGACATTTATCAATTTTTTTCTTCCATTTGAACTCATTTCCATAATTCTTTTAGTTGCTTTGATAGGTGCAATTGCTGTTGTTCGTCAATGATAAATCTTTATAACTACCGTCAATAATTCTTGTCAAGTGTCTAATTGGTAGCATTGAAACTTAAAAACTTGCTCATAATATATGCCAAAATATATTTTAGGGTTACTTATAAATAATTTTTCTTCTAAAAGAACTTACTGAAAATATATTTTGAGTTAGAGGTGCGGTATCACACTAAGATTTCGATTCTGACTTCTCGGGCAGCAACTTGCAATTTCTTGAGCATCAATCGCAAAAAGTGAAGATGCATAAAAAAAATTATCGCGGAGGAGACATTTGTAGTATTTGACCATTCCTCAAGCAGAGTCAAAAACACAAAGGAGTTAAAACATTTTCTGACGACCTTTTCACTACGCGCAGCTAGATCTAGATTCTCCTCAAGCACCGAGGGGACAAGAAACAACAAAATCATCGATGCCACGAGGGATGCTGGATATACATTAGCCCACGAACCTGTGCAAGATATCGTAATCGAACCACATGTGTTGGACAGCGTGTCCATGGCCGGTGGCCTTATTACCAAGCTCAATCTCCAGACTGGGCTGGCCTTGCTATTGTGGAGGAGGCCATCCTCTGGACCAGCCCACTTTGTCCCTATTCTAACCCGCTAGAATTGCTTCACCGCCGGCGGCGGGGGCAGCATAGTCGCACGGGCTAGTTGTCCCCAAATATGATGTCGGGAGATTGCAATTTCGACTTCTCATTTCTCATGAGGCCCAAACAGATGCAACCAAGTCGTGTTCATAATCTTTTGATGTTAATTGACAGAAGGAAGTTTTGTACCATCAAAATTCGAATTCCATACACCATGGACAAAGGAAGTTATGCAACTTTTATACTATTTCAACCAAAAGAAAATGAGAACTTTCTCGATTCTCGGGTATTGACATCGATAGAGATAGATCATCTCTTGAGAATAAATTCTATAAGAGGGGCAATTATAAGTGGAAAGAGACTCCAACCATAAAAAAGAAACAGTGAAAAGAGTCGGTCAGTCATAACAACCTCTTTTGATAATAGTGCAAGAGTCTCACACCTACTACAAGATATTCGATTTGGACACAGATGTTGACCCAAGCAGGAAAAATGAGAAAAAAAACAAGAAGCACAATCGCTGCCCACAAAGTCTCGATCCTAGAGAGAGGTATACCTCGATCGCGACCTATGTCAATAGGCTCGAAGCCCCTCGGCAATTCCATCGATACCCCGACATGGAAGACACGATAGGCATGTTCCTCACCCCCGGTTACTGCGGTACTACCCAGTGAGATGATTGGTACAAGGCAAGGAAGTTCCAACAGAAATGTTCGGTCTAGTTAAGTGAAACTTCACAAGTCCTGAAGCTGACTTGAATTAAAGGCAGTGGGGAGAGAGAGAGGGAGAGGACAGGCATGGAAAGAACGTGCCTTCTAAGAAAGAAAATGGACGGTGACCTTTCTCTCTATCCCACGACTAATCTCATCTTCCAACTCGCTCATCCACGTCCACTCCTTCCTAACTTTTCTTGTCCCCTTCACATTTCCTAGAAACGTCCACTTTCACCCAACTTTTCTTTCCAATTTCCAAGTTTTTAAACTGACCCTCTTTCTCGGTTCCCATTGATTTCGCATTGATGGCTACCTCATGGCTCCACCTCTGTAGCCGGTACGCCTATGGAATAGAATTACCAAATCATACTTCTACATAATATATAAATAAGTCACCTGCATCAAGCATTTTCAGCCTATTCCCCCCCAATTGGCTGTCAGATACATGAATTATATCCGAATTTTGGGTGATTTTACCTAATTTTGGGTTACCTCATAGTCGTATTAGAACTTCGTGAACTAAAATTGTGACTACTCTAGGCTTAAGATAACCATTTGCTTCCATTTTTAAAGAGCTTGTTGAGATGGATTTCTTTATTTTTATGCAACATGCATGTGTAATTTTGATCCCGCGAATTCAGTGCGATTTATAGTGATAAAAATTTTTAATCGTTGTTTCAAGGCATCGAGCACATAACCTTGCCATTGGAATCGAGTAACCAACCTTTTCCATTCGATAGGTCGCATTGGTAGTGTATTAATCTTTTACCCTTTTCCCACATAGAGAGATCACAATTGATGGAGAAAATTTCCAAAACTAGTTAAGAATAATCTCATTCTATAGAAAGAAAGGAACAGATCAAAGATAGAAAAAAAAAAGCTAGCTAATGGCGAAAAAGAAGAGAATATTATCCTTCAAGAAGGATCGAGAAATAAAGATACAAGTAAAAGATGGTAAGGCGATGTTGGACCAGGAACTCGTATATACATTATTGAAAAAGATTCGATAGTCCACGAAAGCGACCGACTTTTATGAATGTTTTTTTAGCCTCAGCCTGCCAGATAATGAGCATAGGATTCTCTTGACATACACATCATCTGCGACTTAAAACATAGATTAAGCCGAGAAAGAAAGACAACGACATATGTTGGACTATTCTGGAAAATTGAAAGATTCACGCAAGTTTCCTGCAGAATTCGATCAACATTTGACTCTAACCTACCATCAGACATCACTTTGAAAAATGCCAGTGAAGTGATGACACAGGACGCAAATCAAGTCGTGTAAACGACTGCAACGTGACAAGATATTAGAAAACTAGGGTTTCTCCAGGGAAAAGAAGGATGGCATGATTGTGTCCCTGTTCGATTATGCTGAAGATCAGACATCACGAGTGAAATAGTATAAATTAGCTTTGAAATGTTTCTCTTGATCTTGAGCCTTAACATAGATGACCGGCCACAACCCCCGGGAAAGATATGGCCAATTGATTGATTAGTGCATAATTTAAAGGGAAATATTTCATGGCGATTATGGGCTGTCCATGAATAACTTAGTATAAAAGGCATAGCTTTTATGAGCATATGCATTTTTAAAAAGTAAGAACAAGATTCCTTCATTCAAGATTTTGTTCATGCAACAACCTGTACCTGTGCCATGTTGCGTGCTCAATTGCTTATGAGTGAAGTTTGAAGGAAAGCCCTAGGTTTTACAAGCTTTTTCTATAGTGAAGAAATTAAAGATTATATGTAACCTACCGATGGTGGGAATTCACCATTGCATGGAGAAAGTGCTATACACTGAACAAGTTGTATGCAAAATACTAACACAAATTTTTTTGATTAACTTTACTCTGTTTAAATACCCACTGCTAGTCCTATTGCGAAAAATAACATGAGGGAACGGTGAACTGATCTAGTCATATATTTGTAACACAATCTCTTAAATCTAGCTAATTAATGTTTCAGTAGGAAATAAGCTCCCTTTCTCATTATTTATTTTCCTTTCAAAAATTAAAGAGAATGAGTGGCTCAACTGGTACCATCAATCGACCATGGAAAGTGGCATCAGATTGCATGATCCATTAACTACGGGCTAAAATCAATAAACAAAGCAGATGATCCATAAACCAAGTACAATCATTGGAAGAACCTATTCTACCCAATACGTGCCAATACGAAAATTCACCATTAAAATAAAATATTATAGCATCATCAAAGTGGGGGGGCCCCCCAATTCATGGACCATCCCCACATGCCCTCTCCATTGCCTTATCGGACAAGTTAAGGCCTCACCATCCTCCCCCCTTTCCCTACAAAATCTCGTGTAAGAACGCGTCTCGTTCACTCCTAGTCCTCTTTGCCTTCTATGTCACTCCCCCCAAAGCCTGTCGTCCTCTGAATTTTTTCTTGCACTTTCCATGCACCTAATAACGTCACCCTAAGCAAGGTCCGACTCTTCACCAATCCCACGAGAAGTTCCAGTTCTCTAGATTCACCCTTTCAGTTTATCTCTCTGATCGGATCACAAGATTTCCAGACAAGTTCATCGATGGCTAAATTGGGTCTCCTGTTGGTCCTAGTTCTAGCCGTTGCAATCCCGACTAGTGGATTGACTTCGCGGAAGCTGGACGACGCCTCTGCCCTCGGATCGCAGAATTGCGACCCCTGCGTTCAGTCGCCTCCGCCACCGCCCCCGCCCGCCCCTTGCCCACCGCCCCCGCCCGTCCCTTGCCCACCACCACCGGCCCCCACAAGAAGCCTCCTCCACCCCCATACTGCGGCCCGCCGCCTCCGCCGTCGGGCTATATATACATCACAGGCCCACCCGGAAGTCTGTACCCCATCGACCAAAGCTTCAACGGTGCTGGCCGGAGCTTCGCCGCGGGCGGGCCACTCTTGGTTGTATTGGGGCTGTTGGGTCTTCTGGCTCTTTGGTGAACCAAATAGGACGGTCTTCAATCTATCTACTTACCTCTTTCTTTTCTCGACTTTAAGGACAAGAGAAGATCAAGCATAAGGTGGGCCGGAATACTTTTAGGGACAACCTGGTATGGCTCAGATGATCTCCAAGGACGGAAGGCGATCTGACGAAGAAATTTTTTGTACTTTTTAATGGGAAATGAGTACGCTAAGCTAGGACATATGCTCCTTTTAACCTTTAGATTCCTGTTCATTCTTCTTCTTCTTCTTCTTCTTTATCCTCTTGTCGTGTTCTCTCCCTGTGCTCGCTCCATCATCCAATTGTTCAATAATTCGGTCATTCCGATATATCTCTATATAAATCAAGAAATATCATTTCGCCGAAATCGATTTCTCTTCGATGCGTTAACAGTGAATTCTTCACGATCTTTCCAGGGCACTGTATGATTCTTACTTGTTATAACCCGAGCTCTGTTTCTTGGTCAGCGTCGGTGCTTATGCTTTGCTTATTTCGTATAATTCTTGATTTATCTTTTATTTTTTATTCTTTTAAAATGATTTGGGTCGTCGAGAAGCTTGCGCTTCCACTGACGTCTCGATTTAAATACGTTGTTTTCAGTGGAGTCCCACCGTTAGTTGGTTGATGTTCTTTAATCGAGCAATTTCATGTCTACTAGTGGCTGGCGCTATCACCACTATTGATTATTATAATTAAGGTGAGTGTTATATAATTTTCGGGTGCATGGGAATGTTTATTGAGGACGGCCGTCGTGATATTACCCAAAAAGAAAAAAAAAATAGCCTCGCTTAATAGGAATTTATAATTTGCATGTGGAAGTTTCGCTGGAGCGGATGATTCTCATTCATTGTATGGGTTGAGTGGTTGGGAGTTTTAGTTCGAATCCCTCTTTTGATCACCAAAATCCTTAAATAGGTTCAAGCTCAATTCGAGTTTTCTTAGAGTTGACTACTTAATTAGAGAAAAATAGAGACTTGAAAAGCATTGGTACATCGGTAGCCCAAAACAATATTAATTGCTACACGCAGAATCTCGAATTTTCATTTTCAAATTAAGTCGCGAATAAATTAACATCCCGTTACATCACAACAGTTATGTCAAAAGGCAACGAATTGATCTGACTATCGTATAATTGCATCACACGAATAAAATAAACGAGTTATGACGTTTTTAAAAAACGTCATGATTTCAGGAGTTTTGAAAAACCTCAATACGAATTAAGATAATCTCAAATCGAACGAGATTGAGGCACTTCTTATGCAACCTCCGGCATTTTAATCAAACCTGAAATCGACAGGCCAACCACAGCACTTGTCCCTTTCCAGCATATGCATGACATGTATGTGCACCAAGTAATGGAGCCAAATTTCCATATCCCTTTTGAACTTTTCCTCTTCTTCTTTTTTGATCTCATCGCAAAGAATATGAAAAGGAGAGAGAAAGGAGGCTTAAGAATCCCCAAATGCGCAAAGAATAAAGAGAGCACATGGTATGGCATCCACGAAGCCAACCGAGCAGGTGGGGAAAGCTGGGGGGAAGTCACCAGCCGTTCGATCCGATTCGACGTGTCAGACGTTATCACTGACTCGACTGTTTCATGCGTCAGGTTCAGACGTTCGTTCAGTACACGAAATCAACCTTGGTTTCACCAAAACTTTAGCCGCCGATGGGGCCCCGCTACTTCGTGGGCGCTCGCCGTTGGAATCGGCCACGCGCGGTGGGGCCAATTTCTACCGACGATGGAGGGGATAGGTCTTGGGTCGATTCGGTGGCTCTTTTGTCTTGGCTCTCTCCATGCGATGCGACGCCGTTTGTCGTTGGGTGATCTTGGGGTACGCCTTTTCTTTACATGTATTCTTAATTCCTTTACCTTGTCGTATCTTGAACTTTTGGACGGATACTTAATTTAGAAGTGGGTAATCACTGGGGTCGCCACCTTTTCAATATGAAAGGGAGAGATTATGGGTTTGAATTCCCACATTCTCAAGAAAGTTGAGGTGGGGACGAATTAATTTTAAAATGAGTTTCTACTTCCACGTCTTGCAAAGAGATAGGACAAAAATTGAGAATAAGTTAGAGAATGAATAGAATAGGACTGACCAAAATATATATATAAGTGGGTCCGGCAGAGGATGTTGGGAGGAATTGAGGTTAGTGGTGATGGTTAGGGCATTTATGATGTTAGGTAGATGTCTGTTTGTTGAGTTATTCAATTGATTGTGAGTAGTCCTTTATACATCCTTTGTGTATTTGTGTCTCTCTGGTGTTTTTTTCTAGACGATCTTTTCATTTCCATCTTGAGTGGTACGCGACTATGATGGTACGAGAGCCACAAGGCTTCACCATCCATCACACGCCGTTTATTGCCCCCTTCTTCCTCCGTCCCGATCACAATCTCTGTCAGATTCTTGGAGTCTTCGCCACCGATTCGCGGGCTCTGATCACCCCTTATCTCTATGTTATACAAGAGCCGCATGCCTTCATCGTAGATCGCACATTGTCTATTGCCCCTTGTTCCTCCGTCTCGCTCACAAGCTCTATCGGACTCTTGGAGTCTTCGTTGTCGACTTACGAGCTCTAGTCACTGCCTATCTCTCTCTTATACGAGACACTATGTTGGCCGACACTGCCAGGGAGAGAAAATCCCTATTGCGATTGCCTCATTCCAATGTAAGAAGAGCTTGTAGTGGCTAAGGATTCCTTCTTCTCAACAAAAGAAGAAGAAGACACAAGCTCACTCTTATAGAAAACGAGCTTTCTACATGAAAAATTATATAAAAATGTCTTAAACATATTGTAATTGTGTCAATTTAGTTCCAAATTTTTATTTTTATTTTGCCAATTAAGTCTTAAAACTTTTATACTTGTATCAAGTCAGTCCATTTATCCAAAATTGGGCTGGTTAGATGTTGGTTATCCTACATAGCACCACCAATCCTAATGTGGATAATTTTTAATAATATTTTAATATTTTTTTTTTTTTTTTTTTTTTCACTTCCTTCCTCCTTTAGCAGGTCATTGCCATTGACTAGCCAGAGGTAGGGCAGGCAAGAGCCTAGCCACAGTTAGCCAAGGTTCACCAATCAAGCCTTGTTGGCCAAAGACTACAAAGGCAACCTCACCCAAGCCCCCTCTTGGGTTGGCAAGGGTTGAGTCTCACCATCCTTTAACAAGGGCTCAACGCCCTCGTCGGTGGCTGTGTGAGGCACAACCTCGCCCATGGCCCTTGCCAACCCAGCAAGTGGCTTGGGCAAGGCCACCCTTGTCAAATGCTACGAGGTCTTGCCTCACCCAGCCATGGCCAACCTTCCTCAAGGCTCACAAGACCTCGCTAGCCTTGCTTCTAGCTGATCATCAACTAATGACCAAATGGAGGAAGAAGAAAGTTAAAAAAAAAGAAAAAGAATACATAAATAAATAATCAAAAAATTATTATAATATTATTAAAATTTATCCACGTCGGCATCATGGTGCTACGTAGGATAGCCAGCATCCATGTCGATGTCGATCGTCGACCGCCCAAATTAACCAAATGGATTGAATTTGCATAAATATAAAAGGCTGATAACTCAATTGGGGAAAAAAAGGAAGAATATAGAATTAAATTGACTTAATTACGATAAGTTTAGAACTTTTTTTGTGATTTTTCTCTACTATGTGGACAAAACCTTACTCGATGCATGTAGACAAAGCAAAAGCCTGTATTTTATATAATATTCTACTTCTAGACATTGATTTTTTTGTGTATTCTCCATAGTGCATTATTAAAAAGTCATAACGTCGGTGCCCAATGCCACCACAATTTTCCATTTGCTTGACTAATGATGAGTATGCATACAGCATCTTGGGCAGTCAAATATAAAATGCATTATGGTAGTGCTGAAATTTTGTCCGAGACGACTCGTGTTTAAAAATTTCGCATCATCTTCACATGAAATTGGACCAGCTAAAGTGCATGAATCATATAAAAATACCTGGAAAAAGACCCCCAAAGTCTTCTTTGTGCCTTCTTTTCGGCCTTTTCTCGACTTTATCAGAATATATATTTGTATATACACATTGGCTAAGAAGGAAGGAACCGAGAGTATCTTTCCATATTTCTTTATTTTGTCGTCAAACTGACGTCAATAGAATGCAACAGCCTGTAAAAGCAAAAATCGAAAAAAAGGCGCTTATAAAGGCAAAAAGGGAAAGTAATCTAGAAAGCGATACTATGCTCAAAGGCCACTTAAGTGGACTAGAAAGTTTTGAAAAAAAGATTCAAGATGCTCCAAGGGAAGAGAGGTTTCAGAGTTTAAACTAATCAAGAAGACAAATGTAATTCGAAGGAATAATTATCCTTCTAAACCTTTCTTTACGTCAATTTAGTTTTAAATTTTTTAAAAAATTTACCAATTTAATTATAAATTTATTATTTGAATATTTGCCCAAAATTACTAAATTAATAAATCATCAAAATTTTAGAATTAAATTGACATAAGAAATGTTTAAAACTAAATTAAATTTTATATAATATGTTTATGACTTTTTAAATAATTTTTCCCCGTAATTCGATTCATAGTCATCATTTAGATGGTCAGATAGCGAATATTTCCCGCAACAGAGAATAAAGTTCATATAGATAAGGTGAATTAAACATCTTTTATAATCCAGACCTTTCCCTTTCCATATATATACATAAATATAATTGTAATGACCTTCTAGCATGCCATTAAAGTCCTTGATTCCCCTGCTGAAGCAGATAATGCTAGAAAGGACATGATGATTTATGGTAACGCTCCTTTTTCTTCCAACCAATGAGGCCGCGACACGCAGCCATCATTCATCGTCACTCGACCTTATCGAACTTTCCAGCTGTGGGGCGCCCTCTTTTTTCCCAGTTTTTCTTCGTATTGCGTGAGGAACCCGCTTCTGCTTTCGGGATCGAGTCAATACTTCCAAAGTCAGCAACGAGTTTTCAACACTTCCTTCCAGCTTCCTCCACTTGTTTCCGTCCGTCATTTCGTCATCCACGTGGGTGCTCCCTTCGTTTCTAGCTCCATCAGCTCCGGACAAATCTCAAAAACCCTTTGGAAAAAATCTCGTTCAACCTCGTCCTTCCGATCGCTCGGCAAACGTCAAATGGAAAATCGAATCGACGACGTAGCGGGCACGGGTGTTCCTCAATGATTTGATCGAAACATCATGGTTTGAATAAGGTGGGAGATGAGTCGTGCTCTCATTGGTGGACCCAGGCTTTTCTAGTTAGATGTCGTGGACATAATTGGCCACCAGATACGACCTAAAGAAACAGACGCAAGTGCCATGCACATGCGATCCCGAGGGCCCAAGATGCCGACCCGCTTTTCGTATGGAGGGTGGCAATTAGTCGACTTTGTGGGGGCGGGTTTGGTTGAACGTTCGAGGGCCGTTGCGGGGAAAATGTGGTTGAGAGAGTTCAGTGGTCAAAATAGAAATAAAGAAGAGGGCAAAAGAAGTTAATCAAAGCCGACCATCATGGTCGAAGACAACCTTCTCCGTATTCGGTTGTTGGGGAATAATTGAAGGTTTGATTCTAACATCCTTAGTGACGATTACTTGCTCTCCATGTTTCCCCTGTTTTCTCCCCGCGACAAGACCTTAGTAAAGATGGCGATGGGACTAAACTAACTATGTTATTGAGAGTTTAAGCAACGAAGCTGGAAAACCCTATTTACGAAAAAGGGTCCACCAAAGCTTCCCTCGGGGCAAAATAGAATTCGAACTGCTTTGTAATTAATAAACTTTATTCGTGTGACATAATCTGAATATATTATTGTTTGAACTTGATATATTGCGTGAAATTCTAAACATGGCTCGGCTCGGCTCGGGGCAACTGACGAGCCCACCTTGAGCTGGAGCCCTAGAACTAGAACATGCTAGACCAGCGAGTTTCAATTGGCGCGGTTGAGGACGCCCCCAGCTGGAACCCTAGAACTAGAACATTCCAGGCTGGTGAGTTTCAATTAGAGCTGTCGAGGCCGCCCCGAGATGGAGCCCTAGAACTAGAACATGCCGAACTGGTGATTTTCAATGAGCGCGAGGGCAAAGACGGTGCGACCACTTTGATCAAACCAAGAGAGCGGTCCAGTTGTGTAGGGGCTAAAACTTGGTTTTCAAGGCATTATGAGCTCCTTTGGCCTACGTGAACTATGACAAAACCGACGAAATCAAGTCTCCTGAAAAGACAGGCCCTCGCTCAATCACTCAACCACCAACTCCCTCCCCTCCCACTCTCGTAGTCTCTGCCATCCTCTCCTCCTCACTTCTCCTCCTCCGCCCTCTCATCGCCATCCTCACTCATGGCCACAAAAGCGACCAAGCTCGTCTCCCTCCTCTTCTTGGTCTCCGTCTTCTCGCAATTGGCCGGAAGAGCGAGGTCCGACGAGCCGTGCCCCTATCCGTGCTACCCGCCCCCCACTGGCACCGGGACTCCGGTTACTCCAGTGACGACCACGCCGCCTTCTCAGGCAGGGAATTCGCCTCCCAATTACTTCCCTCCGCCGGGAGGGGATTTGCCGTTCGTCCCTCCGCCCCCTTACGGTGACGGTTTCTACGTTCCGCCGCCGCCCGACCCCATCTTGCCTTACTTCCCGTTCTACTACCGGAAGCCCCTACATCAGACGGAGTCGTCAGCAGCGCCTTCCCGAGAATCAATGCTCATGATTGTGGAGACTGGCCTTTTGTTTTTGTTGCACTTAATGCTGAGCTAAGTTAAGAGTGATGGAGTTGTCTTTCAGTTTTATTCCCTGAGGTAAATTATTGTGAGATGAGACTTATGTAGGTGTCTACTACTGAAATGAATTACAATGTTGGCCAGAATGCTTAGAGTGATCTTCCGCCATTTTTTTTTTTTTTTAAGAGAGAGAATCTATCGAAATGGTGATGCGAAAGGAGGTGAACGAAGAACATTCTCAGAGAAACATAAGTTCAGATACGTAGGTAGCTTCACACGGACGACACTGACGAGAGCAGCAAAATCTCAAGCTCGACGGAATTCATGATTTCTAGTAGTTTTTGTTCATATCCATCTGATTAAACTGAAGATGCTAAACAAAAGGAGATTTTGCGCTCTGGTTTAGGGGACAACGATGAGACTCTGTTTTTTTGGTCAGCAGGAGAGATCCATAATTTGAATGCACTAACCCGCTCCTGATAAACCGGAAAACCAATCAAATTCCTAAGAAAACCATGAACTTGCAACTGGATTAAATTCACGGATCTTTAATCATTTTCTTGCGCTGCAACCGAGGTTAACTCCGTTCCCTGCGCTGGGGAAGCAACGAGTCGAGGTTTAACTTTTTTCTCACAACTTACACCGTCAGTTCATCGAGAAAACCGTGTAACGCTCGAAGTAGATAAAGGAATTGGATCGCCATCAACACCAGCTTGATGGATTTCAAGGCTATTCGAAAGGGTTTCTGATGCTTTCTTCGACTGCAATGTTCGAAACAGAGGATACCCTGCTCCAGGCATCGATTTCCCTCGAGGTGTTTGATCATATGCGTTGCAGCGTTGGTAGGCAGACTGTCCCGCACGACGAACTGTTAAGCACGTTCAAGAGTATGGGGTTTGGAAAGACTGAATTTGACCTGCGACAAAGAAACTCGTTCGATCCCCATGTCCTCTCTGCCCCAAAATCTTGGCAAGTACCGTTGTCGATCCTTCGACTATGCTTCAAAAGTCTAGACATGAGCTCAGTATGTATACTTGTAGCATATTATGTAAATGTAGACATTATGTAAACGTAGACATTATGTAAAAAAATGTGCCTTAATGTAGAATTTGTGGTGATTCATGGAAAATTAATGCCAAAAAATTACCGCTTGTTTCATTTATGATAATTAGTCAATGAAAGATATTTATATTTCCAAGCAACAATTTATGTCTAAATATTCTCGTGGAAGATGAAAATAATTTTTCATCAATTCATTTTTATAAGCTATATAAGTGATTTCGGCAAAACAAATGGAGCTTGTGAAACCCTAGATTCTCTCCTCTCCCTCCCATCTTCAAGCAGACACCTTCTTCAACCTCCATGGAGAAGAAGAGGGTTTGAGTTACTTCTCCCCTCCCCTCACTTTTTCCCCTTTTCCCTCCTTTTCTTTTTGGTGGTTTTGGTTCTCTATTTCCTCTGTCTTACTTTCCTCCTATTTTGAAAAACTTTTCTCTTGCAATCTAGTCTAGATCCAAAGGCTTCTCCTTCTAGTTTCGAAGAGGTTTCCACCCTTATTTAATCTAGATTTGGGATTTTTGCATGTATGATTTCGAAGTTTCAATTCATTCATTGTCATTGTTGTACAAGTCTAGTTTTGAAGGGGCTTGAAGAAGTTTTGTGAAGACTTCGCTATCAGAGGCCTTAGATCTGTGCTCGTTCAACATATTTGCTTTGAGCAGCAAAGGTGTTGGGGCCACCTTACCTTGGAGCGCACCATCAAAAAGCAAAACCGTATTAATAGCTAGAGATGGGGACCTTAGTGTGTGCTCATTATTGAAGACGAATTCGATGATCGACTGCCAATTTTAATTTAAAGAAGTTGCAGATATGCTATTTGATTATGTGACCACTAACCTTGTTTTGATTATTAATTTTGTTATGTGGAGCTTCTTTTTGTTTTGAAGTTGTCTAGGATTTGTCTTAGTTTGCAGTTGGACTGTATTGTTTCTCCTTTGTATTGTTGGGAAAATGAATGAAACATTATTTTGACAAAAAGAAAATGGAGCTAAGTATTAAGTGCATAACTAGGTATAAGCATACTCAGTAATTGAGGAGATAATTTTCTTAATATCATATTTGAATTTGAGAGACTATAATTAAGGATCTATACTGATGATTTTAGCTTTCTAAATGTTCATACATGAATGGAATATGAAGGTCAGTTCTTATGATATAATAACTTACGAATATACATTGACATAAGGAGTTTTTGAGTGGAACTCTGGGAAGACTTCAACACTAGATGGATTCCAACGACAAGGAAGCAAGCTCTTATTCATGTGGCAGGTGCAGCGAACAGAACATGCATCGCTCCTCTTAGATGTGGCCCAATTCAAGCAAAGCCCATCGAGGTTGATCAATAAAGATCTCAATGACCAGCCTTTGTAGAGAACGAACGGAAAGCTTCCAAAAAGATGAGGCTAAGTAGCAAAAGTACATGAGATGGGCAGCCCAGCCAAGGCCTAAACCTTCCGCCAGACGACCCAAATTATCTCCATGTGAAGATCCTGGATACATTGCTGGACCAAAACAGGCTTTAGAAAGTCGATTGTTGTATCCTTATTATAGCCCATCATCATGCGCCAGGTTGCGTCACAATGTGAGGACTCAAACCTGTCATGCACCTGGACTGGGGGGAGGCTGTCGGGCCACGGGAAAAGGTTTTGAAGATACGATCACAAATCGAGCCCAGTCGAAACATTCAGCTGAAAGGCCGACAGCAAGTGAAGGATGGCCAGGCCCTGGTTCCCGGGGAAGGTTTTCCCCTATTATTGAGCCTTCTCAGATTCTTGAGTTAAATTATAAAAGTATATGGTGCCGTCATCTTTATATTTATGTCCTATGTTTAAAAATCGGTTGTTAAATAGAACATAGCCATATGCGTCGAAGCAAGTATGAACAAATTTTCGGATCCTCCCCAATTTAGGGAGAGTCTAAAGAATTATGCAAGAGCACCGGAACAAATTATCATGACCCATGTAATAGTCCGGAGCACGATTAGAAAAAGTATATGGATCTATCACATTGCGGTAATGACGTGTTATGATAAGAGCCATTTCATCGTATCACCCGTGTTAGGATAACTCTCCTCTGGTCCGATTCGATATCATAATTATTATTTATCCAACTTTTAATGAACTTTTTATGTTACGCTTCCCTCTTGTGTGTTTTAATCGTCACCTAGAATACCTTCTCACGGCACCTTATGGAAACAATGCATTTAGGTCGATACAGGGATGTCCTCGTCCTTTAGTCACTTGAAAAGTCAGGGAGTACCTGCCATTCCCTCGGTACAATGGATCGATCAAATCAATGGCTTTTCAGCAGGGAGCATCCACCTCCTTTCTCAAAAGCATCTTCAACTAATCAATGCTCATTTTCTTGGGTTCCTAGGTACTGCAATGTGGCTCCGAACGCGCTACCACCGTTGAAGCTTTTATGCTCTGTCTGGGAAAGGGAGCGAGACTTTGGGGGAATGACAGTTCGAGCTTTCCTTGAAATTTTTGCAATAAGAGGGGAGGAAAAATATCAAGAAAGCGTTTTGCTTCACAACTTTCTTCACCTTGATGTCCCAAAGATATAGCGTTATTTAATTCATTTTAAAATGAGATGGCATCACTTTTATTGAGCAAGCGAGCCCCTCGGTAGTTGTGGTTTATTTTTGTTGAGTAAGCAAGCCACCTTAGCAAGTACCCATGAATTGCCAATTTATATAAAACCATATTTAATGGCTTTTCAAAAGTTCAGATTCTCAATTGGAAAACACAAAAAATTTCAAGTATTCGCAGTATTTTGCAATATCATTATAAAAATTTAATTTATCCCAAAATACATCGATACAGACCATCCAATCAAATTCCATAGATAATAGGACTTGATCATGCCTAGAAAGATTATCAACAATGCACTTATTGCATTATTGGCGATAAAAAGCTAAGTCTATTGCAATATAAAGAAATAGAGTTTAAATAGACTGTATATTTTACGTGAATACACATGTGAGATGAACATCATCCTCTTAACTCATTTTTTTCATGAACGTAGAAATTCTCTCTTTCTTAGTTAGGCAACATAATAGCAATGCTCCAGCAGTAAGTAGAGTTGCCCAACTAGATTAATACAAGAGAAGATGGATCTAATAAGCAGCTAAAATAGGGAATCACTTTTTTTCGCGTCGTCATCGATGTAAGAAAATCTGTGACATGAGGGAGAGGACAGCGGCGTAAACTTGCCATTCGGGGCCAAATTGAGGAAATCGGAGCAGGCCAAGAGGATGAACCCAAAATGGCAAAGCGAAAGAGGGGGCCGAAACCAGAAGGAGCATGTGGCTTTGCTCAGGAGGATTGATGGGGAGGTGTTCAATCAGGATGATGAAAAGCAAAGCAAAGTCCTCTCCCTCTCTTTTATCTTTTTATCTTCTCCGCCTTACTTTCTTTTAGCACTTGTCTCTCTGAACTCCCAACCTCCCCAAGCACACTCTTCCACATCAGTCTCGCTCATCCCCTGGTCCTATCTCTCCCGCTCCTGTCCGTGGTTCACCCTACACTGAACATGACACCTCTCTCTCTCCCTCTCTCTCTTTCTCTCTCTCTAGATCGATCGATGTATTGACGTGTGGTTTTTGTTGGCTTGTATTTATACCCATCTGAGCCGTGGCTTAAATACTATTTGGTCCTTATATCAACTTGCGGAATGTGGATGATTGCAATTCTCCGGAAAACGAAAGCCTTATACATTACCCAAAAGTCTTGTCGAACCTAGCTATACCTTTTGAAGAATAATTGAAACCCTGATCCATCACACCAGCTGGGACGATGCGCCTCTCCCCCAGGCAAGCGTCGAGAAAAAGGTCTTGACGGTGGATGAGGTTACCTGTGGAGATTCCCCCCCTCTAATCGCAATTTATGGTATGAAAGTCGTTGAAGTATTTTTGACATTAAATCATTTTAGGAAACTCATTTGGGAAGCTATAAGAGATGAGAAAATTAAATTCAATTGAGATGACATTTGGTATGGACAAAAATTATCTCGAGAATTTTACACTACAATTTCACCCATTGGTTTTCAACACATTTTATCAAAGAATTTAATATCGTGTACTTTTTGGGCACCAATCGGAGGTGGAAACCACCAATATTTTTCTCAAAAGTATAAAGAGATGGCCATTTCTAATATGCGTACCTATAGTTTATCCAAATAGACCACATCTGTCCATTCTATATTTAGGGGAGAGAAGGGGGAGGGGGGGTCTCTTCACCAACTTTTGATTGGATTATCCTTCTGTTTTCTAATTTAACGTTGACTTAAAGAGTGATGGTTATGGAACAGGTAATGATTAGGTAGTCATGCCACTCGAACATGCTTAAGAATCTAAGTTGGGCAGTTTCAATCAAATAAAGAATGGAACTAGAAAAAAAAAAAAAAGTGATGAGACCGTGGGTGATTTCAGATTAATTTTTTTTTAATTCCCACACTTTTTACTACTTCTTAACAAACCAAAACTTATTAAAATAAGATTTTGATATGTTAAGTAAAATGGATCTAATAGCTAAAGGGTGATAAGTCTTATTGAGGGGTTTTAATTTATTTATTTTAAATTTTTTCTACTATTCTAGTATCTTTTACATATAAACGTTATTATTTGCTTACCTAAGGTTTAAAATATTAGTTAATAAATACAACGTTAGAATATTAAAACATTTAATTACGCTTTGATCTAAAAGTTTAAATTTGTAGAATAGTTTACCCTAATTTCATACAATTTCACAGACAAAATGATTCTCATCTTTTATTTACAAATTCCATGTGTACCTTTCTTATTTCTTCCCCAAACTAAATATTACTGGGTATTGAAAGAATGAGATAATAGCAAATTGATGATGCAGTAACTTGGGAATTTCCATTGGATTAGTTCTTTCCCATGTTTTACACTTTTTCTTCACTTGAACTTACAATTTATCTTGGCTTATAATTTCATAATGATACACATCGTGATTTGACTTACTTAATATGGTCGCAGACCACATGTAAAGTGAGTAAGGTGGCGGAGTTTGTGCCTTGATAGTCAAAATAAAATTTAGAAAATGATGAAATTTATCTTATCTCGTGTTTGGTTCATATTTAAAGTAAGATAAATTCAGACATAAGAAAGATATAATCTAGATAAAAATATCACAAGGACAATATGTGATAAATGTGGATAAGATTTCTTACATTCATGACACAAGTTTTTTTTCTGAATAGCAAATCTCTTAAATTAATAAAAGTATTTCATAATTAAATATAAATAATATTTTAATTCTAATATAAAATAAAAATAACAACGATTTTCGTTTTATTTATTCCCATTTTTATTTATATATTTGAATTTCTTTCTATCCTATAATATATATTCAATAAATATTTAGTATTTATATTTATTAAATATTTTAGGTATATCAGTATAGTTTATTATTTAATAAATTAGGAATGATGGAAGGGAATAAAAGAATAAAAAATAAACTAAAAGAAGAGGGGGAAAATAATTAGTAAATAAAAATGATGTAGACGAGAAAATCAAAGCATTATACCTTTTGAAATCATGAAGATGAATGATTATATCTTCTCTCTCTTACTAAATTTGACATTCACTAACTGATATACCTCATTGATATTGGCATAGCACATTTATATTTCTTGGCATTGTCTAACCCTTGGCTTTGGAATACTATTTAAGATTTAGTTGTACAATAATTATGGATTTATTTAAGGAGGTTGCCTCATCATGTGCATATGTGGTTTCTTTAGTAGTGGATGGTGAGAGATTCTTATCATCTCTGTTTGTATATTTTTAAGTTCATTTACATCGATATGCCATTTATATTAAACAATGGACATGATAGAATATGAAAATTCATGAATTTCATATTATATCCTATCCAATTATATCTTAGCTAAAATTTTAGGTGATCAAACGCAACCTAAGAGTGCATGACATTTATCCCAAATCAAATTGCATCAATAGACCTTTCTTCTTGCAAATCTATCAACAAATGACATTTTCTGAGCTTATCCAATCACAAGCATATTTCATTCAAGCAACACTAGATTTCGATTGTATCGATTGAAATTTCTATCAAGAATTCGAAGATATCATCTTATCAAACTAGATTTTTCCGTGCGTCATAGGGGTCCTTCACTATATCGGAATCCCATGCTACCGAATGCCTTTGTAAGTATTGAAACTAGCTACAAGGGGCAGTCTGCAATGGTCCAAAAATCCCAAATAGATATCGACATATTACAATGGGAAGGAAGAAGATACTTCCCATTCTCGCGTGTCGAGTCTTGCTTCCATTATTGGTAACCAACACGCAGATGGGGGGTTTTCTATTTGGAGTCCCTGGTGAGATCGATGTCGATGAGCGACCATTGCGGGAGCATTCCGGCCCCCCATGAATGCCGGATAATGAAGCCACGCACACGGGGACACCACCATACGCATCCACTTAGATCGCACTTTTCTCCAATTTCTCATGGATTTTCTTGCGTTTCGCTTACGGCTCTAAATATCAATCTGTTCCTATCTTGACTGCATCCATCCATCCATCCATCCATCCCTGTTCTTTTGCCATCCGTCGCGACTCGCATCAAACGTCCAAGCCATAAGTTGCCAAGCCAAACACGTAAGGATCTGAATCGCCTAAAGCGTACTACTTGCTGGACGCAATGTGACTGCAGCTACAATAGTGCGCTTCGGCTCGTGATGTCTCATGGATTCTCTTGTCAATTATTGTTAGGTGATCAGTCGATCGGTCAGTACGTACACATGCGGCCAACCCTGAAAAAGGTAAGAAAAAGCTTCTCGTGCGACTTTGATGATCGAGGACACCTTTATCATAGTATCTCAGCATCGGGAAAGAGCTACAGGTGCATGAAATTTCCCCTAAGTCGATCATCTTCGTATCGTACTATAAATTATTTGAATGACAGTGATTATGCTCGCAGAGCGCACCAAGCAAAGCAACGCACGCACGGTACAAAATGGACCCTTCTCTCTGTGCGTGTGCGTGTGACGTGGTCCATTCACATTGAACCATTCTATGAAGTAACAACATATGCCTCGGTCTTTCGACGAACAACTTATCTTTAAGAGCGAAGGCATGAAAGGTTCGAGCTCGTCCTCTCATATCCCATCAAGCATTTATTTTGCCCTAGCCAATGGCCCTAATATTTCGCACGGGCCGGGGAATCGTACGAAGCCGCCATCGATAAGTACCTATGAATTAAAGAAAAAGAAGAAAGAAAGAAATGAGGAAATCGGTCACCACAAGTTATGCATGCTAGGTAAAGAAGTATACAGAGCAGCAGCAGCAACAGCAGTAGGACCCCCTACGTGAAGTCAAAATGTCAAGTGCTGGGGCCGACCTCTTTTGTGGCCGAAACCTAACCTAAGAAAAAAGGCCGGGCAATGCACATAAGTAAGAGGAGGAAAAAGAGGGAAAGCTGGAGCGAGAAAACTTCAAAAGTCCACAGAGATGATGCCCGTCAAAAGGAGTCGAAATCTGTGAGGAAGAGAAGAGACCCTACCTTAGTTGGATCCTATCCATTCCCTACCTTCTCTTTTTCTCTGCAATAATACACGCACACATACGCACGCACGCGCACCCGCATTTGCATGCACGTTCGGCTTCGGTCGCTGTTGAAGGGAAGCCCTAGCGAGCCGATAAAACATCCACCCACATGACCTCGTTATGGGCATCCATATGAACATGGGCCCAGTACAGGACAGCGCCTTTTGGCTATAGGTCGCCCCCCACCGGCTTTGGATGGTTTAACATTTATAGCCCCCCCTTTTTTTCTTCGCTGTAATTAGATCGTGATGTACATAGGTTCTCTCGTTTAGAGATGACTCGCGTTCCACGTTATAATTAGCGAGGAACAATCTCATGATCACGCCTGAGGGTTTTGCCGACATCGGTTGCCTCATTCCCATCTTTTGGTCTTTAAAAAGAGAGAAAGGCAAAAAAGAGGGGCGTACGTATACATATGCTCTCGAAAGTGAATTAACGTTATAAGAGATTTGGAGAAGGGTGATCTGAGCCGGTCCCAGATGTACGCATGACCAGGACATCTCTAGGGCTGCGTTAATTTTGGGTCTTTAGCACATAACTTGTACCCATTGTCAGGTCCTTAAACAGTTCAAATCATTCATAGTTGTACCAAACTTGTAGAGCTTGTGCCCGCATATTGTTCATTGAATAATTTGTTTGGATTGATACTGTCGTCGTTTGTAAATAATGGGGGGGTCAGCCTGAATCGCTTTTGATTTGACATACATGGATGCCTAACAGAAGTAAGAAATGACGCTACCTTGCCATACCCATGAGCCATAAGCTAAAATTTCCGTGCATCCCACAGGAAAATGTGGAATATATGGAAATTGTAAGTGCGTTTTCTCCATACTAGTTGATCTGAACCTCCTATAAAGAACTTTGGTCTCAGTTTGCTGGATGTTTGGTAAAGATCTAACCTGGGACCTCTCAACTTCCTCAAGAATTTCAGCAGGTAGTTCATTAGCTCCTCAGGTCTTGTCGAGAGACTACACATAATAAGATCTTATCTTGGCAAGTCACATAATTAGCACACATTTCCATAAGGCTATAACATCTTCTATGGCCAATTAAGCTTAAAGCATTGTTACCTATCTTCGGCTCAATCTTCTTGAAATTCTTAAACGAAACCGATCCACCACCCTCATAGAGACTGACTTCACTGCGATTTTTCAACACATCGAGACTAGAACTACTCTCTATCGAGATAGATGGTAAAGTCAAGCGGGAGGGAAATGATTAAAGCCAAAGCGATAGAAATGGTCCTGGAAGTGGGAGTGAGGGAGGGCTCGATGTCGAAATCGAGAGATGGTCCAGACCCAGATGGATGGCATTGGAAAAAACGAGGCTCAACACACGTGGGGTTTTGGAGCGACCTTCCTACAGGGCCATGTGAGTCCGAGCTGGCTCCGATGACCCTGTCCCCAGTCGCACCCCCCCTCCCCGTCGCTCTCTCTCGAGGGCATGTTGGTCTTACGAGACAGTGCACGCCTTCCAGAAACCGAGCCATGGAAAAAGCCGCCCCCGTCTCCTCCCTTCATCAGCCACCATCGATCCGGTGCAATCATCGGGAGCGGTGATCAGTCAAAGGGGAATTTTAGGATGATGATCTCGGGTCGTAATTCGCGCGACTAATCTTGATGGGATTGCGGACCAAATCTTGTAGCTCTAATCGCTGCGGTTTCCCAAGTCGTGATGTAGTGCGTGTGTTCCCTTCCGGTGCTACACCAAACCGAATTGTGGTCCTGGGGTTGTCGACTCCCCCGATTTCACGTCGGACTCGGCAAAACCTTGGTTCGTGGAATGTTGTCCGTTCGAGGGGGGAGGGGGGGGAGGTTTTGAGAAACCCTTCGGAGCTAGAGTTTTAATCCAGCGCTTAATTAGTGGAGAGATTCAATCCATATGAATTTATTGGTTTCGTGGCATATTTCAAATGCTTGCATTAGGTGGAGCCCCCCACCTAAAAGGGCTTGGTTAAGGAAAAATAATATACGTGTCTTCAGTAGAACTTACGAAATTGGCGGTCAATGGCAGCAACATCCATCCTCCCGCCCCTGCCCGTGTGTAGAGAGCTGCATATTCGACCCAATTCCCGCCTCAAAACTCATAAATTCCCAAGTTTTACCTATCTTAATTGACTGCGGGTGCAATCACAAAAGTATTTATGGAGACGGTTCGAACTAGCATTTGCAATGAATAAGTCTGTTGTGAAAATGGTTATAAGATGTCAGCACAATCAATGTTGAAAAAAGAAATAAATTTTGGTACCTTCGATAGATCCAATTTCCTTTTCGTTTGCTATATCCTTTTTCCTTTTTCAACCATAAACACGCCCGATTACCGCTTAGATTCTTTGGCTCAATATACCCTCTCCCCAACCTCCGTTTCGTGCTTGGAAATTATCGAACGACCTTGTCGGTTGTATTTAATTACAAGTTTTCCATTCCAAGAATTTTGAAGGAAATATATTCAACTATAGGGGCTATACAACCTACTTTTGTCCTTCCAAATCCACCAAACTGAGAGACTTCCGTGAAAACTATTTGTTTGGTGATTTGGCAAAATGTACCTCTGAAATTAAGAGTTCCCGAATATACTGAAAGGAATCTAAACGTCTATGGAAACTTTACATATTCTCAAACGGGATAAGTGTACTGTTGCTCAAAGAGAAATGGAAAAATTTATTACTTTTGCATGTGTTATTTCTAGTCCCACTCGAATGAAGATTGGCGAGGCAAAGTTGTAGAAAGAGAGAAAATCTCTAAAAAGAAATCCGCAGTGTGCAAACGCTAAGGTCGGTAGCGGCGTTGCGATAGGGAGGGGGTTGAGCAGTTAGCTTATGTCTTAAATAAAAGAAACATATTGCCATGTGTCAATTTTTATTAGATGAACTATATAAAATTGGGTAAGATCAAACCTATCTAATGTTTTAATATCGACCTGCCTATTGATTACCCATATCAATTGGTCGAAAGTTAAGAAAATTACCAAAAGAAGTCTTAAATTTATTATACGAATGTCAATTCAGTCATAACCTTTTCGATTTAACCAATTTAATCTTAAACTTTTTGACAATTTGTCAATTTAATTCTTCCAGTCAATTTTGATTGAAAATCACTAAGATGAACATCGGCCATTCTACGTAGTACGATCGATACTAACATGGATAAATTCTATTATATTTTAAATATTTTAAACATTTTTATTTTATTTTCCTTTCTCTATTTGTCCCTCTTGCCATTAGGTCTAGGCTTGCAAGTAGGGTTAAGCCTGGTTTTGGAGTAAAATTGAGAACCTGAAAATTGGTCCAATTTCAAGTTTCAAAAATTAGAGAACCTGCTCCATGGACATGTAAGTTTTAAGTTCTGGATGGAACCTAGAACCTCAAACCTAACAACTATTTGTGTTTTTCTTGTTCTATATCTTTACGCGATATTGCAGCATTTCATGGCAAGTGCGTAATCCAAAACTACTAGTCTGAGCTTCCATTTTTGACAATATCTATGATTGAAATTTTTATTTTATTAATATTCATAATCTGTGTATTTAAATATGAGTTGTGATAAGTAGATTGTAGCAAATGATGATCATTAGAGTTAATGATTCACTGCAATCGTTCAATTAAGAATACAAGTAGAACTTGGATAGACCTTGGGACTTGGGTAGACTTTCACATTTCTAAGTATGTAGAGTAGGTTTTGAGGTCCAAAAATTATAAAACATGTTCTGACAAATAGGTTACAGGTGAAACATGGACGGAACTTGAAATTGCTCACGCTAACTTGCAAGCCCTCATCCACCATTAGCAAGGGTTGTCTTCCCCGTGTTCGATGGGGTTACGATGGCCTTGGGCCAAATCGATAAGGGCTGCGACCCCTGCCAGCCATAATTAAAAAAAGAAAGAAAAAACTCAAAAAAATTCAAATTTTTAAAGAATTGTAAAAATTGTCAACATCAACGCCGGTCATCATATGCTGCATGGCCTGCTCTAACTATTCACTATTAGGGTGAATATGGACACTATGGATGGTGCAGACACACACAGACACACACATATATATGAACTCACCTCTAATTGTTCACCAATACCATTACAAACTAATTATTTTAGAAGTCAGGGCCCTGCGCAAGCAGCAAAATTGAATTCTTAGGTGGAACTGGCCTTGGACTTTCATCCAAATGCTTCAGGATCTCTTCTACATCATCCGAGTCAATCAAACATGCCAGTGAATTCTGATGGCCAAACAAAATTCGGTCATGCTTCTGCCAAATCACGTGTTCGACGTTGTAATCATGGTCGAGACTCGACGCGATTTGGGAAGGGTGTAGCGAGACATAAGTAGTAGCCCTCTGCAAAAAGTGGGAGGAAGGCCGTTGGAGCACCAAAATTTAACCTAACTGAGTGGAAATTCGTGGATATCGAGTGAAAGCTCCAAGTGCCGATTGACAGGCTCCTAACCTGAGCATAAAGAAAGTAGCTTTCTTCACCAGTCTCGTGCATGCACAAAGATGAAAATTTTGACCGGCCACAGCAATTGTCATCAAATGCTGCCTACTCAGGAAAATTGTCCAAAAATTTCTAAATCTATTGCACTTTTTCGCACTTAATCTAATTCTTTTTGCCTAATATTAAGCATAAATATATTTAATTGAGAAGGTAAATGAAGCCTGAAAGATTGTTATAAAAGTTTAAGCTATTGGATGAATACGTAATTTAATATTATTTAATTGAAGAGGCGAATGGAACCTTGGAAAGATTGTTCTAAAAGCTTAAGCTATTAGATGAAGGCACAATTTAATATTTAATTATTTTATCACTTCCCCTCATGTTTAGTCTAATTTATTTGCCTAGCCTTAAGGGTGGACATATTTAATTGAGGAAGCAAATAAGGCCTGGAAAATTTTAATTTACAACGTCCAGTTCTTATATCATATGAAATTTTGTGAGATCACCACTAACTAATCAAAAACATTTTAATTGTGTCAATTGAGTTTTAATATTTTTATATTGTCAAATAAGTCAATCCGGTCAATTTTAACAAAAAAAACACTAACATAACGCCGGCCGTCTTAGATGGCACAAATCAATGATTTGACAACTTCTAATAATATTTCAATCTATTTTTCAAATTTTTATTGATTTTTTAAATATTTTAATTCATTTTAATATATTTTCTGAGTGAATGCGATGTTGGGGACATGAAGAGGAGGCCTGGTATCCGCCAAAAAAAATAAGATCTTCAAATACAAGAACGATCATGTACAAAAAGAAGAACAATCCGGCATCAAGGTCGTCTTACCAGTCTTATTTTCGTCAAAAAAGAGAGAAAAAGAAAGGCGACTAACTTGATCTAGTGGAAACGATTTCATTAGCAAAAGTCACATTTCGGGCGACTAAAAGTCTCGAAAAAGGGCAAAAATGCCGAATATAAAGCACCTTTGACTTCGCCTTTTCGGCTCTTTTATCACCATCATCATCATATCATCTCACAAAGAAGAGAGAGAGAGAGAGAGAGAGAGGGGGTCCAAGACGGGCTCCATGCAAAAAAAAAAAAAAAAAAAAAGTCATAAAAGACCACACCGAGTGGCAAGAAATCATACGTGCCTTTCACCAAAAGTTGAAACATGATGTCGGATCTTTTCTTTGATTTCGGCCCTCCATTATTGAACTCTCCGATTCGGCGAAAGCAAGCTTTAAAGAGGAGAGAAGAAGAAAAAGAAGAAAGAAAAAACACTTGCATCGACGTTGCACCACACGACTTTGTTCTTACAAGAAAAGCAAAACGTCATCTCATCATTAACAAAAGCTTAAGCTCAAATGGATCCCTACTTCTGCCCACAAATCCAACACCACCCCCCCTTTTCATCGTGCACACGATGTCTTAAGTAAAAGAACACCACGACAACCATACAAAAAAAAAAAAAAAAAAGGAAATAGGCCAGAAACACGACAAGCGCAAATAATTGCCTGATCTACGGACAACGGAACAACACCGCTAGATACCAAAAACACAACGAAGAAAAATTAAAAAAAGAGGTTAACAGGGATAAAGAAACTAAATTCCCCCCTCCTCTCATCTTCTTTTGATTTAAACTAACAATCCATTCATCGTTTTTGTCGTTCTCCTAGCCCGGAGAGAAGAACTTCTTTCAAAAAAGCAAAAAAAAAAAAAAAAAAGATAATGATTGATTGACTCCGCTTATCGGTTTTTTTTTTTTTTCTTTTCCTTCTTTCCCTCCGGCATGTCTCCTTCAAGCAGGCCGAGCTTTGGAGGCGTTCTCTTCAAGAGGGTCTTCAAGAATTTAGGTAAAAGACTCGTTTGGCCTTTTGGGCGGGGGGAGGCATCAATCCTGGTATTAGGGTCAAAGCTATATTCTTTGCTTCCATGCATTTTGGGAATCTTCCCTTCTTCCTCCTCCTCCTCCGGGAATTCCTCATGTTAAGATGCATCATACTGAGTATTTTAGTGTTTGCTGCCCTTCCTCCTTTTGCTCCTCAATCTAAAAAAGTCAGTCGATTCGAGCCCGACGAGGAAAGCTCACAGCCCGAGAAGGATGTAGTACACCAGGGTAATCGGCAGTGCTATCAACATCCCGAAAATCACCCTGGAAAAAAATGCAGAAACGGAACGATTGGTCACGTATAATTTGTTAGGTGAACTATCGTAGCATCGTCCTTGCGGGAAATGACTTTACCCTGTGCTGAGAATGGCTGGATGAACGTTGTACTCTTTGGCAAACACGAACGGCACGATGCCTTGCGGAAGAGCAGCCTGTCGCACCGAAAACAAACAAATTAGGCCTAACCAATCACGCGATGCGGATTGGACAAGAGATTGATGCGGCACCTGGACAATGGCGATGTGAAGGAGTCTCCCGTGCAAGCCGATGGCGATCGAAGCGGCGGCCATCACGGCCGGGCCAGTGAGGAACCTCACCGCCATGGCAAACGCGGCGACCGAGTTCCCGCACGCAATGATCTTGGGCTGCAAAGCCATGAACAGACCTGCCAATCACAACAACAACCTCAATCAAACACCTCCTCACACTAAATTTTTTAAATAAAAAAAAAAAAAGAGAAGAAAGGATTTCTGCTAGAGACATGAAAGCGTTGATGAGACATGTTATATCAATTTTTTAAGGCACGGCGATGAATTTTCTACACCAGACTTTGTATAAACTCCGACATCACATTAAAATTAAGAAACGGGCATCCAATGGGTTAAATGATGCCACCAGCTCGGGACCGCAAGCGACATCCGGGAGCAAGGGCCCCACCCTTCGCTGGTCCCCAAATCATCAATCGCCCCACAATCAATACCCACGACGACGACGACGATAGGCCTCTCGCGCGAGTGCGTGACCACCAAAAAAAAAAACACTGCAGTGCCGAAGCACGTGATCATGCCCTCCCCCCGCGACAGTGTCGCCGTCGCACATTTATAGCCCAGTCAGCCACCAACATCCCCCCTCCAATATTTCATTTCGAAAAAATGGCTAAAAAAACAAGAACACAAAAACAAAAAACAAGCGAACAAACGAAACATGGCACCGAACGAGTAAAAAAGCCGACGAATTATCCGGCGCTTCATGCGAAGAAATTTCCTTAATCGGTCTCGTCGTCTCGATAAGATTACGAGTCGTGTTCTCTTCTTTGGGAGTAAATTGCAGAGCATGGGGTGGCTCGCGGTTTGCCCTTTCGGGACGAACACGAGCTTATGGCGTAGCATGCTGGGTCTGTGCAGATTTATTGTGGGAAAAAAACCTGAACGAAAAGGCCTACCGAAGTAAACGACACCCCCCGACTGCGGCACTCACCTAAGCTGAACATAGCCATTCCCAGCCCGGCACTGGACAGTATCTCGATCGACCCCTTTACTATCTCCGGCATTGTCACGTTCCACCTGCAAATCCAATCGACAGATCATCAGCGACGACGTCGTTGCCGTGGCGTGTGATTTCGAATTCGGCTCGAGGCTCACCGGAAAGCGATGAGGGACCACGTGAGGCCAACGAGGCTGGAGTAGGTGTTGGGGTTGCGGATGAGCTTGCGCCACACCATGATGAGGATGAGGCGGGTCATGACGCTCGCCGGGGGCATCTGCTTCCCGGCCTCCCCGCCGGCACCGCCGCCGACGCCCAGCTGCTCCGCCGCACCGGCGGCCTTCGGGTGCAGCTCCGCCGTGGAGCTCGACCCCAGCTTGGTCAGGCCGGTGGGGCCCTCCTTGTTCTCCCTCTCCTCGTCGCCCCCCCCGCCTTTCCCACCAAAGCTGAAGTCAGCCCCCCCGCCCAAGCCCAGGCCCTCGGCTTCCGCAACCGCTTTACATCATCACCACAACCGTGTAACGTTCAAAATTTAATAATTTAGAAATGCAGAGGAGAGGAAAATTTAGTAATGCGAGCCGAACGTAGGATTACTAATTGAAAACAATTCCTTCAAGCAGAAATTTTGTCGCCCCGCGATAGCTGGGTTAATTATTAAATTGAGTTGATAACCAATAACATAGAAAAAGGGACTACCTTTGGTTTCGCCATTGGGTGGGTGGTCAGCGACAATCATACGGATCTCCTTGGCGCCCTGATCGGACCGTCCGGATTGCTCCGACGCTCCGAGTTCGGTCCCCCCGAACACGTGGAGCCCGCCTCCTTCGGACACCGGCGACGCGCTGGAGCTCCACACGAACATGTGGAGCTCCTTGGCGTCGTGGTTGGCTTTTCCTTCCTGCTTTGGCTGCAGCTGCTGTGGCGCGTTCTTGCTGTTTTTGGGGAAAGCGGATGCGATTTCTGGATTCGGAGCCGGGTATGCGGTCGGAACCGTCTGTGCCGGGTAGAACCCGAATCTTGGAGACGGCACGGACTGTGCCATTGCCGCGGAGTTCTCCTCGAAATTCGATGGCCTCGGGGTCGGGCCGCGCGACGACTGGACAGAGTACAGATCGGCCGACCCGAAGTTGGACCGCCTCGGGGCGAACCCCATCATGGAGTAGAAGTCCGACTGGTTGAAGTTGGAACCCCTCGGGGTCGGGTTCCGGGACGAGCTCAGGCTGTAAATCTCGGCGCCGGTGAGGTTCGAGGGCCTCGGGGTCAGCCCGGAGAAGGAGCCGGGGCCGAGGGACCGCCTGGACGCGTTGGACTTCCTGAGGGTGACGTGGAGCTTGCCGTCGTCGCCGATCTCGGCGTCGGTCTCGAGGAAGTCGCGACCGTCGAGGGAGACGACGTCGGACTCGACCTTGAAGGAGACGATGGAGGCGGCGGTCTCGGGGAACTGCTCCATGATGAGGATCTTGGCGCCGCGGTACTCGAAGAGGAAGAGGAGGAGGGTGTACCAGATGATGCACTGGAGGACGACGACCTGGACCATGAGGCCGCCGGCGTCGTCGCGCTTGGAGGCGCCGTGGCCGTACATGGCCTCCAGGAGGGGGATGCCCATGACGAGGGTGTTGGGGAGGGTGGAGAGGGAGAAGATGGTGATCATCCACTCGAGGGAGCCGTTGCGGGTGAAGTTGGCCCAGAGGGCGAGGACGGCGAGCATGATGAGCTTCTGGAGGGTGTCGGCGGCGATGAAGCGGAGGTTCATGGCGTAGATGTCGTTCTTGGCGATGAAGTGGAAGGAGAGGAGGGGGACGGCGAAGATGGCGACGAAGCGGTTGATGCCGGAGCACTGGTCGGGGGAGAAGATCTTCCACCACCGCACCGAGCCGTAGGCCAGGATCATGGCGACGTAGAGGGGGACGACCGCCGACAGGACGGTGTAGAGGTCGTGCCACGTGATCATGGTGGTGGTTCTTCTTCTTCTTCTTCTTCTTCGCCGCCGCCGGTGGAGGGGAGGGGCAAAATGGGGAAAGCCGGGGGGCCAATAACCGTTGAGTAACTACCTGCGAGATAAAGGATAATGGTACTGGGTCTCCTTTCTTTCTCTTCTTCAGTAGCAGCAGAGTGCGAGTGACGGTGTTTTCTGCAACAATTCCTGATTTTGCCGATGAGAGAGAGGGAGAGAGAGAGAGAGAGAGAGGAGTCTTTAGGTGAATTTTTTGCAGTGTATGGAGAAGAGAGCGCGTATATATATATATAGAGAGAGAGAGAGATAGAGAGAGAGATATATAAGGTGGGGTCAGGCTGAAGTCAGTGGTGCTGGGTGATTTGAACTGGATTGCGGGACCAGTGAGTGGCCTCGTGTGAACTTTTGAACTGGGAGGTGGGTTAAGAGATAGGGAAGGATTTAACCAGGTTCTCTGGTTGGGTTAACCCGAGGGTGGTGGGTTGAGATACACGTGGCGCGGGGGACATGTGGCATGGGACATTTCGATTACGTGCGATGGCCCTTTTCCCCTCTCTCTCTAAGAGGATTTTCATTCGTTCCGGTTGCCACATTCATTTCACAATTTCGCCATCGTAGGAGACAAATTTTTTTTTTTTTTTTTTTGGTTGTGCAGACAAATGCATTACTTGGAGTAGCTTTGCTTGACCCCCTAAAATTTATTGAATATCCAATATTTGCTCGAGAGTGTCTCGCCGTAGTCTTGACCGAAACATTTTAGTAGCATACTAATGGCCTCGTTCGTTCTAATTATAACTTTGTTTCCTTTCCTTATACTCTCTTATGGAGATCCCTCTTACTAGTGTTTTCTCCTGTAGTACAAAATCAC
Organism: Eucalyptus marginata; assembly: GCA_014182565.1. NCBI lineage: Eukaryota > Viridiplantae > Streptophyta > Magnoliopsida > Myrtales > Myrtaceae > Eucalyptus > Eucalyptus marginata. The sequence continues at coordinate 39,695,657 of CM024586.1, read as the reverse complement.
ACGATATAAAAGAATAACTATAAAATATACCTCCAAGGTAAAAAAGATTTTGTACAGGTGGCTTTTTACACCATTAAGTTGAGGGAATTGGTAATTGTAAATATTAAGTCAATGGTGGATAAGGGCGCCTATGCAAAATTATCTTTACACAAATGGCGTATGCTCTATTTTTCTACAAAGGAAATGCCAAAGGAAAAAGAAAAAAAGTATTACGAAATTGAAATTTGGAATCCCCGGTCAACAAACCAAGTTATACCTCTAAGTACAATGCTCGAAATTTAGGCCTTTCAAAAGTATTTCAGTAATTGCCTAGTGTGTAAACTAGAAAGGAAAATAAATCTATGCAAAAATCAGCTACTCCAAGGTCTAAAAGCCCCCTAACTCTCAATTATTAAACAATCACTGGGTGACGAATTAACTGCCGTAGCATTACGAATTGATTGGCAGGTCCTCCCGAACTTATAAGGCGACAAAAAGATTCAGTTTCCAAGTCAAAAAGGCTTAATCAAACTGGGGGCAACTTAACTAATCTCTTTGTTTAATGGCAGGGTCCCCCCCATTCCCCTGGTGCTTTTCCAAACATGCATTGCTCCCTACTTAATCCGCACCTGAAAAGTTGATCGGTTCTGTGTTTCCCTCTTCTTTCCTTTTTCCTCTCTTTTTCTCTTTCTTACTTTGTTTTCTTCATTAAGAGAGCATCGCCTTCGAGCACGCTTCAGAAAAAACAAAGCACGGGAAGGCTGGTAATATGCTCATTACCAGATCATGTGCATCGTGAGATGTCCGCGACGGCGTCTCTAATCATGACAAAATTGTCGAATTAGTTGCATCCTGCTTTCGAGAAAGTTGCCCGTAGCGGGTATGCACCCTTTAATCATGCAATATGACATATATTTAAGGAAAATTTCACAACAAATGTCATTCTTCTTCCCATATTGGCTCAACCCTTTAAAACTAAACTCCAACTAGAAAATGCAAACCCTAGCCACCCTAACCTCACATTCGCCTCGCTTTACTGCCAACGACTGCCTCCATCCGATGCTATGCCATGCTTCACATCGCCGCTCTCTCTTCCCCTCTTCCTTGCTTGTCGCCCTCTCCGCTCTTTGCTTTCTCTATTTTCTTTGACTCCGTATGTTGGTGTAGGGGCTTTTGGGGTTTTGCGTTTCGGGGCCAAGATTTGTTGCAATCTCAGAGTTGAGGTTTGCCTGATGTTTAGGAGCGTAATTTGATATTTTTACCTCACGAATCTTGTTCTGGGATGGAGAATGGTACTTCAAAAAATGGAGAATGCTAACCGAAAATGGAGCGAAAAGTGCCAGGCTTAAAGTGATACTTTCCCATATATATCGTCTACAACACTTAAAAAGGAGTTGGCTGGCTATACCACACGTCAGTTTGACTCCCCATCGACTCCCGCATAATCTTTGTCATTATGACCTTAAATTTAGATGAATAATTAACTTTGGGTTTCTGGTTTTATTTTTCTTTTCTTTTTTGAAGGATATGTCCATCATCAGTCAATATATAACGACTTGAAAAAAAAAAGGAAGCAGGAAAAGGCTTTGAGTACTGATTAATTTGTCTATTGTATTAGTACAATGGGACCTACCTTCAACTAATGATCACGACATATCAGATAAAAGAGAATAAAATGGAAGATGAGAGTCTTGATGCGTAGACATCAGTCACCTTCAACAACACAGTTATATGTAATCGTATTAGAAAACAGCTTGTAGATATTGACGTACGTTGCACATAAAATATACCTCAGAAAGTTCATTTCCTTTTGCCTTCTAGATAGGTTGGCCTTCAAGAGAGAGGCGACTCTTAATCTTAAATAGGACGTGGTCAAATTAACATATATTAAGAGAATCCTAAATGGCATTGGTGTCGATTTATCTTTTCTTGATTATCTATTAAGGAGCAACGACATAGTCATAGATATGAACCCAAGTTCAAAAACATTGTATTAAGCAATGAGAAGTGTCTGAAATGGAGTAGTAGTGAGACAAATTTTGTAGATTAGAGAGCACAACGCTTGATAATCGATTCAAATGAGAGATAAAGGAATTCTACATTAAATCTCTCATGAGTATTATATTTAGCAAATAATTTATATGAAGATCATATTGTTTGCTTTATGGGTTGGTTGTTGCGCAGTATAGGACTCTTGTTTTTTAGCAAGTAGTGTCCGAGTCAACTTTCGCATAATTCGATTTGACCATCTCTCTGATCTTTTTAAGAGTGCACTCCTCCTCATTGGCCTAATTCATTAGGATTTTACTCCTAGAGAGCTCCCAATAAGGCTTGACTTTTGTTCGAGTGAGCCCTTGCATCAATTAAACAACCAGCGCATGATGAATCCCATTTAGGAGTGGAAATACTAAGTTACTAATCATTTTTAAATGACAGTTGCCAGGAAATAAATCAAGGGATTTTGTACCCAAAGTTGGAAGGAATCACCTTCTGGTTCATTTGTGAAGCGAACCCATTAAACCCCGAAAATAAAAACAGGATCAAATTTACGGCATTTCAAAAGGAAGTTCCAAAAAGATTGATTGGGGATGTCTTTTCAAGGATAATGTTCTTTATTCGCATTGTTAACCAGTTATTTAATGTTTCCGACCTACCAAAGCCCATGTGAATCTCGGACAACTAGGCCCATGAGCTTGCCTTGCCATGTTCTAGACTGCAATACATCATCACAATTTTGCTCATCCCATCTCGGTCTGAGTTTTGCCACTTCATTTCGTTAACTTTTCTTTTCAAAAAAGAAAAAAGTTTCTGCCTCACTAATGCTTTGTAGCAGAAAGCCAGCATTGTGCATATGTGGTGCATGTGCTGCGCGGCACGGGCCAATGCCTCGAAGCTTCAGGCCTTCGCTGTGTAGCTTGAGCCCAAAGTCGTGTGACGTTGTGCTTACGCTGCAAAGTGTCCAACGTTGCGCTTACGGCACTTCGGAGCGCCGGAAGGGTACCGCCCCTATTTCCCAAAAGGATAGAGGGTGTGAAAGGCACGCACAAAGACGAAGTTCCAAGGCATTCAAATTTCAGCCCGTCGAGTTAGATTTAGCTCATTGAGAAAGACATAAGTTGGGCGGGCCGTAGCTGGATCTGAGTTTGGGCTGAAATCTTAGAAAGGAGGACTTTCGGGCAGGCTTCACGCCATTTTCCTATTGTGCTTTGTCGCTCTCTCGGTCAAGAACTTACATGTACAAAACGGCGAGCGAAGACTTCAGGGTTTTCTCAGTCGACTGTTGCAGAGATAGCGAGCTAGCGAGCGAGAAAGCGAGAGCGAGAGAGAAGGGAATGGAAGCCGAGGGACGCGAAATCAATGGCTCCGAAGCACCTGTGGGTTCTCTACAAGTTGCCCCGCAACACCAAGCCCTAAACTTCAAGAAAATCAAGATGGCATCATAGTACGGGTTTTGTGCCGAATCTCTAGGGTTTTTCTCTGAAAGCTTCCCTTTCCTCTCCCTCCGACATTGTTTGTTCGTCTCTTTACAATCCCGCCTCCAAATGCCATTACATTCCTCGTCCCCTGTTCTTTAATTTTAGCCCTTCTTCTTCTCTTCTTTCTCGAGGAAACTTGGTTTCGGAGATGGTTCTGGGCAAACAATGGTGCAGTCTGGGCTTTGCTAAGTCACCGTTTGACAATTCCTTGATTTTGATTCCTCAGTCTGAGCACTTTTTGCTTCTCTTTCGTGTGACAGAGGTGTAAATGAACAACAAGAGAATATGCAAATAGAACTGTTAATGATAGAACAGGGGTCTTTGAAGTGTTTTATTCAAGTACTCCTTTATCAGGATTTAGCACATCGGGACATATCTATTGCCCCTAAAACGTGAAACTACGAAAAAAGTAAGTAATCAACATGGAATATGTTGCATACCCACATTTCCAGATGAGGAACTGAGGAAACAGTAAGCAATCAAACTCCTAATCTTCCCATGCTGTGGATATTTCTCCATCGCTTCTAGCAGAGTCCCATTTTGTTGACTCTCTCTTTCAGTGAACGCAATCTTGTCACCGCGTCGCTTATCTTCAGTCTCTCTCGGGGCAGCTCTACTGAACAAGCAACTCCAATTTCAAATATCATTGCCAAGCTCTCTTGAACATGAGCACTGATGCTTCTTTGATTGCTCAATGTGTTTGCAACTGATGATTCTTCTGTCTCACAAAATAGAAGCTGCTGATCCGCTATATCTGCCATCCTTTCTGGCAAAGCCGCCGTGCAATAATCGTGAAGGTTCAAAGCATCCTTAAACATGTCATGGGTGGGTCTCTTTCCCGTAAAAATCTCCAGCAGCAAGACTCCATAGCTATATGCATCGCCATCCTTTGACACTTGGCTTCCCATTCCATACTCTGCAGTTGAATTTTACTTGACCCATGAGCTGATCAACTTATCAAATCATAAGGCCAATGAAGAGAAGGCACGTATAGACGCAAGGGGAAAAAATTACTGGGGGGAGCAATTATGAACTAAGGTCAATATCAGTAAGTTACTCAGCATGTTAAGCATGATTTGTCTAAGTCAGATTTTCTACTCTTATAACCTTGTACTTTTATGAATAGAATGTACAATTGAATAGAAGGAATGACAAAATAACTGCAATAAACTGAACTCAACTCTATGATAATGGTTATTCCAACAAGGCACAGGAAAATTAGTTGAGACAAGTTTTCACAGAGAACGAACGAATCTGTCTTGCCTACATAATTTTAGACAACAAGTTCCCTACATGCACCATCAGGGAAAGAGCTTATAAGAGGATGATTGACATTGGATTTACTGCAAGTATGTGTACCTGGAGGAGCATAGCCAATGGTTCCTCTAAGTGCAATTGAGCTTGTTTGACTAGTGGGCAAATCACCAATGGCGTTTGGGAATATCCTAGCCAAGCCAAAGTCGCCGACATGTGCACTCATTTGGGCATCCAGAAGAATGTTGCTTGGCTTGAGGTCACAATGGATCACCACCGTTTGGCATTGATGATGGAGATAATCCACCGCACAAGCTACATCGAAAGCAATGTTCAGTCTCTGAACAAAACTTAACCTATGCCTTGGCGTCCCATTTGGTGCAAGGTCCGGATGCAACCAATCCTCCAAGCTGCCATTTTCCTTGAACTCGTAGACCAGAGCCTTAAACTCATTGCCTTGGAAATCAACGCTGGAACAAGCTGTAAGAATCTTAACAAGATTTCGATGCCTAATATTTTTCAGGACTTCGCACTCTGTCATGAAACTTTTGGATGCTCCTCGTTGCTTCAGGTCAAAAACCTTAACGGCCACTATTTTGTTTTCATCTGCTAAGGTCCCTTTATACACGGAGCCGAAACCACCCATTCCGATCAAATTGCTAGAGCTGAACCCGTCTGTTGCTTTGACTATGTCTGCATAAGACACTTGCCGAAATCCTCCTATTGATGGGGTCTCTAGAGAAGCCTCACTTTTCTTGCTCCTCAGCCAATAAAACGTCATCAATAGCAACAAAAGAATCGGCACGGCTACTATCGCACAAGTAACTGCAATGATAACATAATGGGGGGTAGATGATCCGTGTTTTCCTTTGCCTGTCGAACAACTTGGCAGATCTAGGATCGGCGCACCGCCACATAGCTTATCGTTTCCTTCGAGTGAAATCACGCTCGTATTCAGGAACACCCCTTTGCTTGGTACCTTGCCCTCGAAGTTGTTGAAAGATAGATTCAGGTATTGCAATTGAAATTTCTCCAGGAATGTCGGAATAGGTCCAGAGAAATTATTACCCGAGATGTCTATGTACTGAAGACCATTCAAGGAACGCAAGAATGAAGAGATATTCCCTTCAAATAGATTGTTTTGCATGTGCAGCTCCACCAAGCTAGTGCACCCAGTAAGACTACTAGGGATCTCTCCCGATAGTTTGTTGCCATGTATGGATAATCTGGCTAAGTTATTCAATCTACCGAGTTCTTCTGGTAAGGAGCCACTGAATTGGTTTTCGGATAGATCAAAATCAATAGATAGGGAAGAGATAGTGAAAACTTGAGATGGTATGATTCCACTTAGATTATTCTGCCAAAGATCGATCCTTATCATGTTTTGGCATTTCCCGATACTGGGAGGAATGCTCCCTTGTAAATTGTTCTCTTTCAAGACAAATACTAGTAGCTCTGTCAAGTTCCCTATTGTGGAGGGGATATTCCCAGTGAGTTTGTTCTTATGAGCACGAAAGTCCTTCAACTTGATGAGATTTCCGATGGTATCAGGAATGTTGCCTGTGAAGTTGTTGTTGCCCATGTCCAACATTTCTAGGCTATGCAAATTTCCCATGCTTGAAGGGATATTTCCAAACAATCGATTGTCATTGATCGACATCGTCTTCAACTGGGATGATAAGTTGCCTATGGATTCAGGCAAAGTACCTCCGAAATTGTTGGCATTGATTAACAGGAGCTCCAGGCTAGTAGAATTGATCGATTCAAGGAATTTCAGGTCACCTTGCGCTCCGCTACCTAGCCGATTGATCGAAATACTAATCCACTGCAGCTGATTTAGCTTTTCCATAGTAGGCATGTTTCCAGAAAATTTGTTAAATGGGATTGTTAGCCGCATTAAGTTAGTGGCATTTGATATGGAAGCAGGAATAGGCCCAGTAAAACTATTGTTCGCGACATTTAACACAGTGAGATTAGGAAGAGTGTCTCCTAAATCTGGAGGAAGACTCCCTTCAAGTTGGTTTTGGGCAAATTGAACAACGACAAGAGAAGAAATGTTGAAGATGGAGGAAGGGAGAGTGCCAGAGAGTCCATTTGCACCGAGATAAAGATACTCCAAATTTTGCAAAAAGCCCAATGAGGCCGGAACTCTTCCCACAAAGTTATTCAATGTAGCCGCGAGATGAACACCAAAGATGTGAGGTTCCCAAAGAATTCAGGGAAGTTTCCAGAGAGATTGTTAAAGAATAAAATAATTGTTGTTAGCTTCGACATAGAGGCAATTGCTATCGGAACTTCGCCAGTTAGCATATTATTGCCCAATCTCAAATCTTCAAGATTTTTGCAGCCTGAGATGTTGGTAGGAATCTGACCAGAGAATGAGTTGTTCCCTAGGCCTAGTTGTTTGAGTCTATACAAGTTACTGATCTCCGTGGGGATTTCACCAACAAAACTGTTGTTTTGGATGTCCAATTTCTGGAGGAAGCTAAGGTTTCCAATGAAAGAAGAAAGTGAGCCTATGAGTTTCATAGACGGAAGTATCAAATGAGTTATCCTTGGATGCCGACGGCCACACGTGATCCCGTGCCACTGGCAGAAATGGACCGAGTCATTCCATGTGCTAAAAACCTCAAAGGGATCATCAGTTATCTTGTACTTAAACTGGAGCAATGCATCTCGGTCGGTTTTGTTGGTTCTAGGAATCAAGATTGCTCTACAATGAGGCATTGGCACCACCAATGTAATGAAAGAAAGGAGATAGAGAAAAGTGACCAAGAAAGACATGAAAGAACTCATGCTTGCAAGCGTTTTGGCCCCTCACACTCTGAACACTATCTATTAAGAAATGGACGGAGTTTTCGGCCACAGCCCCTATCACACCCCGAATCCTACAAGGATAAAGGTAGTGACACGGTCGTCCTTCCACCTAAAGGATGTAGCCTGAAACTACTAAAAACCAACTCCCAAAAGTTCCCCACCAATAACGTTCTCGTTTTATCGACCACTAACAAGGGACCTGAAAAGCATGAGATATGAATTGTATGAGTAACTACAACCCAATGACTTGTACATCTTCTCTAAGCAGATGGAGCAATAACTTTGCACATTTAAAACACAAACATAACTCATTTACACCAAATCCAAAATTCAACAAACTTTAAGATTTAAAATGAGCTATATATATTATTTCAACATAACATATTCATAGCATAGATACTCTTTTTAATTAATAATATCAAAAAAAATATAAATAGTCCAGTCCATTAATCAATCTCGTCAAAATCACATACAAATGGTCCATGCCATGGACCAAACTTGTATCACGTCACACGATAATGGTCCATTCTGTTAGCCAATCTCATGCTCAGATATCAACCATAATCATGCATAACACATCATGATAAGGCGACCAAGCTGCTCCCCTTGGCAAGGCCTCCACCTATATTGCCGGTGACTAGCCTACAAGGATATTCTTAACTAGTATTTCTACCCACAAGGCCCTCATTAGGCTCATAGCGATATTAAGCATCAACACCGATCTATAACAATATCCTCCACAATTCACAAAGCCGAATCCAAAAATTATTTCATATATCACAACACGTGTCTCAAACTATTTCCAACTCCATTTCGTAAACCAGTTCACAAATAGGGGTATAGCCTTTCATAAACCATATTTAAAGTCAAGGACTTCTTGTGAGTCTTTCCCAAAAGGGTTCACAAACTTATTTTTTGGCAATAAGTTTAGATTGTAATCCAAAGACAAACATTTTCATATCTAATATGTAAATAATAGTAAATGCTTGATTCAATTTATGCAAGAAAATATGCTTATTCTTAACTCATAACATAACTAATCTATTTCATTTTCAAAATATGAGTTTACAAATTCAAAGACAACAACACTCACTTGGGAATGCCCAAAATAAACAATGCTAGCTAAACGAGCTGACGATCTCGTAATCCTATTATACATGAATCGATGTCAAAATCAAGTGAAACTCTGCCTTAATTATGAAATGATTATACCAAGCTTAAACACTAAAAAAAACAACTCTTACGCACTAATAAATCACTCGCTCGAAGCGATTGTTCAAACCTAAACGCAACGCAGAACTCGCACCCAAAACCTCCACACAAAACCCCAAAATTCTCACTCCAACCAACCGTTGATCTAAACCACCTCTCAACAAACCCTACGGCCTAACCTCGAAAGCTATTCCGATTAGATGAACGAGGGTGTAAATACTTACCACACGTTGTGGCTTGGCGAAGTGTTCATGGCGAGTATTGCATAAAACCCCGTCTTTCTTTTTCCTTCTCTCTTATTTCCTTCTCTTCTTTCCTCTCTTTCCTTTTTCTTTTCTAAGCGAGCTCTCTCTCTCTTATTCTAAGCCTCTCTCTCTCTCTCTCTCTCTTATTCCAAGCGGAGTCTCCCTTCCTTGCTTGGTTAACTTTCAACCCATTTTTTTCTTTGTTTTTGGTCCCACCACTTGGTCGCTCAGTCAAAAATTACAGCCTCCACTAGAAACACGGTCAACCCGCTCGGAATCCTATTCTTGGCATGATGCGGAAGATGCAAAATATGTGACTGTAGTACCTCGCTATTTTTTTTCTTTGTTTTTGGTCCCACCACTTGGTCACTTAGTCAAAAATTACAGCCCCCATTAGAAACACGGTCATCCCGCTCAGAATCCTGTTCTTGGCATGATGCGGAAGATGCAAAATATGTGACTATAGTACCTCGCCAGCAAAAAAACAAACTTATTGCACTGGTTTCTATTTTAGACTAGTGTGTGATTTTAAGGGTTTCAACATAGTCATCACACGCTTATCAAAGGAAAAGAAACACGGCCATCCCACTAGTCTTCCGCATCATGCCAAGAGTAGGATTGCAAGTGGGGTGACTATTTCAATCCTTTGATAAGCGTGTGATGACCATGTTGGGTGTCTTAAAAGTACGCAATAGTCTAACTACGAAAACCCACTGGAGAAGTTATTCCATAGGTTCAGTCCAATAGACTATGCCAATTTCGCATAAAAGAGAGAACGGGATTCACATATGGTTCCACCGAGAAATAGAAGCTCCCATCCAGTTTTTAATCCGTGATTTGCTCCGTTCACTGCATCATTCATTCATACGGCGAGTCTATCTGTCCTTGAGTTCCCTGGTTCACAAAAAAATTCCTGTGATCAACTCAAGAAACATTACCGCCTGGGTGCGCGTTACATGTTCGCAAGACAAAACGAAAGCAAAAAGTAACAAAAATGAAATGAAATGCTGGAAAGGAACAAGAGGGAAGAGTCGAATCGTGTCTTTTGGACTTACGAATTTAGTAGCCACCTGCAAAAGCCACCTTTGCAATGAATCATAGGAGCGGATGGTTGGAGTGTGCGTGTGATACTTTCTATTGTTTTGATTCACGAATCACCCAACAGTAGTCTCGATAGCTAGCCTTGGTCGTAGTAAGTTAAATCAATCAAAATAGTGATGGCCCACACACATCTCCACCTGCAAAAGCCACCTTTTCTCTGAAAGCTTCTCTTTCCTCTTCCTCCGACATTGTCTGTTCGTCCCTTTACAATCCCGCCTCCAAACGCCATTACATTCCCCGTCCCCTGTTCTTTGATTTTACCCCTTCTTCTTCTCTTCTTTCTCGAGGAAACTTGGTTCCGAAGATGGTTCTGGGTAAGCAGCGGTGCAGTCTGGGCTTTGCTGAGTCACTGTTTGAGGATTCCTTGATTTTGATTCCTCGGTCTCAGCATTTTTAACTCCTCTTTCGTGTGACAAAGGTGTAAATGAACAACAAGAGAATAGGCAAATAGAGCTGTTAAGGATAGAACAGGGGTCTTTGAAGTGTTTTATTCAAGCACTCCTTTATCAGGATTTAGCACGTCGGGACATATCTACTGCCCTTAAAACGTGAAACTACAAAAAAATGTAACTGATCGACATGGAACATGTCGCATACCCACATTTCCAAACGAGGAACTGAGGAAACAGTAAGCAATCGAACTCCTAATCTCCCATGTTGTGGATATTTCTCCATCGCTTCCAGCGAAGTCCCATTTTGTTGACTTTTTCTTTCAGCAACCACAATCTTGTCACCGCATCGCTTATCTTCATTCTCTTTCGGGGCAGCTCTGCTGAATAGGCAACTCCAATTTCAAATATCATCACCAAGTACTCTTGAACATAAGCACTGATGCTTCTTTGATTGCTCAGTGTGTCTGCAATTGATGATTTTTCTGTCTCACAAAATAGAAGCTGCTGATCCGTTATATCCGGCACCCTTTCTGGCAAAGCTACTGCGCAGTAATCGTGAAGGTTCAAAGCATCCTTAAACATGTCATGGGTGGGTCTCTTTCTCATAAAAGCCTCCAGCTGCAGGACTCCATATTTGTACGCATTGCCATCTTTTGACACTTCGTTTCCCATCCATACTTTGCAGTTGAATTTTACTTGACCCATGAGTTGATCAGCTTATCGAATCATAAGGACAATGAAGAGAAGGCACGTATAGACGCAAAGGGAAAAAATTACTGGGTGGAAGCAATTATGAATTAAGGTCAATATTAGTAAGTTACTTAGCATGTTAAGCATGATTTGTCAAAGTCAGATTTTCTACTCTTATAACCTCGTACTTTTATGAATGGAATGTGCAATTGAATCAAAGGAATGACATAATAACTGCAATAAACTGAACTTAATTCTATGGTTATAGTTTTTCCAACAAGGCATAGGTAAATTAGCCGAAACAAGTTTTCACAGAGAACGAATGAGTCTGTATTGCCTACAAAATTTTAGACAACAAGTTCTCTACATGCACCATCAGGGAAAGAGCTTATAAGAGGACGATTGACATTGGGTTTACTGCAATTATACATACCTGGAGGAGCATAGCCAATGGTTCCTCTATGTGCAATTGAGCTTGTTTGACTTGCGGGCAAATCACCAACGGCGTTTGGGAATATCCTAGCCAAGTCAAAGTCACCGACATGTCCATTCATTTGGGCATCCAGAAGAATGTTACTTGGCTTGAGGTCACAATGGATAACCACCGTTTGGCGTTGATGATGGAGATAATCCACCGCACAAGCTACATCGAAAGCAATGTTCAGTCTCTGAACAAGACTTAACCTATGCCTTGGCGTCCCATTTGGTGCAAGGTCCGGATGCAACCACTCCTCCAAGCTACCATTTTCCCTGAACTCGTAGACCATATCCTTAAACTCATTGCCTTGGAAATCAACACTGGAACAAGCTATTAGAATCTTAACAAGATTCTGATGCCTAATGTTTTTCAGGACTTCGCACTTTGCCATAAAGGTCAGAAAACCTTAATAGCCACTATTTTGTTTTCATTTGCTAGGGTCCCTTTATACATGGAGCCGAAACCACCCATTCAGATCAAATTGCTAGAGCTTAACCGGTTTGTTGTTTTGACTATGTCTGCATGAGACACTTGCTGAAATCCTCCTATTGATGAAGTCTCTAGAGAAGCCTCACTTTTCTTCCTCCTCAGCCAATAAAACGTCATCAGTAGTAATAGAAGAATCAGTGTGGCTACTATCGCACAAGTAACTACAATGATAACGTGAGGGGAGGTAGATGATCCACGTTTTCCTTTGCCCATCGAACAACTTGGCAAATTTAGGATCGGCATACCGCCACAGAGCTTATCGTTTCCTTCGAGCGAAGTCGCGCTCGTGTTCAAGAACACCCCTTCGCTCGGTACCTCACCCTGGAAAGTTATTGAAAGGCAAATTCAAGTACTGCAATTGAAATTTCTCCAGGAATGTCAGAATAGGGCCAGATAAATTATTATTCGAGAGGTCTATGTACTGAAGACCATTCAAGGAACTCAAGAATGAAGAGATATTCCCTTCAATTAGATTTTTTTGCATGCGAAGCTCCACCAAGCTAGTGCATCAACCGAAGCAACCAGGGATAATTCCTGATAGTTTAATGCGGCTAAGTTTTTCAATGTATCGATTTCTTCTGATAAGGAACCCTTCAATTGGTTTTCGGATAGATCAAAAAAGATAGACAGGAAAGAGATAGTGAAAGCTTGAGATGGTATAATTCCACTCAAATCATTATGCGAAAGGTTTTTTTTGGTCAAAAAAGAAAATTTCATTCAACGCACCAAAGGATTACAATGAGCAGCTAACGCATCTGCTATTAACAGGTCTAACAAAATGGGAGAAGTTGGGATGGGCCAAATCTCAGAGAGGGCCTCGTTCTTATGGCTTTTGGCAGCCCAGTCTGCTACTGCATTCGCCTCCCTTCGACAGTGGCGAACCCTAACGTTTGAAAATGCACAAAGGAGATAGATGGCTTCGTTGAAGATCGCCCGAACCTCCCATGGCGGCTGGGCATCAGTGTTGACGGATTCAACCACTATTGAACTATCCGATTCAATAATCAGTGGATCGCGGTGTCTGCCAAGGCGATTCAAATGGCGAAGAGTAACCAAAAGCGCCATAAACTCCGATTGTAGAGCCGACGAAGTGAGAAAGGTTGTGGTAAGTCCATCTATCATTTTTGCCATTGTGATCTTGGAGAATGCTGGCCATAGATCCCGTGTGGATATGTGGCCGAAAAGCCCCATCGATATTTACCTTAAAAATGCCCTGATCTAGAGGACGCCATAACTCACCTGTGCTGATTTGTTGTTGGCCGATTGTTGTAGGGCTGCGATAAGAGCGGAGAGCGGACCGAGCATTGGCGATAGCATTGTCAATCACCTGAGATGCATCCACCTGTTGGTGACGAAAGATGAAGTTGTTCCTGGATTTCCAAATGCGTCATAGGACGTAGGCGATGGTGTTCTGATCAAGTACGCTTTGATTTTGCACAAACATAGCTGCGATCCATTCATCTATTCTCTGTGTATGCTGCGTCTGAATGGGTAAGTTAAGCCTGGGGTCTGATCAAATGGCAATAGTCCAAGGACAACGCAGAAATAGATGTTCTGCTGATTCAGGTTCACTATGGTGGCAGATCACGCAATAAGGGTCAGAGTTGATGTTCTTGTGAAATAGATTAGCTCTTGTAGGTAGAACATTGTGGAAGAGACTCCATAGAAAATATTTGAGCTTGGGCACAACGCTTAGCTTCCATAATAGTTGCCATAAAGCTCTTGGAAGCTGATAGTTATGCGAGTCTTCAACCTGATTGCAGCTGGTTGCTGTTGGCCGAATGGACTGGTAACTGCTCTTAACAGTATAGGTGCCGTGAGTGGTTGCCGTCCATATCAGTTTATCCTTTGTATGAGAAGGACTGATCGGGATGGTGAGGATTTCCTTAACTGTAGTGTCGTCGTAAAAGTTATTAAGTATTGGGATATTCCAGGCATTGGTTTGCCTATCAATGAGTTCGGCTACCGTAACCGGTTCATCACGGTTTGCTAGGCCACCCAGAATTCCTTATGGCAGCCACCGATCTTCTCGTATGTTAATCCTAGTTCCATCACCTACTGACCAGCGAAGTTTAGGAAGAATTGAATTCCGACCTAGTAAAAGACTCTGCCAACCCCAAGATGGTCTGGCCCCTTTATCAGCATGTAAAAATTCTCAAGAATGGAATTAGATACCTTTAAATAATTTACTCCATAGTGCCGTAGGATGTTGAAGTAGACACCAAGCCTGTTTTCCAAGCAGTGCATTGTTAAAGTTCATGAGATCTCTGAAGCCGAGACCACCTTGATTCTTGCTCATTTTAAGCGCATCCCATCTTTTCCAATGGACTCCTAATTTAGCCGCTTCATTTTGCCACCACAAACGAGCGATCTTTTTTTCAATGGAAATACAAATTCTGTGAAAGGGTATCCCTTCCAAGTTTTGACATTTTCCAATACTCGGAGGAATGCCCCCTCGAAAATTGTTTTCCCTCAAGAAGAGTTTTATTAGCTTTTTCAGGTTCCCTATCATGGAAGGGATAATCCCAGCGAGTTTGTTCATATCAGCACCAAACTCCTTCAACTCGAGGAGATTTCCAATGGTATCGAGAATGTTGCCTGTGAACTTATTATTGCTCATGTCCAACAGTTCTAGGCCTCACAAATTTCCTATGCTTGAAGGGATATTTCCATACAATCGATTTTCCTTGATAAAAATTATATTCAACTAGGAGGATAAGTTGTCTATAGATTCGGGAAAAGTACCTCCGAAATTTTTTATGTTGATTGCCAGGAGGCCCAGACTAGTAGAATTGATTGATTCAAGAAATTTCAGCTCACCTTATGCTCCGCTACCTAGCTGGTTGCCCGAAATACTGATCCATTGAGGCTGATTTAAATTTTCCATAGTAGGCACGTTTCCCTAAAATTTGTTTTTTGAGATTGTTAGCCACATTAATTTAGTAGCATTTGATATGGAAGTAGTAATTGGCCCAGTAAGTTGATTGGCTGCGACATTTAACTCAACAAGATTAGGAAGAGAGACGCTTAGACATGGAGGAAGGCTCCCTTCAAGTTGATTTAGGGGAAAATGAACAACCACAAGAGAAGATATGTTGAAGATGGAGGAAGGGAGAGTGCCAGAGAGTCCATTTGCACCAAGATAAAGATACTCCAAATTTTGTAGATGGCCCAATGAGACTGGAACTCTTCCCACAAAATTATTAGATGTTGCTGAAATGGGCGCCGGAGATGTCAAGTTCCCGAAGAATTCAGGGAAGTTTCCAGAGAGATTGTTGAAGTGTATATAAATTGATGTTAGCTTCGACATAGAAGCAATTGCTTTCGGAACTTCACCAACTAGCATATTATTGCCCACTCTCAAAGCTTCTAGATTTTTGCAACCTGAAATGTTGGCAAGAATTTGACCAAAGAATGAGTTGTTCCCTAGGCATAAGTATTTGAGTCTATACAAATTACCAATCTCCAGGGGGATTTCGCCAACAAAACTATTGTTTCGGATGTCCAATATCTAGAGGAAGCTAGGTTTCCAATGAAAGAAGATAGCCTACCAGTTTTATAGATGGACGTGTCCAATAGGTTATCCTTAGATGTCGACGGCCACACCCAATCCTGTGCCACTAGCAAAAATGGACAGAGTCATTTCATGTGCTGAAAACCTTAAAGGGATTATCTTATCCTTGAACTGGAGCAATGCATCTTGGTCGGTTTTATTGGCTCTAGGAATCAAGATTGCTCTATAATAAGGCATTGCACCACCAATATAATGAAAGAAAGTCGACAGAGAAAAGTGACTGAGAAGGACATTAAAGAACTCATGCTTGCAATTTTTTTGGCTCCTCACATTCTAAACACTATCTATTAAGAAATGGATGGAGTTTTTTTGCCACAATCCCTATCACACCTCGAATCTTACAAGGATAAAGGTAGTGACATGGCTGTCATTCCACCAGAAAAACACAGCCTCAAAGTGAAAAAACCAACTCTCAAAAGTTCCTCACCAATAACGTTGTCGCTTTATCGACCACTAATTGTGGACCTAAAAAATGCGAAACATGAATGGAATGAGCAACTATAGCCCGGTGTGTACATCTCTCCTAAACAAATGGTCGTAAATATTCAATCTAATTTACGCAAAAAATATGCCCATTCTTAACTCATAATATAACTAATCCATTTATTTTTCAAAATATGAATTCACAAATTCAAAGAAAAGATAGTATCACTCACATGGAAATGTCCGAGCCAAACAACACGTAGCTAAATGAGTCGATGATCTCATAATCCTATTAAGTAAATAAGAATTGACGTCAAAACCAAATGAAACTCTACCTCAACTACGTAACGGCTATACTAAGCTTTAATAATAACAAAATGACTCCTACACATTAACAAATCACTCACCTAAAATGATGACTCGAACCTAAATGCCATACGAAACTCGCATGACCAAACCGTTGCTCTAAACCGACTCTCGAGAGGTCCTACGACTCCACAACACCATAAACCACTTTTTTTTTGTTTGAAATTCCAAAGCTCAATAAGCTCAATTTTCATAAAAATTTGAATTTGAATCCTAACTCGAAAGCTACTATGATTGGATGAATAAGGTGCGAGCATTTACCGAATGTTATGATATGAAATCAAATTGACTTGGTGAGGCGTTGATGACGAGTACACGCAAAACCCCCCATCTTTCTTTTTGCTCCTCTCCACTCCCCTTTTTTTCTTTCTTGCGCTCGAGCTCTCGGTCTCTCTCTCTTTTACTGAGCCAAGCGTCCCTTCCCCGTTCTTTTGACTTTTCAACTTTTTTCTTTCTCTTTTTTGGTCCCACCACTTGGTGACTTAGTCAAATATTACAGACGCCCACTGATAGATGTCCATCAGAGACGTGGTCATCTCACTCATAAAGCAATACAAGTCTTTTGTATCGTGCCTCGAGGAGGATTGCAAGTGGGATGACCATATTTCAATCCTCTGACAAGTGTGTGATGACTATATTGAGCGTCTTAAAAATACACAATAGCCTCAAAATTGACTCTCTACAATGGCGGGATTCATATAATGTCCCACCGAAAAATAGAAGCTCCCATCCAGTTTTTCCATCCGTGATTTGCTCTAATCACCGCATCATTCATTCATAGAGCAAGTCAATTTGTCTTTGAGTTGGCTGATTCGCACAGAAACTTCCTGTCAATCAACTCGAGAAACATTACCGCTTGGGCACATGTTACACGTCCGCAAGACAAAACGAAAGCAAAAGTAACAAAAATGAAATGAAATGCTGGAAAGGAACGAGAGCGGGGCAGTCGAAACGTGTCTTCTAGACTCACAAATGGTGCAGCCGCCTGCAAAAGCAACCTCTACGATGAACCGTGGGAGTGGACGGGTGAAGTGCGCGTGTGATTCTTTCTATGTTTTGATTCACGATTCCCCCAACGACAGTGATTGAGAAGGACATGAAAAAAGTCTTGCTTGCAAGTTTTTTGGCACCTAACATTCTCCTGGAAAAATTATCCAAAAAGTCTTAAACCTATTACACTTTTACCAATTCAATCATAAACCTTTCAATTTTACCAATTAAATTCATCCGACCAATTTTAGTAAGAAATTGCTAACGTGGATGGCTGACACTTTTACGTGGCGAGGGGGCGAGGGTCAGCCGACCCTCTCCGGTGAAAACGAGGGCACGTGAGCCCTCGCCCAAAACCAACGAGGGCCACAACACCCTTGCTAGATCTGGCCAGATGAGGGCTTTGAGTGAGGTCACCGCCCTCGCCTAGGGCTAGCGAGGGCATTGCGGCCCTCACCAATTCTAGGCAAGAGCTCATGCGCCCTCACTTTCGTTGGTGAGGGTCAGCTGGCCCTACCTCTAGCTAGCGAGGGTCGCCGGCCCTCGCCTTTGATCGGCAAGGGTCAGCCGGCCACCCTCCCCAACCTTCTCTCCAAACCCTTAAAACAAAGTAAAAAAAAAAAAAAAAAAAAGCATTAAAATTCAAAATGGCATTAAAATATGATTAAATATTATTTAAAATTTGCCACGTTAATAATTTCTAACCAAAATTGACCGAATGGACTCAATTAGTTGAAGGTGAAAAGATTTAGAACTTAATTGTCAAATTTGAAAGGTTTATGACTGAATTGATAAAAGTACAATAGGTTTAAGATTTTTTGGACAATTTTTCCATACTCTGCCTGTTAAGAAATTGGATGAAGCTTCTGATCAAATATGGACCGACACGATGAGCTTTTAAATCTCGACTTCTTTATCCTCCCAACAGTCACGACAGCTGCAGCCCCCGGCTGCTAGATGTGCATTTGAAACGCGTTCCATCCATCCCACTTGCAATTCTACTCTTGACATAATGCGGAAGATGTAAAGCATGCGAGTCTAGTCCTCGTCAGAAAAATAAAAAAACAAAGCAATGGCTGGCTATATGAGTGAACAGTAGGAGCGGAGCCGCCCAAGTTGAATGCGATTTTTTATTGTTTCAATTCCACAAAACTTTGTGAATCCTCTGGCCTAAAAGCAGTCTCGATGCCACCAAAAGCATTGGTTTAATAATAAGTGAAGACTAATCAAATCGACTTAATACAATGGAGGAAGAACTGCTTCTACTTTTGATTCGGTCTGAAATTTGCGAGTGGATAGAATACCATGGCCTTATTTCATACGGCTTCCATTCTTCACTTTTTGACCTTTTGTGAATATTCGGTGACTTACACTTCGACTTCAATTTAATTTGAAATGCTAGAATTCTTCCAAGTTATTTTGGCATGAAAAATCGAATCCAATTTCTTTTCGAGATATTTTGAAACTTGAAAGAACGTATTTTTATTTTCAAAATTCGGTTGAGAAGTTAAAAGTAGGCCTCAAAATAGTGACGGCCCACATAGATCTCCAGCTTATTGGTTGTGGCTCTCTCTATGTTTGTGGCTCTCTCTCTATGGTTTTTTTTTTGCCTTTTTTTTTTTTTTTTACTATTTCACTACACTAATGTGGATGCACATGAATTCTTTTCTTTGATCTTTTTTTGATTTTTGGGTTACGACGACTCTGGTAGAGTTGATGCTATTGGGTCTCATATCGCTTCTCTTGATGGTGTTCCGAACTAGAATAGGGAAGATTTGCATAAGGGAGCGACTCGACAACGTCTTGCTTCCTTGAAAGAAGCTGGGCTCTTCTTCCGCCATCGCCAATTTCACTACAAGTTCCTTCGCTTCCAGTGCAACACGAGGACACCGCCCCCTTGCCCTGGCTTCTGATACTAAAGATTACCGTAGTCACAAGGTAACTTTACTAGAGCTGCTTCTTCTTCTATAATAATCATAGAGATCTTAAAAACACAAAGGCAAGTTTAAAAGATTGATATACAAAATTATATGATAAACTGCAAAGGGATATTAAATGAGCGCAAGTGTTTTGTGACTGATTTAGAGTCGACCACATCATTTATTACACTAATTATCTATTCAAGTCTTTGCACATCTCTAGTGTTAAGAGAGATGTGAAGACTACGGCGAATTGGTACGAAGCGAATGTTCGGTCGAGGGTTCAATATAACTTGTACACGTCTTATGTCTTTCCATCCTGATCATTTTTTAATCCTCTGTTAAGGTGAGAGCACTAAAAACGTTGAGCCTCTCCTCCCCATCTCATTCTTCTCTTCTTTTGAAAATTGTTTCCGGAGATAATTCTGGGCGACAGGGGTGGAGTCTGGGCTTCACTGAGTCACCGTTTGAGGATTCCTCCTTTTTTTATTCCTCAATACGAGCATTTTGCTTCTCTTCCGTGTGATAGAGGCGTAGAAGAAGAAATGGAAATATGTAAATGGACCTGTTGATACTAGAACAGAGGTCTTTAAAGTGTTTTTTTCAAGTACCATCCTCTTTCAGGATTTAGGAAGTCGAGACATATCTACTACCCCCAACAACATGAAACTATGGAAACAGTAACTAATCAACACGGAATGCGTCGCAAACCCACATTTCCCAAAAAGGAACTGAGGAAACAGTAAGCAATCAACTCCTAATCTTCCCATGTTGCGCATATTTCTCCATTGCTTCTAGCGGAATACCATTTTGTCGACTTTCTCTTTCAGCAAACGCAATCTTGTCACCGCATCGCTGATCCTCATTCTCTCTCGTGGCAGCTCTGCTGAACAGGCAATTCCAATTTCAAATATCATGACCAGGCACTCTTGAACATGAGCACTTAAGCTTCTTTGATTGCTCAGAGTGTCTAGAATTGATGATTCTTCTGTCTCACAAAATAGGAGCTGCTGATCCGCTATATCTGCCACCCTTTCTGGCAAAGCTGCTGCGCAGTAATCATGAAGGTTCAAAGCATCCTTAAAAATGTCATGGGTGGGTCTCTTTCCTGTAAAGATCTCCAGCAGTAGAACCCCATAGCTGTACACATCGCCATCTTTTGACACTTCGCTTCCCATTCCATACTCTACAATTGGATTTTACTTGACACATGAGATGACATCGGCAAATCATAAGGGTAGGGAAGAGGACGCACGTATAGAGGCAAGGGGAAAAATTATTAAAGGGCAGCGATTAAGAATTCTGGTCAATATCGGCAAGTTACATAGCATGTTAGGCATGATTCATTGAAGTCAGATTTTCTATTCATATAACCATTCATATAACCTTGTACTTTTATGAATAGAATGTACAATTGAATCAAATAGATGACAAAAAAAAAAAATGAACTAAACCGAACTTCACTATGTTAAGTTTCTATGTTCTGTTTAGTTTTGTGAGGCACAAGAAAGTTAGCCGAGATGAATGAGTCTGACCTATCTACATAACTAGTGGCGATGTTTCAGACAAGAAGTTCCCTACATGGATTACCATGGAAAGAGCTTATAAGAAGACAATTAACATTGGATATATTGCAAGTATACATACCTGGAGGAGCATAGCCAATGGTTCCTCTTACTCCAATTGAGCTTGTTTGACTTGCTAGCAAATCACCAATGGCATTAGGGAATATCCTAGCCAAGCCGAAGTTGCTGACATGTCCATTCATTTGGGCATCCAGAAGAATGTTGCTCGGCTTGAGGTCACAATGGATCACCGCCATTTGGCACTGATTATGGAGATAATCCACTGCGCATGCTACATCGAAAGCAATGTTCAGTCTCTGAACAAAACTTAATCTATGCCTTTGTGTCCCCTCTGGTGCAAAATACGGATGCAACCACTCCTCCAAGCTACCATTTTCCATGAACTCGTAGATCAGAGCCTTAAATTCATTGCCCTGGAAATCGGCACTGGAACAAGCTGTAAGAATCTTAACAAGGTTCCGATGCCTTATGTTTTTCAGGACTTCGCACTCTGCCATGAAACTTTTGCATGCTCCTCGTTGCTTCAAGTCAAAAACCTTAACAGCCACAATTTTGTTTTCATCTGCTACGTTCCCTTTATATACAGATCCAGAACTACCCACTCCGATCAAATTAATAGAGTTGAACCCATTTGTGGCTTTGACAACGTCATCATAAGATAATTTCTGAAATCCCCCTATTGATGGAGTCTCTACAGAAGCCTTACTATTCTTCCTTCTCAACTAGTAAAATGTCATCAGTAGCAACAGAAGAATCAACACCGCTACTATCCCACAAGTAACTGCAATGATAACAAAAGGGGAATGTTTTCCTTTGCTCTTCGAACAACTTGGAAAATCTAGGCTCAGCATACCACCACAGAGCTTATTGTTTCCTTCAAATGAAATCGCACTCGTGTTCAGGAACACCCCTTTACTCGGTACCTCACCCTCGAAGTTGTTGAAAGATAAATTCAGATACTGCAATTGAAATTTCTCTAGGAATGTTGGAACAGGGCCAGATAGATTATTACTTGAGAGGTCAATGTACTGAAGACCATTTAAAGAACTCAAGAATGGAGAGATAGTCCCTTCAAATAGATTATTTTGCATATAAAGCTGCACCAAGCTAGTGCATCGACTGAGGCTACTAGGGATTTTTCCTGTTAGTTCATTGCCATGTACGTCTAATGCCTCTTAAGTTTTTCAACGTACCAATTTCTTCCGGTAAGGAACCCCTCAATTGGTTTTCCGATAGATCAAGATAGATAGATAGGGAAGAGATAGTGAAAATTTGAGATGGTATGATTCCACTCAAATAATTCTGCGAAAAGTCAATCCCTACAAGTTTTGGCATTTCCCGATACTCGGAGGAATGCTTCCTTGGAAATTGTTCCCATTCAATCTAAGTACCAGTAGCTTCGTCAGGTTCCCTATCATGGAGGGGATATTCCCGGTGAGTACGTTCATTTCAACAACCAACTTCCTCAGCTCGATGAGATTTCCGATGGTGTTGGGAATGCTGCCCGTGAACTTGTTATTGGCCGTATTCAACCGTTCTAGGCCTCGCAAGTTCCCAATGCTTGAAGGGATATTTCCCAACAATCGATTGCCCTCAATCCACATTAGAATCAACTGGGAGGATAAGTTGCATATAGATTCAGGCAAAGTACCTCCAATATTATTGTCATTGATTCCCAAGATTTGGCATTTCCCGATACTCGGAGGAATGCTTCCTTGGAAATTGTTCCCATTCAATCTAAGTACCAGTAGCTTCGTCAGGTTCCCTATCATGGAGGGGATATTCCCGGTGAGTACGTTCATTTCAACAACCAACTGTTAGGACTAGAATTATCACCTAGAGGGGGGTGAATAGGTGACTAAAACGATTTTAACAATTTAATCCGAATAAGAGATTAATGAATTATAAACAACGATCGCTGCAAATGAAAGTAATGAAAGATAAAAAGATTAGGGATAGAGAATCAGACTCCAGATTTATAGTGGTTCGGCTTAGACCAAGCCTACGTCCACTCTCCCGCACGGACAGCCCTTCTTGCTGGATTTCACTAAAAATCAAAGAGAGTGTTTACAGTCTTACGCTCTTGAGTCCACAGTGTAGAAACTCTACTACACTTCCTCAAGGTCTCACCACACTATGGTCTCTCTTTTGATTACATGTATTGCTCGAAGAATAAGATCACAAAATATAAATGGAGATTCAAACTTTGGAATTCTTCTATCCGGCACCCTTCAACAACTTGAGCGTCTCTCTTTATACACTTCTTCATGCCTTCATTACCGTTGGCACCTTCCAAAGAAGTTCTTCCAATCAACCCGTTGGACAGAATCAATTTGGAGAGATCTCGAGCTCTTTAAGGTAAGTGTAGATAGCCCATCAATCATGTTCGCCCATACAATCAGGATCTTGGTTTCCATAAGTAGATCCTTCCAAATATAAGTTGCGAATCTTTAGAGAATCTATATAAATTCGGATATGAATATAAAATCTTGTAGTGCTGAATCCAAATCGAAAGATATTCCTTAGTCGTTGAGATAAAAACTTTATAGAATCGAGAATAGAATTTTTATCTTGTCGATCTGAAATCGTCCATGAGAGTAGACTTTGAAACTTGAGTCTTGTTGACGTCGGACTTTGATCTTCGAGACTTTGCCGGTAGAGTCTGCGAAGTCTTCGGACTGGAGGCGAGAGAAATGTTTTGTCAACTTCAAAATCTCGAGGAGAATTTATCCAACACCAACTTCCAATTGATTGTCTGCGACACTTAAATAAACAAGATTAGGAAGAGTGACGCCTAAATTTGAAGGAAGACTCCCTTCAAGTTGGTTGATGTCTACCCTAAAGAAGACCAGAGAAGATATGTTGAAGATGGAGGAAGAGAGAGTGCCAGAGAATCCATTTTCAGTGAGATGAAGAAGCTCCAAATTTTGCAAACGGCCCAATGAGGCCGGAACTCTTCCCACGAAGTTATTAAATGCAACTGAGATGTTCACCAGAGATGTGAGGTTCCCGAAGAATTCAGGGAAGTTTCCAGAGAGATTGTTGCAAGCTAGAAAAACTGTTGTTAGCTTCGACATAGAAGCAATTGCTATTAGAACTTCACCAACTAGCACATTATTGCTCAGTCCCATATATTCAAAAATTTTGCAGCTTGAGATGTTGGCAGGAATTTGACCAACGAATGAGTTGTTTGCTAGGCCTAAGTATTTGAGTCTATACAATTTACTGATCTCCAGGGGAATTTCGCCAATGAAACTGTTGTTTTGGATGTCCAACTTCTGGAGGAAGCTCAGGTTTCCAATAAAAGGAGACAACGACCCTACGAGTTTCAGAGATGGAAGTATCAAACCGGTTATCCTCGGATGCCGACGGCCACATTTGATCCCATGCCACTGGCAAAAATGGGTAGAGTCGTTCCACATGGTGAAAATTCCGAATGGATCATCGAATATTTTATCCTTGAACTGAAGCAATGCATCTCGATCGGCTATGTTAGTTCTTGGAATTGAGATTGCTCTACAATAGGGCATTAGCGCCATCAATGTAACGAAAAAAAAGTAGATAGAAAGAAGTGATTGAGAATGACATGAAAGAACTCATGCTGGAAAGTTTTTTGGCCCCTCACACTCTGAACACTGTCTATTAAGAAATGGATGGAGTTTTCAGCCATAGCCCCTAGCTACTAGATGTTCATTATAAACATGGTCATCCCACTTGGAATCCAATTCTTGGCATGATGCGGAATATGCAAATATGTGAGTCAAGTCCCTCGCCAGGAAAAAACAAACTTATTGCGCGAGTTTCAGTTTTAGACCATTGCGTGGTTTTAAGACTCTCAACATGATTATCACACGCTTATCAAAGGATTGAAACATGGCCATCCCACTTGCAATCCTACTCTTGGCATGATGCGGAAGACTCATAAAGCAAAGGACTAAGACTCACAAAACGATGGCCATCCCACTCACAATCCTACTCTTGGCATAATGCGGAAGACTCATAAGATCCATTGAAACATGACCATCCCACTTGCATTCCTACTATTGGCATGATGCGGAAGACTCATGAAGCAAAGGATTGCTACTCACTAAAACATGGCCATCCAACTGGCAATCCTACTATTGGCATGATGCAAAAGACTCGTAAGACTCACTGAAACATGACCATCCCACTCGCAATCCTACTCTTGGCATGATGCGGAAGACTCATGAAGTAAAGGATTGTTACTCACTGAAACTTGGCCATCCAGCTGGCTATCCTACTATTGGCATGATGCGGAAGACTCATAAAGCAGAGGACTATAGTCTTTTAATGAGGGTGTGATGACCTATGAAGCACAGACATGTTGCCGGAGCTTCCATGTCGTGTCCGACACGTGTCAATGTATCTAACACGCTCCAATACGCTTGGACATGCGGTCAACACGTGTCAAATTTTCCAACACATGATCAACTGTTCTCAACACATTCCGACACGCATGTCCAGGAGCGAGAATCGTTGAAGAAGACGATGGAGGGTGGAGGCGAGAGCGAGGGAGCGGAGACGAGGCCTCGAGCGACAACAACGATGAGGGAGGGAGGCAAGGGTGCGAGCCACGGCAAGGCCGCGACGACAAGGGAGGGCCAAAGTGAGGTCACAAAGTGATTTTGGAAAATAAAAATACTAAATATTGAATAATGATAAATTTTGGTAATTATAGAAGATCATAAATTTATTTAAATAAGTTAATTCTAATTTCTTATTAATCATTAGTTTCATCAATAACTTTTGTTAGAGTTAAAAATATATCCCCAAACATGGATACACATTAATTATGAATATGTCTTTCGAATTTTCTATGAATAAATTTCTTAATATTATTAGTGTATATTCATTGTAGGCTCTTTTTTATTATTTATTTAATTGTGAATTTGAATAAAATTAATTGAAATAAAAATATTTATTCAATATATAACGTGTCCCAACGTGTCGGAATTCTCTATATTTGAGAAATAATATATCGACGTATCGTATCATGTCGTGTCGCGTGTCCATATTGTGTGTCAGTACTACTTAGGTAATGACTATGGTGGGCCTAAATGTACACAACAGTCTAAACATACCATGTTGAAACGATAATTCAACGGTGCTTTGTTCTTTAATGGACCACAATGGTTGACTGTTACAATTGAAAGTCGAAATTTTTTCTTTCTTTCCCCTTTTGTATTGTTGTGTATCTATGGATCAGAAAAAACCAAGTTTTTGGAGATGGAGGAAACAATAATATTCCCTTTATTTGCTAATTTAAAACAAGTGGTTTTCGCTTCTCAACTTAATCGTCCTTACCATGCGGGCCTTTGTTTTGTCTTCTGATGGCTTGACTGATGTTGAAGGGAAAAAAAACCGTTGTCCTCAAGGAAATGCTTTGACATTACTGCGATTATTTAACTGAGTCATATTATAAGTCAAGTCAAACCGACCAAAAAAAAATATATATATATATATATTTTTTTTTTTTCTCTTGTCCTAATGGTGTTCTGTGTCATTTTCTCTTGTCCTAATGGTGCAGTGAAACTCTTAGCAACCGTCATGAAAGACATGAAACTGGAACTTGACATTACACAATTAAGCTGCTGGTGCATGACAGGTTTGTGCAGATCAGGATCCTCAGTTAATTCTAATTCTTTCATCTTCAAAGATAGGATTCTGGTACGAATCAAAGATCTAAGATCCTGAAAATTTGTCTTACTGAAGCTTGTGATGCCAATAAACATCTCTATGCATAATTACCTACATATAAACCTTTAAAAGGAGGAATGAAGATCAAAGAGTGTGTTCTCATTTGAGAGGTCAAAGTTTTAATCCCTGGATTCGCAAATTCCAACTTAAGCACACTCTTGCATTTGTAGTTTCAACTTCGCACTGCAGAGTTTGTTGCTTCTCATATTTGGCCTCTGTTTTTCTTTGTTGCAGCAATATGCGGCACACCTTCTCTCCCTTGGACAACTAGATGGATCTAGATAGAGGGAAAATGTTGATACTGCGAGATTTATTTGTTGGACTGTGTAAAGATGGAAATTGCAGGATAGAGGGAATATCTTCCTGTTTGGATTGTTAAAAATTGTGAAACTAATAGCCCGTAGCTAATTTTTATAATTATTATGCTGTATGGTTTTAGTTTTATCATATACTAGTTCCAAAAATCAAGTTTTAGATAAAGAGTATGATTTGATCGTGCTGTTCAGGGATTTTATCGTTGCTTCTGATCAATTTATGTTGCCCTATTTTGGATTGGTATTCATTCCGCATCCTGTTTTCTCTTATTTACTTTCATTGTGCATCCAAACGTATAGGATAAATTTCAGTGGTGGTCATTAGTCATTTTTTGAGTAGGTTACTGAACTTTGATTTAATCACCAAATGAACCAAACTTTAAGTTTCTTGCGGTTGTTGCATTTTGTCCAGAATCCAATTTATTTCCAACAAAATGCTGACATGTTGCGCTCATGTGGCTTGGCATTCTAAAATTTGGCCACATATCAGCCACGTCAGTAGTTCATCGAGGAAATCGGCCGGATTTCATCTGATGGGCTTCAATTGAAAAAAAAAATTTTAAGATCAGTGTATTGAGTGATTGTAATCAAAATTGAATGATCATCCAAACTTCAATGACCACAAATGGATAGAGCTCGTGAGAAAGAGGTATGGATATGGTTCCATTTTTCTGGTGAAAGCTTTTTATCATCAGGAGCTGCAAGATCGTCTGGAGCTGTGCTTCGTGTTCCCCAACTAGACAGGAATGGGAATATAAACGCCGCAAGGGTAACAAATGATGAGGCATAGGAGTTCCACCTACAAATCCAATCGATAGATCATCAACAACAACACCGTTGTCGTGGTATGTGATTTCGAATTTCGCAAATTTGAGAAATCTCTACTTAAGGCTCAAGGCTCAAGGCTCACCGGAAAGCGACGAGCAATCAATTGAGGCCGATAAGGCTGGAGTAGACGTTGAGGTTGCGGATGAGTTTGCGCCACACCATGATGAGGATGAGGCGGGTCATGACGCTCACTGGGGGCATCTGCTTCCCACCCTCCTGCCGCACCCCCGCCGAGGCCTTATGGCGCAGCTTTACCGTGGAGCTCGACCCGATCTGGGTCAGCCCAGTGGGGCCCTCCTTGTTCTCCCTCTCCTCGTCGCCCGAGCCCTCTCTGCCCTTAATGTACCGATTTCTTCAGGTAAGGAGCCGCTCAATTGGTTTTCGGATAGATCAAAAAGGATAAATAGGGAAGGGATAGTGAAAGCTTGAGATGGTATGATTCCACTCAGGTCATTTTGCGAAAGGTCGATCTTTGCCAAGTTTTGGCATTTCCCGATACTCGGAGGAATGCTTCCTTGGAAATTGTTCCCATTCAAAATGAGTGCTAGTAGCTTCGTCAGGTTCCCTATCATGGAGGGGATATTCCCGGTGAGTTCGTTCATGCCAACAACCAACTTCCTCAGCTCGATGAGATTTCCGATGGTGTCGGGAATGTTGCCCGTGAACTTGTTATTGCCCATATTCAACCGTTGTAGGCCTCGCAAGTTCCCAATGCTTGAAGGGATATTTCCAAACAATCGATTGCCCTCAATCCACATTAGAATCAACTGGGAGGATAAGTTGCATATAGATTCAGGCAAAGTACCTCCGAAATTATTGTCATTGATTGCCAAGATATTGAGGCTGGTAGAATTGATTGATTCAAGGAATTGCAGGTCACCTTGCGCTCCACTACCTAGCAGGTTGGTCAAAATACTGATCCACTGCAACTGATTGAGCTTTTCCACAGTAGGCACGTTTCCAAAAAAATTGTTTGCCGCGAACACTAGCCGCATTAATTTTGTGGCATTTGATATGGAAGCAGGAATGGGCCCAGTAAATTGACTGTCTGCGACACTTAAATAAACAAGATTAGGAAGAGTGACGCCTAAATATGAAGGAAGACTCCCTTCAAGTTGGTTATCATCTGTCCTAAAGTAGACAAGAGAAGATAGGTTGAAGATGGAGGAAGAGAGAGTGCCAGAGAGTCCATTTTCAGTGAGATGAAGAAGCTCCAAATTTTGCAAACGGCCCAATGAGGCCGGAACTCTTCCCACGAAGTTATTAAA
The DNA here is from genome assembly GCA_014182565.1 of Eucalyptus marginata. NCBI lineage: Eukaryota > Viridiplantae > Streptophyta > Magnoliopsida > Myrtales > Myrtaceae > Eucalyptus > Eucalyptus marginata. Next base: position 39,666,538 of record CM024586.1, on the reverse strand, counting down.
TGTAACTGAGATGTTTCACCTGAGATGTGAGGTTCCCGAAGAATTCAGGGAAGTTTCCAAAGAGATTGTTGCTAGCTATAAAAACTGTTGTTAGCTTCGACATAGAAGCAATTGCTATCGGAACT